>OY292540.1:6478847-6799599 GCA_958496365.1 Subacronicta megacephala | reverse complement strand
TATTTGTGTATGTATTCGTTTGGTAAGTATTTTTTGTATGAGGATGCAGGTGCAATATGTATGGAGTTGTTTAATGTTCATAAGGTATGTGTCTTTGTATATTTTAACTGTAGGCGTTAGATAATCGTAATGGAATAGCATTTTAATAACTTTGTTCTGTGCAATTTGTAGGTCTTTTAAGTTTGTTTTTGGTGCATTGCCCCAGATTTCAATTAGGTATAGTATGTGTGGTTTAACTAGAGAGTTATATATTGTCTGGCGTACTTTATGGGGTAGACAGTTTACTATATTACGTAGTGAGCCTAGTAATGAGATTAGTTTGGATTTTACGTAGTCTATTTGTATCTTCCAATTTAAATGGCTATCCAGTCTTAACCCAAGGTACTTTTCATGCTGTTTTAGCTGGAGTACTTGATTATCAATCTTAAGAGGCGAATGAGGTGGTATTTTTGTATTTTTGGCCTTAAATATGACGTAGCTTGTTTTAAATGCATTAATTGTGAGAAGATTTAGTTGGAACCAGCTGAATAACGCATTAAGATCTTGTTGGGCTTGATTTATCATGTCTGTTATAGAATTTCCGAAATAAAAGAGACAGGTATCGTCAGCATATAGCGAGATATGTCCATCCAGTGGAACCGTATGGATTGAGTTGATGTATATCAGGAAGAATAGCGGACCTAACAATGATCCTTGAGGGACTCCGAATGTGATATTTTGCGGCTTGCTTTTGTATTCACCTATCTTGACTATCTGATACCTATTAATCAGGTAAGATTCAAACATCTTATATGCTACACCCGATACACCTAAGTTTTTTAGTTTTTGTAATAAAATCGGATGACTAACAGTATCAAACGCCTTTTTAAGGTCAATAAATACGCCTATCGCCATATTCTTTTGATCAATGTTTGTTTGAATTTTGGTTATCAAGTCGGTTGTAGCCGACAGTGTGTTAGACTGTGAACGAAACCCATACTGTCTTTCAAAAAGAAAATTTATTGATGTAAGGTGGTTATTAAGGCGTCTATAGAGAATCTTTTCAAATATTTTAGAAATTACTGGAAGAACTGAAATAGGCCTGTAATTATTGGGATCCGTTTTCACGCCAGATTTGTAGATCGGTGTAACCTTAGCTACCTTTAGTTTATCTGGAAATGTTCCTTCAGTAAGATGGCTGTTTATGCATTCAGTTAATTTGTCTACTAACAAGTTACCCAGGCACTTAACTGTTTTGGTGGTGATCCCATCAATTCCTGAACTACAGTTTGAATCAAGGCTGTTAATTATTTTAGAAACTTCGTCGGTTGTACATGGTGTGAGAGTAGTAAGTTCTCTGCATTGTATTTTGGCATCTTGGGTTGCTACAATTTTGCTTTGTATATGTTGTGGGGAAATTTTGTTGGCGAGAGTGGAACCAATCGTAGAAAAGAAGCAATTAAATGTCTCACAGATCCCAGCACTATCAGTGATAGGTCCGGATTCAGTTAATAGTTTAGGGGGAGTATATTCTGATTTGATTTTATTGTTTGACAGTGTATTTATGAGGTTCCACATCTTCTTTGGGTCTCCTGTATATTTCATAAATGCGTTGTGATAAAATTTCTTCTTGGTGTTCTTTATTGTTTTAGCAGTGATGTCTCGTTCAATTTTAAAACTTTCAATTAAGTCCTTATTGTTCGGGTCTTGTTTCAAACTGTGCCAGACTTCATTTCTTTTCTCAATTTTAGATAATATTTCTCTGCATATCCAGTCTTGGCGTGGTAGGTTCTGAATTTTTGTTTTGACTTTTGTGCTTTTGCTGATGCCATTTTTTATGTAGTTCTCTAAATTTGTATAACTATTATCGGTCGAATGGTATTCTGTATTTTTGATGCTTTCATACAGCTTTTTATAATCAATAGCTTCATATTTCACACGTTTTTTGGGTACGGGCTTATATTTTTTCATGGTTAAGTAGATTTGCTTATGATCTGATAAAGGTGAGTCTACAATGGTCATGTGGAAGTTTTTGTCCTTAAGATTTGTGCAGACGTGGTCAAGGATAGTTTTTGTAGTAGACGTTTCTCGTGTGCAGTAATCTTCTTGGATGTAGTTGACGAATCTATATCCAGACTCTTTTATAGAATCTCGGTAGGACTTAGTCTTGGTATTTTTTTTCAACAGATCGATGTTAAAATCACCAAACACGATACTTCGGGCTTTATTAATCAGCTGCAGCGAATAGACCTCAAGGAATTCACTCAGATTGGTGTTTCCAGGGTTGTACACCACTCCTATGTTTAATGCTTGTTTCTCGAGGTATATCCAAAGGTAGTTAATTCCCCCACTATAGGTTCCTTCAACTTTGCTATGATTGAGAGTGTTATGCACGTAAATAGAGACACCACCTCCCCTGGAATCTGTTCTAATATTGTAATGATGAGCATAGTTCGGGAGTTGGTAAAATTCAGCCTCTTCATCAGATTTCAGCCACGTCTCAGTCAGTACTATAATGTGAGTGGTACATGCGATGGACTGTATTATACATTGCAATTCATCGAACTTCCCTTGCCTTCGTATGCTTCGTACATTTGCGTATAGGAAATTCATAGATGATTTTAGCTTAGGAAGTTCTTGGTAAGTATGGCAGAGCTGGTAAGTAAAGGAATGGTCGGATTTATTATGTATGTTTGGGGGGTTTAATGGTTTGAGTTTTTTGATTGAGACTGAACAATTTTCGGGGTGCCTTTGATATATTTTATTGTTAGACCCTCCTCGCCGTTTTCTTTACGACGTGCTAGTTCTTGGCTGAGCTCTTTTAATATATATTTTTGGGTAGGAGTCTGATCCGAGTATATTTTGATGTGGTTCGGTAGACTATTTTTATTCCGGAGTATTATCTTCACCTCATCTGGAGATTCGAGGCATATCTTTAGCGGGCGATTTTTATCATTGGTGAGTTTTCCGAGTCGTATTGTTTTTACTATCACACATTGTTCACTTCCTGCATTTTGTAAGATGTTATGAGCAGAAATCATATCTGCAGCCTGACGAGCAGCATTTTCAGGTAATGATGGTTCTGGAAGGCCAACAAGTATTATGTTTTTGCTTCTGTTAGCTCGTTCCTGGAGTTCGCTAATTATTTTTTCATTGGCAAAATGTTCGTTCACCATTATGTCACATTTGGGCGATTTACATTTGAGTTCATTAATTACAGTTTCAAGCTTAGATATCTTTGAATCAGCAGAGAGACTATTTTTCTTTAGATCTGAAATTTCCGCTTTTATGTTGTCATGTTCAGCTAACATCCTGGTAGTGGAGCTTTTTATCTCATCAACCTGTTCTTTCATTGCGGAGATATCATCACGCATTGGCTTTAGGTTTGATTCTAATATTGAAATCATCTCAACGCGAAAATTATTTAATGCAGTCAATATGTCACAACATTCTCTTTGTTTTCTTTTTCGCTGAGAGATTCGACTGTCTGTATCGTCATCACTGGTTTTGGAAAAGTCAGACTGTGAACTAACTGGACCTACTGTTTTATTCTTGGATTGTGGCGAACGTCTCACGCTCATGTTGGTTTTTTTGTTCAAATGCAAGTGTGCGAAGAGGACGAAAAATGCAACTATCTCGTTTACCCAAGGTGAAGCGGGGAGCGCGCACGCCGCTGGGAAGCGCTGTTACTGGATTGCTGTGTAGTTCGAGATTGACGTAACTAAGTCACTATTGTACACCACTATCGTTCTTACACTGTTATGTTTTGGCTTGTTATTGAGTAATAGGAATTTAATTTTTCTATAGTGAATCAAGAACACGTCCGTACTGTCTGAGAGCCGAAGCGTATGTTGTAGCATCATTTAATGCTAAAATATAATACAAAATAACTTGTAAAAAATAAGCATCAAATCGGTTCATAAATTGCGGAGTTTTGAGGTAATTAACCTAAAAAAAAAACAAGATAAGAACCTCCGCCTTTATTTGAAGTCGGTTAAAAATAACGCACCTTTAGTAGTTTATTTCTGCCGCCTTCAGAAGTGAGCAGTCTGATAGGTCCTGATGTTAACCACGGCCATTGGGCCTCGTCCTGCTGCAAGAGAAATAAGTAAATATAGCATACCATAACGCCTGTTAAAGATGTACTTATGTACACCCACAGTTCACCGGTATGTTTAGGCCTCATGTAATAGGGGGTGAGCTGATTGCCATTCTCCGGCCGCATTCCGATGTAGTACTTTCAGAACGTCATTTTTATATTATAGACAGCCCCCAAAATTACTGCTCTTTATCACCTCCTAGTTTTTAGTTGGGAATAAGCAGAGCAACAAACTCTTCACCAACAGAAGCCTACAGAGCCGAAGGTAGGAATTTTAGAATTACTTGTATGAAATCCTATGAAACATCGCACTTATTCGCGTCGAATCGGACAAATCGCCAGAAGAATTCTTAAGTATCATTTTCATAACATAAAATTGCATACCATCACGCTTGTATTCCCCGAAGGGTTAGGCAGAGGTGTACTTAATGTACACCCACAGTTCGCCGGTATGTTTCGGTCCCATATAATAGGGGGCGAGCCTATTGCCATTCACCGGGCACAAATCTAGACTCCGAGCTGCTACTGAGAATTTCATAGAAAAACCCAAAAACACTTTGCTCGACCTGGGGATCGAACCCAAGACCTCTAGTGTAGCAGTCGCGCTTAGGACCACTAGACAAATGAGGCAGTTAAGTCAGTCATTTTCATTGGTCGTTAGGTTCCGCATTTGGGGTGTGAGAGATTTTTGCTCACGCAGGCCATAGGGAGCGCATGCGGAAACCATTTTCACTAGTCGACGGGGCTCGAATACGGGGTACGGGAGATTTAAGTTTAAGCATTCCATATGGCGAGAATGCAGTAACCGCTTTCATTAGTCGATGGCGCCAGCATGCTGGATGCCTATTTCCAGGTAGTTCACGCCGTGAATTGAACTGCCCTGCAAATTCGTATTATGAATACAATTTCCAGTCAGTGGTCATCTCGACCGAGATATCGATGGTGCACTTTCATTAGTAATTATCAAGGTTTTCGGGGACTCCCCGCATGCGGTATAACGACTGAGTTAACGACCAGTGAACCAGTCAGTTCTTCTGGCGCTGACAAGTGTTTGGTCACCTTTGTCCGTAATTATACTTACGGAGCTAAATATCCTTCTTCTCACTCTCTCGTACTCTTTCTCCCTCTGTTCTAGAGATTTACTTCTGTTTGAAGCCAGAGAGCCAGTTCCAGGCTCGTCAAGAGATTGTGTGTCGCGTTTCAATATTGACCTGACAAAAAAAAAATAGGATTTATGTAGAACTTGTAGAAGACAAGCCTTCTTGCTTAGCAAGTGACACTATGAAGTTTCTGTCTACCCTCTACTGTCTACTGAAATAAGACGTGACCTTTTTTCCCGCAGGGGTAGGCAGAATCTGGCTGAAGACGTTAAATGTGGAAGATATTTGACATCACAGGCACTGGTATCGGTAGCTTAGTTGGCAAAGCGTCTGGTGTACTAAAGCAAATATTTCAATAGTTATAATAATTATTTGATTTAGTTCCACATTACAATATCTTTACTATACATGTCCAATATAAAAATTATGTTACGTATTCATTGTTCCATCAATGTTCTATGTGAACATTTTCGCATTATTTAATGCTAGAATATAATAAAAAATAAGCAGTAAATACGGTAACGCTACATCGTTCGACATTGAACTACTTGTAAAGGAAATCGTGTTGCTTGAAAGACAAAGTAATGTCTTCAATAGATGTTGCTGACGTCACCTGAAGTCGTAAAATGTGGAAGAGAAATTCGACATCACAGGCAGTGGTCTCGATAGCTTAGTTGGCAAAGCATCTGGTGTACTTAACCAGAGGGATGCATGTTCAAACCTTGCCTGAGGCCGAATTCTTTCATTAGAAAATTCATATCTTTGTGAAAATTGTCGCATTATTTAATGCTAAAATCATCATCATCATCTTCCTGTCCTTTTCCCAATTTATTTGGGGTCGGCGGAAACTGTCCGTTTCTTCCAAAGAAAGAGAAAGAGAAGAAAGGAAACACATTTATTGAGACAAAGAGACAAGACATAGATAAAATGCACATTGAAAATGAACATGAAGTCTTCTATTCATCCCTGTTAGTCATCATCCCGTCATTCTATCCTTTTATACCAAAATATTATAAAAAAAATAAGCAGATAAATACTAACTTGGCATGTGTGGCATCGGTCTGATGTGGTTGGTGGGTTTGGTGCGTGTGGTGGTGGGGCGGGGGGTGGTGGGGGTGGTGGGGGGGCTGGCGCTGCGGGCTGGCGGGGGGGAACGACGACGTGCACCACTCGCGGAACGGAGTACAGGGAATACGACCACCCGATGTCCCTGTTGACAACATACAAAATATATACATAACATAACATCACGCCTGTATTCTCCGAAGGGTTAAGCAGAGGTGTACTAATGTACACCCACATTTCGTTATGTTTAGGTCCCATGTAATAGGGGGCGAGCCAATTGCCATTAACCGGGCACAAATCCAGACTCCGAGCTGCTGACAAACCCAATAACATTTTGCGCGACCTGGGGATCGAACCCAAGACCTCTAACGTATCAATCGCGCTTAGTCTGTTAAAACTAATCCTGTCCGCAAGTGGTTTAGCAGTGGTATATTTTAATAGAAAGAGTCTAAGTCAATTGGGGTCATATATGTTTCATATTTCTAGTTATTTTCTTCACAAATTTTGATATTTATATACACACATAATGAAACAATTTTACCGGAGCGGTAGTTCGGAACGGCTGACTTCTTCTTTGAACCTCAAAGACATAAATTAAAAAATTTGAAGGCAAAATTCGACCTGATGGGTGGGACTCGCGGTGGCTTAGCGTTCATAGCGTCTGGTGTACCTAACCGCTGTAACCGTAATGCCTGCTGACATGTTTACATGCCAGCGTGAATGTGTCGGCACGACCGGGGAAGTACTACCCTCCCACAGAATATCGACGTCAAGTACCAGTATGCATACTGTTGCGTTTTGTGTGGAGGGAGGGCCGGAGGGCCAATTCCTCCCTTTTGCAACTCCTTTGGTTTTGCAAAATGCCCATGGGCGGTGATGACTACTTACCATCAGGTAGCTCGCCTGCTCGTTTTGCGAGTTATTCGACAAAAAGAAAGAAAGAAAGAAAGAAAGAATTAATTTTCAACCGACTTCAAAAAGAAGGAGGTTCTCATTTCGTCTATGTTTTTTCTTGTATGTTTGTTCGCGATATCTCCATCAATTATGAATCGATTTTGATGATATTTTTTTTTTGTTTGGCTTGAGGTGGCTATACTTGAGGCGTGGTCCCGTTTAAATTTTATCGTAATGGGTTCAGCGGTTTTAAGAAAAACATCAAAAGTCTTTTTTTTTACATCGATGATATTATCGTTTACTCCGAAACATCGCCGCCTCATTGGAACAGTGCGTTAAGTTGGCTTACAAGTACTTATAACAAAAAAAAATCCACAAAAAATTAAAACTTCGCAAACTCTTTTAGACATAAAATTATTTAATTATTTTTGAAGGCGAATCAACTTTTTGTTACAAGTAATACTTACCGCTTTTGGAAACCAATACCGAATTCTTGTTGGTGTGGTCGAGATGATGAGACAGTTGGAACAGGGAGGCGCAACGGTGCACAAGCATGCGCCCGTATGACGTCATCACCGGGAACCGAACTATGCAGCGACTGGGAAAGAAAGAAATACTTTAATCACAGATATTTTAAGTGTGATATATGAGTTGTGGTGTTAGCTGGCGGATCCAGGCTATCCTATCCTAAGGGGCCCAAGCTCTCCCCAAAAATATTTGGGTCCATCCCTCACATATCTTAAATTAAACTACATAATATAATATAAGCGCGTGTGTATGAAAATATGTATGAATGTGGAAGAAGCGAAAGAGATATGCAAGAGTCGTAGCAAGTGGCAGTCCATAGTTTCTGCCTACCCCTGTGGGAAAAAGGCGTGAGTGTATGTATGTATGTATGTATATAATATAAGACTGCCTCATTACACTAGTGGTCCTAAGCGCGACTGCTACGCTAGAGGGTCCTGATTTCGATCCCCAGGTCGAAGCAAAGTGTTATTAGGTTTTTATATAAAATTTTTAGTAGCAGCTCGGAGCCTGGATTTGTGCCCGGTTAATGGCAATAGGCTCGCCCCCTATTACATGGGACCTAAATATATCGGCGAAATGTGGGTGTGCTTAAGTACACCTCTGCCTAACCCTTCGAGGAATACAGGTGTCATGGTATGTATGTATGTAATATTTATTATTGAAGCGGCAGTAGCCTACTGGCTAGAGCGTCGGACTTGCGATCATGTGGTTGCTGGTTCGAACCCCACCCATTGCACTACCGACGTGAACCCACTCGTAACACAAGCAATTAGCTTAGCACGAGGGGTTAACAAGAATACTAGTAATGTGTGATCAAAATTGCTAGTAAGATTTTTCAAAAAAATTAAATAAAATTAAAGTGTGATATATGAGTTGTGGTGTTAACTGGCGGATCAAGGGGGGCTATCCTATCCAAAGGGGCTGTCCATTAATCACGTGAGGCTCGAAAGGTTGGGGGAGGGGTCCATAAAAAAATCACGAAATATCACGAGGAGGGGTGTAGTAATATATCACGTGTATTTATTTTTTGGGCATATGCACCGCTAATTAAAAAAAAAAATAAGATTTTTGTAGGTACAAAAAAATACACGTGATATAGGGGTGTGGGGGAGGGGGTTAGTCTTAAACCTCACCATGTATCACCAAGGGGGTCGGGGGGTTTAAAAAATGCCAAAAAAACATCACGTGATTAATGGACGAATATCTGAATATCTGGGTCCACCCCTACAATATCTTTAATTTTACGAGAATAGTTTTCCGTCCACGGCTTCGCTCGTGTGGTTTCTCAGTATGTATTTTGACGCTATGACCGCTAAGTCACCGCGTCGTAGAGTCTGGTATACATAACCAGAAGACGCAGTTTCGAATCCTGCCCGCAGTCGTATTTTTCCTTCACTAAAATAACTTTATAATCTTTGCATGGAAAATGCCTACAAAATACAAAAAGATGAAGTTTTACGTACAGTGGGCTGTTACCTGACCCACTTAGACGCCGCCGGCCCACTTAGGGTGGGTCCGGTAACAGCTATAACTCACTGTAAAAGGAACACGTAATTTAATGATAAGATTGTTACGACAACATTTTAAAAACTGTTATTGTTTAAAATTCCAGATAGGAGCAAATTACTTTTGTATGGAGCGCCGAGCGGAGACTATCCTCCTTACATCAGGCGAACTAGCGTAGGCTTATCAAACACTAGCGGCCCGTCTCGGCTTAGCAAAATAGCCTCTATTAATCAGTGATAATGTTGCATTCAAATGGTGAAAATATTTTTAAAATCGGTCCAGTACTTTTTGAGCCAATTCGCTACAAACATACTTACATACAAATCTTCTCTCTTTATCTAGTGTATGGACATATGGTTCCTGCTTACCCCGTATCGTTGACGAGGGCGTGCAGCTCCCTCTCTATCTTGAGCAGTGCCATCCTGTCACGCACATTCTTATTGAGGGTATCCTTCAAGAACGCCACCAGCTCCGGCCCCGTCGGCTCGTATCTGTCATCTGAAAATAGGTCATATGATTACTTTTTTTTATCATGACGACCTGAGGGGTTAGACAATGTCACATTTTCATTATTTTATTTATTAACGTTATCCAACAATTTTTACACGATACATTTACAGATGAATTTGCTCGGACACATTTACACGTGTAATAATTAATAATTAAAAAACAAGCGGTGTTAACCTTTAATTATTAGAGGTTAACACCGCTTGTACAATAAACGGCTGTATTAATAATTATGAACTTTTATACAATTAAATCAATAGAAATATAAGTTAACATATAATTTAAAATAGCAAGATAAACAAATTTTCTCATGCCAATAAAAAAAAATAAAAAATCCTATTATCTATAACGAAGTTACTTAAAAATCTGTAATGTCAATTATATCACTAAGCTATCACTGACGGGCTTATTAGCGACGATAAAATCTTACCAGAGTCATTTCTACTTAATGATATATTCTTTGGTCTGTCTTTGCGCTCCGGACATCTGAAATAAAAAAGTTTATTGAAAAAACAAACGGCATCAAAAGGTTTTATTAAGTTCTTTTATAAAGATTACTAGCAATGTCGGTCGCACATTACTAGTATTCTTGTTAAGCCCTCGTGCTAAGCTAAATGCTTGTGTTACGAGTGGGTTCATGTTGGTATGCAATGGCTGTGTTTCGAACCGGCAATCACATGATCGCAAGTTCGACGCCCTAGCCATTATCGCTACCGCAACTTCAAATTCAAATTTACCAACAAGTTTAATAAAATGTGTTTGCCCAATTGTGGGCTAGACTTACCTACAATGATAGGTTTGGTCGTCGACATCGAGGCTGCTCGATTTCCTTATCACGTCATTATTGGGAACGCCTGTAGAGAAAATAAATGCTAGATGAAAATTAATTCGAGATGAAGATAAATGCTAGGTGACAATAATTTCGAGATGAAGATAAATGCTAGGTGACAATAATTTCGAGATAAAGATAAATGATAGGTGACAATAATTTCGAGATGATCTAAATGCTAGTTGACAATAATTTTGAGATGAAGATACATAAATGCCATGTGACAATAAATTCGAGATGAAGATAAATGCTATATGACAATAAGGGTAGATACAATTAATGCTATATTATAATAGATATTATATGAAAGTAAATTGCTAAATAAAAATAAATGATAGATTAAAACAAAAAATGATAGATGAAAGATAACACTAGGAGGCCCAATTTGTCCCTCCGTCCCCTTCCTTCTCATTTTCTCCTTCCCCCCCCTTTTGCTTAAATAGGCTCGGCAACGCATCTGCAACTCCTTTGGTTTTGCAGATGTCTATGGGCGGCGATGACTACTTACCATCAGGTAGCTCGCATGCTCGTTTGCAGAGTTATCCCATAAAAAAAACTAGATGAACATAAATGCGAGATGAAGGTAAATGCTAGATAACAAATAAATGCCTGATGATGTTTCGACGATCTCGTAGTCACGTAAATCTGTTAACAGGCGCCAGAACCCTTGAATGAATGTTACCTGTGTCGTTATCAGAGCAGTCGGGACAATCATCAGAGCAAACGATGCCGGAGTCTTGCTTGGTGGGGCAAAAGTGGCGGCGGCGGCGACCCCTGTAATTAAATAATCATATCAGCAAAATCGCGGTCTCCACACTAGCACTTGTCTGCTCCAACGATCAAACGAGTGGAGACCGCGTTTAGGCAAACGTAGTGTGGGACGCCCCGCGACACGATAAACCGACGATTTGAAGAAAGTCACTGGCAGCAGATGGATGCGAGCCGCCCAAGACCGGGATGGTTGGCGCTCTTTGGGGGATGCCTACGTACAACAGTGGACAGCAAAAGGCTGATATGATGGTCAGCCAAAAAAAAAGGTCCACTGCTGAACAGAGGCCAGTCTATAAGAGCGGCTGTAACAATTTGAGGCGTTGGAGAAAAGGGATCCAAGAAGGCAAAGACGCTCTTTGCAATGCCAAACTGCAAAGCCTTGAACATCGGCGCAAAGTTGCATGTCTTTCTGTCTTTTACCGGATACATTTCGGAGAGTGTGCATCGGAACTACAAGAAATAGTTTTTTTTTTTTTTTAAACTTACTAGCAATGTGGGTCACACATTACTAGTATTCTTGTTAACCCCTCGTGCTAAGCTAAAATGCTTGTGTTACGAGTGGGTTCACGTCGGTAGTGCAATGGGTGGGGTTCGAACCGGCAACCGTGTGATCGTAAGTCCGACACCCTAGCCATTAGGCTACCGCCGCTTCAAAACCTCCCATCACCGTTCCAGGATCGAACGGGCAGAGCTACGGCAAGGCGCCACCGCTACGTGGTGGAAGTGCCTGAATCTCGCACTAAGCGTTTTGCCGCCTATCTATAGATACATCCCCACATGTCCCATACATGTGGGGATGTATCTATAGATATAGGTCGAATTCTTCGATCCGATCCGATATCCGATCTATAGATCGGTCTTGTCTAAAAGTTTTTTTCGATGAAAAAAACTTAGAAGAACTTCTTAGAAAGAAGAGTTTCAGTTCTAAGTATGGGGAACCCCCATGTGGTTCACAGAATACGTCTACTTACCAAGTTTCAACAGCATAGTTCTTATAGTTTCAGAAAAAAGTGGCTGTGACACGATCGGACAGACAGACAGACATGAAGAACGAATCTATAAGAGTTCCGTTTTTCGCCATTTGGCTACGGAACCCTAAAAAACGGCATCTTCGTGTACCTGCAGTGTGTGCACGCGGCACAGGAGCCGCAGACGCAGCAAACACGCGGGTTATTGGACAGCAAGTCTCGATGGGCGTCTGAATGCCAGCGGCGGGCGCGCTGACGGTCGTGGTGGGAGTCATCCCAACCACCTGATGTTATCTGTAGGAGATACAGCATGAAGTGAGCTGCATATAACCTCCTAAGACACTGCAATTCACAAACATTACCATACGCTCGATTCTTACCGGCATCCTTTTTGAAGAGTGAGCCAATTTATAATTTAAGAATCAAACAGATACAATAGCGGTTACAAGTATAAAAATACAGTATTAAAAAAAAACATCAAACTAAATTAAGAATGATTTTAGAACCTGATCTAATCTTTGGACTTGGCTAGGGCTCTCCATAAGCTAGATAAACGCCATTGGTCAATTAATTGGCTAAGGTTTTCTAGTTTTTTCTCTATAATTAGACATTCATACTTAAAGACAATTAATCCAAATTGGTTCAGGCACTTCGAGCAATCGGTGAACATACATATAAAAAATCCAAGAAATTGAGAACGTCCTATTTTTTGAAGTCAGTTAAAAAGATACTCTACTCACCTGAATCTCAACCGGCAATTTCTTCTTAAGATCATCACTATCACTATTTTTCACATCACTACATGTACTAATATGACTAGAGTCGTCACTGCCGCTCACAATTCGTTCATTCACTTCAGCATTAGCAACGGAGACTGGGCTAGGCGGCGACATTTCTGCGCTAGGCGACATTTCCGCGCTAGTAACTCCGCCAGTCGCGGAGTTACCGATGGTAGGTGCGGAGTTACCGGTCGTAGGTGCGGAGTTACCGATGGTGGGCGCGGAGTTACCGATGGTAGGCGAAGAGTCACCAACGGTGGTGCCAGATATTGCGGGCGATATGGCGCGCGGTGGCGAATGCGTTTCGCGTATCGCTTGGCTGCGCACGAGTTGTTTTGATTTGAAACTCTGGAATTAATGGAAAAATATATTTTGTTAATAAACGGGTATTTTGGAAGACTGTCTAGATTTGCTTAAAAGTTTATTGTATTATGTTGGGATCTACATATATGGTTTTAAATGTGGTGCTATACAATAAGGCCTATTTATACAATATTCTTTATATACTAAATGTCTGCCTCTGTCTACTTTATTGGAAGTACGTACGTACGTACGTAATATGTATGTAACGGACCGTACGTACTTCCCGGGGAATACAGGCGTAATAATATGATATTATCACGCCTGTATTCCTCAAAGGATAAGACAGACATGTACTTAACGTACACCTACAGTTCGCTATGTTTAGGTCACATGTTATAGGGGGCGAACCTATTGCCATTCACTAAACTCTGAGCTGTTACTGAAATTTTTATAGAAAAACCCACTAACACTGCTCGACCTGGGAATCGAGCCCAAGACCTCTAGCGTAGCAGTCGTATGATCTGTTTTAACGTACCTACCTGCTATTTTTGAGTTTATTTCTTTTTATTTATGCACACAGCAAAACAAAAGTAAATAAAAAACATAGACATACAAAGTTCAAAGGTACAGCTTATTTCTAAAGAAAACTCTTTCACCAGTTCTTGTAAGATAATTTAGTCAAGGCTTCAGGTATACAATGATAGGTCCACTTACCCTATTCCTGTTGAGTTGGCCGACATCCTCGGAGCCGGTGATCTTCTCCACTTCCGTAGTCTCCATTGTTTATGTAATCACACTGGAATAAAAAAAAACATTTTATATTGAAGCGTCGGTAGCCTAATGGCTAGGGCGTCGGACTTGCGATCATATGGTTGCCGGTTCGCACCCCATCCATTGCACTACCGACGTGAACCCACACGTAACACAAGCATTTAGCTTAGCACGAGGGGTTAACAAGAATACTAGTAATGTGTGACCCACATTGATAGTAAGCTTTTTTTTAAAAAAATATATAGAAGACCGCATTTCAATATATCTGTGCCCCGCTCCTAAGGATCATAGCGTGATACTGCATAGCTTTCCTCATGAATGTGGCTGATATGACATTCACTAAAAGTTGTGGTCCAGCAGTGGAGTAAACGAACCATCACGCCTGTATTCCCCGAAGGGTTAATCAGAGGTGTAGGTACTTATTAATGTATACCCACATTTCCCACAATGGCCATTAACCGGGCACAAATCCAGATTCCGAGCTGCTACTGAGGATTTCATTAAAAAAACCCAATAACACTGCTCGACCTGGGGATCGAACCCAGGACCTCTAGCATAGCAGTCGCGCTTAGAACCACTAAACTAATGAAGGGTGGATCAATATCGGCTGATATGGGCCCAAATCGAAACTCCGAGCTGCTACTGATAATTTCATAGAAAAACCCAATAAGGAAACCGTGTCCAGGACTCTAGCACAGAAGTTGCGTTGACAACAATGTTGTTACTATCATTTATGCTTAGATATAGTTGAATATGTAATTGAAAACTGTCAATAGGGCATTGAACTAAATTTTGAAAAATATGCCAACTATTAAACATAAATAATCTAAAGGCTCCACTCCACGATAGCTGATGATCGGTGTATGGGACGAGTTCAGGAACTGTTCGGAGCGTCCATTCGTTCGTCAGCATTCATTTGCCTTCGAAGAGCCTAGTGAAAGTTTCATTTTACGCATCAACCGCGTTCTGCGTGCTGATTGGACTGCACCGAGCTTTTCAGCATTCATTTTACACATCAACTGCGTTCTCCGTGCTGATTGGATTGCTCCGAGCTCTTCAGCATTCATTTTATACATCAACTGCGTTCTGCGTGCTGATTGGCTTGCTCTAAGCTCTAAACCAATCAGTTTACGCATTGACCATGTTCTGCGTGCTGGTTGGATTATTCCGAGCTCTTCAGCATTCATTTTATACATCATGTGCGTTCTGCGTGCTGATTGGCTTGCTCTAAGCTCTAAACCAATCAGTTTACACATTGACCACGTTCTGCGTGCTGGTTGGACTGCACCGAGCTCATCAGCATTAATTTTACCCATCGATCGCGTTCTTCATGCTGATTGGAATGTTTCAAGCTTTTCAGCGTTCGTTTTACTAATCGACCGCGTTCTGCGTGCTGACTGGACTGCACCGAGCTCTTCGGCATTTATTTTACGCACCGACCGCGTTCAGCGTGCTGATAGGCCTGTTTCGAGCTCTTCAGCATTCATTTTATGTTTTGACTGCGTTCTGATTGACCTGCTCCGAGTTCTTCACCAATCAGAAGGCTAAACACGGTCGTTGCTTAATTAAAATCGAAATGGTGAAAAAAAAATACACTAGGCCTTCAGGCAAGCATTCTCGATGGACGTTTCGCAACCGCAATATACGCGTCATGTGACTTACAAGAAAGGTACTACCATAGGGTTCAAATTCAAATTATGTCACAACGTCTATAAAAGTATGAAATCATAAAGACACGCGACCGGACGATCGTATGGACACTCGTTGACGTTGACGAAAATACACGAAGATACCCAATTGAGTTTGTGGCCTGCGTTCGTTGATGATCGGCGATCGTGAAGTGGAGTTAATAATAATAAGAAGAATATACTAACCTTCACTCACTCTTTAAATATAACACTTCTAAAACACAGTTTTTTATATAAAGGGGGAAAATGATTATTATTTACTAAGAGATTGGACCAACACTGTCTACCACTAATAGAAGGCAACTATTTCTTTATAAGTACCATAAACTACAGAGAGATAAAGCCTCTTTAGTCAAAAAACTCTTTTTTGAAAAAAAGAACGAAATATTCGCGCGCCTAAGTTGGTAACTATAGTTTGGAACACAATATTTTGATGTTGGTAAGCTCGTTTTTCTTTTTTATTTTTAGTTTTTTTATGACGTTCGGTTTTGCTATCTGTGCACGTGGACGGCTGTTGACGAAGTGCATTTTTTTTTTCAATTTGTTATTGCAAAATGGCCGAAAAGAGAGGGTTTTGTAGGGAGTTTCTAAGTTGTCTCTTCTCTACCACGGACGCCATGTATCTGTAACAAAAAGAAAATAAAATTAAAATCTTTGAACGGTTTTATAAATTTTGAAGGAAGTCTTCTTCTCGTTTTAAGTTTATCTTGGTAGTGATAGTCATTGAGGTTTTTGCGTAGGAAATATTTGACAGATGTTATACTTAACGCCAGGCTCACACAACAAATACGTGTCATTTCGTGACGTATACATCTGTTATGGCTCATTCTTCAAAAGGGCTGTTCAGACAATTATTTCCCTTTATTTTGAACTTCGCATAACTGATAATACTTATGTCTGGACTTAAACTTTCGCTGTGTCTTCTCAGAGGTCGTCAGATCGGAAAAGACGGCGCCATCTAGTTTATATAAAAAAGCATCCTAATTCATTTTGGTCCTTTGTCAAATCAAAAAATTCTTCTAATCATATCCCCGAGAAGATGATGTACAAAGGTAAAATACTCTCTACTGGTTATGAGATTTGCGATGCCTTTAATCACTATTTTAACTCTGTCTTTGTTTCCACCACATCTCAAATATGCCCTTATAGCTACAACTCACCGTCCACTGTAGATATAAGCAGAATCAATATCACTTTCGAACAAGTATTAAAAGAATTAAAAAAAGTTAATATTGGAAAGGGTGCTGGATCTGACGACCTTCATCCAATTTTTATATCCAGGTGCGCTGAGATTCTTGCAAGACCAATAACGTTAATCTTTCGCACGTCTATCGACACCGGTGTTTTTCCTAGTAAATGGAAAAAATCAATTATAACCCCTATACCTAAAAACAATAGAAAAGATATAATTACCGAATACAGACCGATTTCTAAATTATGTGTTCTGGGTAAAATATTGGAAAAAATAGTAACTTCTCAAATTTCAATTGCCTTTCGTAATCACCTTTCTGAGCACCAGCACGGTTTCTTCAAACATCGTAGCGTAGATAGCAACATGATAAATTTTTCAGAATTTTTAGTGCAAGCCATGGACAAGAATCTACAAGTGGATGTCGTGTACACCGACTTTTCAAAGGCGTTCGACAAAATTAACCATGATATGCTTATTGAAAAACTAACGAAGGCCGGTGTGCACGGCAACTTACTTCGTTGGATCCAATCTTATATAAAAAATCGTAGTCAGGCGGTCTGTGTCAAAGGTTACTCATCGCAATTCCTCCCTGTTCCCTCCGGAGTCCCCCAAGGATCCCACATAGGCCCCTTGCTCTTCAACCTCTATATTAATGATATAGGAACAATATTCAACTACAGTCATCACCTACTTTACGCTGATGACACTAAGATATTCAGACTGGTGGAATCTGTTGGAGATTGCTCTAAGTTACAAAGAGATTTACTCAATTTGCATTATTATTGCAGAGCAAATCAACTATATCTCAACATTGATAAATGTTTTATAATGTCATACACGCGGAAAACTCTCCCAATCAATTTCGAATACACGATCAATGGCTCAATCCTTAAAAGAGTTTCCACAATTAGGGATTTAGGTATCATCATGGATTCCAAATTATCATTTACCCACCATATAGACCGCATAGTAAGCTCCGCATTCCGCAGCCTAGGATTCATCTTGCGAATCAGCAAACCTTTTAAAAATGTTACAACCCTCAAAATTCTTTATTTTTCATTTGTCCGCTCTATTCTAGACTTTTGTAGCACTGTATGGAGCCCTTGTTATGGCATACATATAGATAGAATAGAAAGAATACAAAAAAGTTTTTGAAATCACTAAACTACCGCAATAATACTTACGACGTTTCATATGAAGAAGCATTGCGCAGACATAAACTGGTTAGTCTTCGACACAGACGTAATATGTTCGATATAATTCATTTGTTCAAAATTTTCAACTCTTTGACCGATTCACCATCATTACTTGGCAAAATATCATTAAAAGCATACTCTCGCCAACCCGTACGTCCCTCACGTACAAAACCACTATTTGTTCCTCCTGTATTGAATAAAACATACACTCGAAATTCATTCTTATACCGTTCCATTAACAATTATAATAAAAAAATTACAGATATAGATCTTTTTAACATTTCTCTTAATAATTTGAAACTAAAGTTAAAAAATAGATATACCTAATTGAAACTCACCTTTTTAAAATACGACATACTAACTTATAACGTCAATGATTTCACTGAATTCATGTACTGGTACTAAAATAATATTCCATCGCGTCTTTCCCTACCAGGAGTTTATTATACTTATTTTCTAATTACAACATATTATCGGCACTATATGTCTATTTTAAGGAACCAATTGTTTTAAGAATTATGTTCTATGTTTATGACTGTTTGTTGCCAAAAAAAAAAAAAATATTAAAAAATCGACTTATAAAAGTGTCATTAGACTGTTCCACAGTTGGACATGGGTCTTCTCACATAATGAGACGGATTATAGTCCACCACGCTAGCCTACTGCGGGTTGGCAGACTTCACACGCCATCAAGAAAATCTCTTAAGCATACAGGTTTCCCCACAATGATTTTCTTCACCGTTTAAGCGCGTAAAAATTAAATTATGCATAATTAATAATGGTATGTATGGCGACATAAAAAAACTTAGTCTAGGTAATTAGAGTGAATAGCGACAGACAGAAGCCAAGAAACCGCAAAATTAGCTAACTCACAGCTTATGTGTAATGTGCTTATTGCTTTACGTAAACTGCCTTGCAAGTTTTTTTTTGTGGGACAGGGGGCAAACGCCGACGGATCGCCTGATGATAAGCGATTACAGCCGCCCATGAACATCCGCAACACCAGAGGAGTCACAAGTGCTTTGCCGGTCTTTTACGGTCCCAAGGTCACAGGTTTGGGCCTCCGGTATCCTCCACTCACTTGGCGAAACACAACGTAATCGTTGTTTCACGCCGGTTTTCTGGTGCCTTGGTATCAATCCGGTCGAACCAGCCCATTCGTGCCGAAGCATGGCTCTCCCACGACATAAATATCTAACTTTAATAAAAGTGCTTATTTTTTATTATATTTTAGCATTAAATAATACGAAATGTTCACAAAGATATGAATTTTCTAATGGAAAAAAAAATGATCTCAGGCGTTGCCTGAAGATGTAAAATTAGTAAGAGAAATTCGACATCACAGGCAGTGGTCTCGATAGCTTAGTTGGTAAAGCGTATGGTGTAATTAATCAGAGGGTCGCAGGTTCAAACCCTGCCTGAGATCGAATTTTTCTTACACTAGAAATTTTCTTTCATTAGAATATTCATAACTTTTTAATTGAAGTGATTAACTTTAAGGAAAGTTTGATAAAACCTTCATGCCTGAGAGATACGCCCGATGTAAAGTTCGCCTTACTTTAATATAATTTATTACCGCAACATAACGCCGCCATATTCAAGGGTATAAGCTGTAAAACAGCACAATCAACGGCCGCCATCGTAACTTATGTAAGAACGGAACGAAATGCGGCAATCACTCAGTGTTATCAAACCATCAGTGTTCGAATCCAATGTTGCGTACGACACGATATTATATAACATAAACATACTATCACGCCTGCATTCCCCGAAGGGTTAGGCAGAGGTTTACTAATGTACACCCACATTTCGCCGGTATGTTTAGGTCCCATGTAATAGGGGGCGAGCCGATTGCCATTAACCGGGCACAAATCCAGACTCCCGAGTTACTAGGAATTTCATAGATAAACCCATTAACACTGCTCGACCTGGGAATCGAACCCAGGACCTCTAGCGTAGCAGTCGCGCTTGGGACCACTCGACTAACGAGGCAGTCATATTACACGCTATTATATATAATCATGGAATTTAAAAGGCGAATGTCAGCGGCAGCGTCGCGAAAGGTCGCCCTAGAAGGACATACACCTAATCGGCGAGGTTCTCCAAAAAGGTCAAGTACGTAGTACTCGCAATCGGCGCGTTTGTATGATAAGATGTAGAATGTGGAAGAAGCGAAAAACATATGCAGGAGTCGTAGCTAGTGAGCGGCGGTCTATATTTTTATGCCCACCCTTGTGGGAAAAACGCTTTGTCTATAAAAATTAAACATACACTGGAATTTAAGTTAGGACGTCTAGCAATACAACTGTGAAAATCTCACCCAATTTCGTGCAGTAGTTTTTGCTGCCAATAAAGACCCTTCATATTAGTTATTTATCATAATTATGTTTTCCAGTTTTTAGTAGTAGTAGTGCCTGCATCAGCATGAATGGGTCGGCACGATCGGGGAAGTACCACCCTCCCACATAATGTCAACGTCAAGTCTGTTGCGTTACGTACGGTGAGTGTGAAGCGCCGGAGGTCCAATTCCTCCCTCAGCCCCCTTCCTTCTCTTTTCTCCTTCCCTCCTACTTAAATAGGCTCGGCGCCGCATCTGCAACTCCTTTGGTATTGCAGATGTCCATGGGCGGCGATGGCTACTTACCATCGGGTAGCTCGTCTGCACGTTTGTGGAGGAATACCATAAATAAAAAATATTTAAAATATTATTTATTGAGTTTCTTGCCGGCTCTTTTCCATAAGACGGGACATATTAGAACCGTGAAATTGGTTTATACATTTTACAATCTCGTGACGTATGATCAATGGACACGGTATAACGAAATAGCCGTGACCGAATGCCTTTGTATCAAGTTCAGACGCCTACCAACACACCGCTGACTCATCGGATACCTTTGTTTGCAGCTGTTGTTTCCTATTACTTCATATTTTCTTTTCGCTTTAGGATTTTCTCCTTCTTTCTTTCACAGCTGGACAAAGTCCTCCCCTCAGGCAAGAACTTCATATCATCATATATACCATCACTCCTGTATTCCCCGAAGGGTTAGGCAGAGGTGTACTAATGTAATCCACATTTCGCCGGTATGTTTAGGTCTACATATCATAATTACTTCTAATATCTTTTCTTTCGCTCTAGGATTTTCTCCTGTATCGTGGATGGGTTTTTCTTCAGCCCTTGTTGTGTCTCACTGCTGGACAAAGTCATCCCCTCGGTCGAGGATTTCCTGAGATAATGGTCTTTAATTGCAACTATTTTTTTCCTACTAATTCAAATATCTCATTCTTTTTCTTTTAGCTGTAGCATTTGTCCTGTATTGTGGGTGTGTTTATTTGTAGCCCGTGTTGTGTCCCACTGCTGGGCAAATTAATCCCCTAACTTCAGGCAAAATTTTCTATCCTGGGCTTCTTCATACCTTAAAACTTATATTAGTAACTAGACAGTTCCCTTCGATCTCATAGAATCCTGGATATACTACGGGAAAATAAATAGCTTCTAATAATCAAGAATAATGTAGCTTTCTGATAATCATTTCAGTAGTTGAGATTATCGATTACAAACAAACAAACCTTTCTTTTTTATAATATTTGTATAGATGACTCAACATACGATCATTAACCTGCCTACCCTCCCTGAAGTAACGATGACTCACCAAGACTACGGGCTACGCGGTTGAACTTGCTACGGCTACGGCATTAGGTCAGGGCTACGCCGCTACGCCGTAGCAGTTGATTACATTGTATTACAGTATAAACAGCAATTTTATTGGATCGGATGATCTTTTTATTTTCTTTTTGTGTTTGTCATCTCACATTTACAAATATTTTCAATGAATATCTTCTTTTATTTTTCAGACATTTTCTATGCAAAAATTATTAAGTTATTTTAGTGAAGGAAAAATATGACCGCGGGCAGGATTCGAACCTGCGTCTTCCGACTTTCGACTAGGCGGGTGGGACTCGCGGCGGCTTAGCAGGTTCGAATCCTGCCCGCGGTCGTATTTTTCCTTCACTTAAATCATTTTAACTGATGTTTGTATCCTAGCCAATGTTGGTTAAGACTTCAGAAAGACCACGCTTGTCAGGTGGGTTGGTGACCGCGGATGGATGCGAGCGGCCAAAGACCGGGATGGTTGGCACTCTATGGGGGAGGCCTAAGTTCAGTAGTGGACGGCAATACGATGATATGATGATACTTTCTAGTATTCCTGAGAAAAGTCTCTATAGACGGACAGACGGACAACGAAGTAATCTTATACGGGTTCCTTTTTCTTTTAAGGTACGGAACCTTAGAAATGATCACCCATCCACGCACTGAACGCGGCAAAGGCAGCTTAACCTTGCGAATCGCTTAATTAGCTTAAATATTATTTAGCGCCGAGCCCTGTCATCTTATTACAATATAAGTTTTTTTTCTGTACAATGTCAAACAGCCCCATCCACACACTGAACGCGGCACGCAGCTTAACCTTGCGAATAGCTTAATTAGCTTAAATATTATTTAGCCCTGATTTATCTTATTACAATATAAGTTTTTTTTCTGTACGCACGGCTACACATCAAGCTATACAAAACTAAAGGCCGACCGTTCAACTCGCGTATCGCCTGCGCGGTAAGAAGGGAGCGGGGGGGGGGTAATTAGCGATACTTAAAAAATATACTTATTATTTTATTCTTTACCAACAATTTCTATCTGGAGATAAATCTTTGAAATGAAATGAAATGAAATGATATTTATTTCTGTAAATAGATCTTTTCAGGACACTTTTACAAGTCGATTTTTTACATTTTTTTTAACTAGATGGCGCCGACGTTTCCTATCTGACGACCTCTGAGAAGAAACGTCGAAACAAACTCAGAGAATCATGGTCTCTTTTAAAGTCCAGACAATAGTTGTTGTTAGATATGCGTGTTTAACAATGTAGGGCAAAATCTGAACAGGCCTTTTGAAGAAAGAGCCATAGCAGCTTTGAGTTGACCTGTCCTAACTGACGGCACGCATACATCAGTCATCGTGTAGCTCAACCATTTTATAGGGAGCTCAACGACCCGTCGCACAACGATACCAGATCAGCAGGACATTTGTGTAGGTCATGTGAAATACTCAAAACTGTCAGAGAAGTTTATTATACATCTGATACGTGTTAAAGCTAACCTACATAGTACGGATTTGGATTATTGAGTCCGTGTGTAGCGTTACCCGCCCCCGCTCCCTTCTTACCGCGCAGGCGATACGCGAGTTAAACGGTCGGCCTATAATTAACGCAGGCCTCTTATTGTATGGGAAACCTATACATCGCAAGATCTGTTTAAACTGGATATGTATAGGTTGACCTGTAGCCGTGTGTATGATGTCAAAACAGCCATGACCTTATTGCCTTTATATCAGAACGTATATGAGTCAACATTTACCTATAAATTACGTGGTTTATGGGGTATAGAACCCATTACTATGAAATGATTCCTTGTATTGTGATGACGAATCAAATGTTGAAGGTATTTTGACCTTTTTGAATGTTAAGTAATCAATTTGATGCCTTTCCACAATAATCACAGAATCAGACATACCATACCGCCTGTATTCCCCGAAGGGTTAGTCAGAGGTGTACTTAATGTACACCCACACTTCGCCGGTATGTTAAGGTTCCATGTAATAGGGGGCGGCCCTATTGCCATTAACCTGCAACTGATTTTCATAGAAAAACTTAATAACACTTTGCTCGAAGCCAAGACCTCTAGTATTGCAGTCGTGCTTGGGACCACTAGACTAATGAGGCAGTTTGGTTGACTGTTTGAGAGTTACTTAACTTGATGACAATGGGAGCACCTCGAGAGTTATACCCTTTAAAAATATATGTTTTTTATAATCGGTTCGTAAGGGGCTGTCCATTAAACACGTGAGGCGCGAAAGGGGAGGGATGGGTACTTTAAAAATTATGAAATATCACAGGGGGGTGTAGT
Organism: Subacronicta megacephala; assembly: GCA_958496365.1. Taxonomy (NCBI): domain Eukaryota; kingdom Metazoa; phylum Arthropoda; class Insecta; order Lepidoptera; family Noctuidae; genus Subacronicta; species Subacronicta megacephala. The sequence continues at coordinate 6,775,466 of OY292540.1, read as the reverse complement.
AATATATCACGTGTATTTATTTACAAACACACGTGACATAGGGGGGGGGTAGTCTTAGACCTCAACATGTATCATCAAGGGGGAGGGGGGGTTAGAAAAATGCAAAAAGAACATCACGTGATTAATGGACGGCCCCTTATTGATTGAGTAATCTTAGAACATACATAAACAGCCGAACGTAAAACCTCCCACTTTTTTGAAATTTCTAAAGTCACTTAAAAATTGCGGTACATCTTTATAAAAAAAACTAGGTATAACAATTTTCATTTACTTCCTACAATGTTATTACAGTAATAATGACCTACTACGAGATTTTCATTACATAAATCAATTCATAATATCACTACCTACCCTAAGATCCTAACGGCTGCTGCCTCTATCCCGGACCGAGCTGTGTCATTAACCCTTAGATATAGGTCAGCGTGCACCCCGCCCAGTGCAGCGTTGGGGTGACCTCATTGCAGGACCCAGTTTGTTTCATAATATCTGTACCTATGTGATTGCATATTACCGATTTTACATAACAATGTGATCATCATCGATTTGGCGGTTACGGCGCACGGTGGATCGAAAATAGCTCGTAGAGGACTTAGGGTTCGACAAAAATTGATGGGGTTATTAAAAAAAAAAATAACGGAAATTAAATCTACTATCAAATACAATCTAATAATGTTCTATGACTTTTACGTTTGACTATTATTTTTAATGTTATGAATTTTTATATATTTTTTTGTATGGAAAAAAACATAACTTCATGAAAATCTCGAAATTCTCAAATTTTCTCAAGCAACGGTTAAGAGATTATAATAGTACAAATTATTAGCCTATTTTAGCATATAATCTACGTACGTAGGTACTGCGATAATCTGCGATATTGGAGATATATATTTTTTTAATTCTCTATTCCACACTACCCCAGAGGTAGAGAACTAGGCGCATTATTTTTAACAGTGGTGTCCCCAATAGGCCTAATCCACTACAGAAAACGTTTTTTTTGGCTTGGACGAATGCATAATTAATTAATTATTCAGAAAAGTTCGATTCAAGGTCATGGTTCAGTGATAGGTCTGATCTTAAATTTATGTTTTCCTGATCATTATCGTCAAAAAAATTATCTTTAATATTCAACAAAGCTTTTGCCGCTTCTGAGAGGGCTTTGTGTTTCGTAACAGTTTGTGACGTATTTTTGAAAGTAGTGGGTCAGAGCTAATTAATAAATTATTCATAATATCTTCATTGGTAGCCTTTCTACAGAATTTTCTCGAATGATGTGCATGATATCTCCTGAAATCCTTATCTCGAGCTTCAGCAGCTTCTTCGGATAATTTCCCAATTGGCACTATACACAAATTCTCAATTATATCTTCTCCGTGAGCAAGAACTTTATGTACACTTGCAGGCATATAAGACCAATTATACAAATTAACATACAGTTTCATGGTAGCTTCGGTATAGTCTTTGAACTTAATAACATCTATAGGATGTCCTGAATAAATTGCCTCAAGTATGGTTTTAAACAGTTTTATCAAATTCTCATCCACTCCTGTAATTGAAGCCGCAATTTCGGAGTTTTCAAAAAACCTTCTAGCGGTATTTCCATCATTGGTTGTACCGTGACCCTGTTTTACGACATCAATTAACAGTCCTGTTTGAGATTTAAACGCTACTTGAATATATTTCTTTCTGCTCTCCAAAATAGCCTTGCTGTCACCCTCAACAGTCCACATCTTTAAATGTAATCTATACGCTATATGAAGAATGCATTCCATGAATCGTATCCATATATGTAATCACGATATACCATATCTATATAAATCGACATCAGCTTTCTTTGTCAGTATTAGTAGTACAGGGCAAGTCATTTATCTCATTTGGAATAGCTTTACATATGTCGCATCTTTGAGATGATGTATCGCAAAGAATAGCTGTTGCTTTACTATCTATCATGGTTAGTTTTAAATCGTGTGAGATTTTCATTTCTCCAATTTCTGTCTCTACCAAATTATCAATCTCTGCCATGATTGCATTTTTCTCTTGTAGAATACTACATTTGTTCTCTTTAACAAATTTGAAAAAGATTGGACGACACCAATGAGCAGAGTTAGGAGAATCATTTTCCCAAACAAGCTGTTCACCAGAAACCAGCTTAATAGGTATCAAACTACCCATAAAAACACTAGAATCATCATAATCAGGCTCTTCTGTAGTATCTAAATGCATTTTTTGCTTATAGTTGGCTTGATTAGAAGCACCGTCAAAACACCATTTACTAAACAGTATCAGTTCCTTATAAGTCTCATCAATTGGGGTTGATTTAATCAGTCTTTTTACAGTAATATCCAAAAGAGCTTGCAATTCTATCTTAGCTGTTGTATCTGTTATAGTAGTTTCAGGTGCATAGCATTTTAGTTTTTCATTTTGTAAAGTGCAGTAGGAAGGAAATATATTACCACAAGTCACTTCTTGGGTTCTCTCCCGTAGAGTATTATATTGACTCTTCGTCATTTTAAGGGACAAAAATAAAAGCCTTCACTCGCTGCAAATTCAGCTTTTTTTAACAAAAAGACAAAATTTTACTTTCTGCACTTTTTGTGGATTCTTAAGCAAGTGCTCTAATATTTCTGCAATACTTTCATTTCTGATTTTAACTTTGAAACACATGCGTGTGATAATTCATCCGAAGACATAGTTGTCATGGTATGTTCTATACGTCTCTTTTTTTGCTTGGAACCTAATTCAGTAAAAGGTTTCTAGGACTAACTTCGGTCGATGTGCCAATAGATGCTTTTACTGGAGATGGAATCACAAACTGTGTAGATGTACTGGGAACTGGTTCTTCGTCAATTTCTATCAAAGCTCGCATAAAATAAAAATCAGATGTAGGGTAGGTAGGGTAGTCTGAATGTAATCGTAGATAACAACGAACTAAGGTCACCGTTTGACGTTTCTTACCCTCTCAATGACCATCTACCTGCAAATTTACTGCCCTCTGATTTATCCACGTCACTAATTACTAGTGACGTGGACCAATCAGAGGACAGAAAATTAAGTCACCTACGCGACTACTGATAAGAAAACCGGTTTGGCCGTGTTTTGAACACAAACAAATGACGTCACAGGAGTGTTGTTGAATATCTTTGCATGTACCTACAAAAACGTCTAATTTGAATATATTTTGCAGTATTTTTTTTTTTTTTTTTCATACAATCTTGAAAGCAGTATAACTCCGTAAGTAATGGGTTGATAAAAAAAGTCTAGTAACATAAAAATATTGTATTAGTCTATAGATTTCAAAAATGTACACACCAATCCTTAAGTCCCGACTTTGCGTTTTCGATCCACTGTGCGGCGGCTCGTCTGTCCTTTGGCATCATCAGCATCAAGTCATTACATTGTCCCACTGCTGGGCACGAGTCTCCTCTCAGAACGAGAGGGAGGGAGAGCTTTAGTCCACCACGCTAGCCTATTGCGGGTTGGCAGACTTCACACGCCATCAAGAAAAACTCTCAGGCATGCAGGTTTCCTCACGATGTTTTCCTTCACCGTTTAAGCGCGTGATAATTAATTATTAATACGCACATGACTTCGAAAAGTCAGATTGCGTGCCTTGGATTCGAACTCACTGCACTAGGTTTCGCAAACGGTACGCCTTAAACACATTTTGGAGTCGTAGAAGTAAGAATTGCGACTTTAACTTTAACTTTTCCTTAGAAATTGTTCATGAAGCAAAATGCGCGCAAATTTTAAGTTTTGGCAGAATCCTCTACTTTCAACCGACTTCATAAAGGAGGAGGTTCTCAATTTGTCTGTATGTTGTTGTTTTTTTTTTGTTTGTTACGCGATATCTCCTGCAATTATGGATCGATTTTTTATTTGGTAGGTCATACTTCAGAGGTGGTCCCGTTAAAATTTTATCGAAATCGTTTGAGCGGTTTTAAAAAATCAACAATAATCTAAAAATTGTTTACATCGATGATATTATCGTTTACTCAGAAACATCACTGTCTTATTGGAGCAGTGCGTTAAGTTGGCTTACAAGCTCTTATTATAAACAAAACTTTCCTCTAAAAATAAAAAATAAAAATTACTTTAACCATACCGAAACACCATACTTTTTTTAAAACCGCCTTAAAAAATAATAAATGAATTTTATGTCTAAAACAGTTTGGTAAGTCGATGGCGAAAACAAACGAACCACTCAAATTGTAGTCACAGACTTCCTAAGCTATTTTAGACATCAAATTATTTTATTATTTTTTGAAGGCGGTTTTACTTTTTTGTTAATTTTCCTGTATTATCTGCAATGATGCCTGCCTCATTAGTCTAGTGATCCTATGTGCGACTGCAACGCTTGGGGTCTTGGGTTCGATTCCCAGGTCGAGCAGTGTTTTTGGGTTCCTCAGTAGCAGCTCGGGGTTTGGATGAACAAAAAAAAGGTATGCAATAGTAGTCTGCTTACCCCTTCAGGGAATACAGGCCTAGTGATATTAAGGATAGAACTTCACGGATTTTGGGCGTTTCTAGGGTATAGTCGATGCGACCCCTCCCCACTCCCTCTACAGGTGACCTACTTACAGGATCCTGTCTATCTAGGCTATGTAGGTAAACCTATCTATCAAACCGAATGGTGCTATACATATATCTATATCTATTATTATAGGCTCGCCCCCTCTTACATGGCATCTAAACCGACAAAATGTGGTTGTACATTAGTACCGCTCTGCCTACATCTTTGGGGAATAAAGGCGTGAAGGCATGTTATGTTAATTAATCATAAATTTACAACAAATTACGCATGCAAATTTAAGTTTACAACTTTGTATTAGTTTTTATTGCCAAATATTTACATATATCCTCTTTTGTATTGCCTAATTTTATTTACTTCAGTTTAATTTATTTATTTATAAAGTTTAATTTAGTGCAACTTTGATTACTTGATATAGTCTTTTATTTCAATTTTTTTTTTATTACGTCTTCGTTTTGTGATTATATATAATTGTGCAGATTACCTGTTAGTTATTGTTAAACAATATTCTAATGTATTGCTTCTGTTTTATTTACTTATACCGGTGTATACGATTGTCGGTAAACAAAAAAAAAATTCTATTAGCTTAGCTTAGCTAGGAGGAATGGAAAAAGGGAAGGAGGCCTTTGCCCTGCAGTGGGACGATAATGGCTGAATAATAATAATAATAATTAGCTTAGCGGTCATAGCGTCTGTTGTACTTAACCAGAAGACGCAGGTTACAATTCTGCCCACAGTCGAATTTTTTCTTCATTACAATAACTTTAATAACACATTTATTACATCGCCTACCATAATTCTTTCCAAAACCTTATTTCTCCTCTACAATTTGCCTTGAACTGTGTCTAACAGTTTCCAAAGTATAATTTCTGGCTGAGCAAGCTGGTCCCTCATTATAGCTTCGAAGGTGAAGGTCGCATGACTCAGCTACCCAAGGTGCTGCAGGGTAATATATAACCAGCACGTGTAAACTTCAAGATTGCAACTATGAGCTTGGTAGACAGAAATTGTTTGGCACATCATAGAAAGAAAGAAAACTTTTTATTTTAAACTCTCAAATAGATTACAAGATAAATGGTGATACAAGTAAGAGAGAGTAGACTGCCTCATTAGTCTAGTGGTCCTAAGTGCGACTGCTAAGCTGAGGTCATGGGTTCGATCCCCAGATCGAGCAAGGTGTCATGGAGTTTTTCTATGAAATTCCAAGCAGCAGCTCGGAGTCTGGATTTGTGCCCGGTTTGTGCCCATATAGGCGAAATGTAGGTGTTATATTACACCTCTGTCTTACCCTTCGGGGAGTACAGGCGTAATGGTATGCTTATGATTATCATTTGAACGTAACATACCACGCCCTTATTCTCCGAAGGATTAGGCAGAGGTGTACCGATTACACCCACAATATGTATGAGTGTAGATTTAAATGTCGATTTAACTGTAGTGCATTTTTAATAATAAGTAGAAATTGTGCCTTTAAAAATGTATTTATACAGTATGCTGTGTAACTCGGAACGATACATTGAAAAATGATAATAAGATAACGTTGCTGTTTAAAAGACGATATAAGTGACACAAATTGAAAGTAATATGCCCAAATGGTTTGGGTATGTCGAGAGAATGGATGAAAGGTGACTAACTGAAGGGATTTATAAAACGAATGTCAGTGGGGCCGTCGGGAGGGGACACCCTAGAAAGACATACCGATCTTATTGGTGAGGTCCTTCAGGTCAGGTGCGTAGTACTCGCAACCGGAGCGTGTATATGAAAAGATGTATGAAAGAAAGAAGCGAAAGACGTATGGAAAAGTCACCAGCGCCAAGCAGCTTACCAGTTGTCTGGCTTTTAGCTGAACTGGGCCATTTGGCACAGCCGTGGGGCACACAATGAGTTTGTTTATTGTCTAAGTTTTTTAATTTTATTTTGTTTATTTCTCTTTAATTATTGTTTTCTTTTTAAGTTCTTGTGTGCATTGTCCGTGACTGTGTCAATAAATATTTTTCTTTCTTTCTTTCTTTCATACCAAGTGGCGGTCTATTGTTCTGCCCCTGTGGGGAAAAGGCGAGTGTGTATATTATTCAGTGTTAGTATCCATGGGCTCAAGTAGGGTTATCAGCTAAGCTAATAACCTTTGCATCCTGTTACTTAACTTTAATATTGTGGGAGGTTAGTATTTCCCCGGTCGTGCGGACCCTATCATGCTGGCAGTATTGCCATTAAATAGGCCAAAATTCAGACTCCGAGTTCCTACAGACAATTTTAAAAATAGATCGATCCGAGAAAAGAAGCTAAAAGTACGTAAATTCAATATTTCATAGACCCTTGCATAAAAACTGCATACACAAAGGACTAGGGTTGCCAGGATGCGGCGCGCCTGTGCGATGGCCCGATGACCTAATAACCGACTGAATCCGGATCGTTCGGCTATCCCGAACGTTTCCGAGTTCTGCCGAACGGAGATGGGACAATTTTATTGGATGCCAATTAGCGGTGTTGGATGCTGTGGTTCATTTTAGTTATGACGTTTTTCTAGGTAATAATAAAATAATAATGTTTGGTTCAAGCGAAAGAAGCAACGGTTGTTGATTTTGACCTTATCTTACTAAAGATAAGGTCAAAATCTTGTGAATATTTGAACAATGATGAACTTTGACTGCCTCATTAGTCTAGTGGTCCTAAGCGCGACTGTTACACTAGAGCTCTTAAGTTCCAAACCCAGGTCGAGAAAAGTGTTATTGGGTTTTTCTGTGAAATTCTCAGTAGCAGCGTGTAGTCTGAAATTGTGGCCGGTTTATGGCAATAGGCTCGCCCCCTATTACATGGGACCTAAACATACCAGCGAAATGTAACCCCTCCCTAACCCTTCGGGGAATACAGGCGTGATGGTATGTTATGTTACTCGTATTTCGTGAAATGTGGCTCCATCATCAACCCATTACATTGTCCCATTGCTGGGCACGGGTCCCCTCTCAATACGAGAGGGATTAGGCTATAGTCCACCACGCTAGCCTACTGCGGGTTGGCAGACTTCACACGCCATCAAGAAAATCTCTCAGGCATGCAGGTTTCCTCACAATGTTTTCCTTCACCATTTAAGCGCGAGATAATAATGACAGAGGTGCGTGCCTTGGATTCGAACTCTAGATCTTTGACATGGCAGTCCAATGGTCATATCACAAGGCTATCACTACTTTATGAAAAAAAAATGTGGCTCCAGTTATTGCGTAATCCGTTACGAACTTGGCCGGTACACTGCCGTGCGTCTAGATAGGGGTACATAATATAGGAGCGGATACGGAGTAAGCTTTTATTCTTAGCCGGCAAGGTCATATAGCTGGGGTGAAATGGTATAGGGGAGGACTAAGTATTTTAGATAAGGGTATAGTTCATAACACGAATGAAGTTATCTGCAAGTGGTTTTGCAATTTTTTTTTTTTTTTTAAAAAAAAGCTTACTAGCAATGTAGGCCACACATTACTAGTATTCTTGTTAACCCCTCGTGCTAAGCTAAATGCTTGTGTTACGAGTGGGTTCACGTCGGTAGTGCAATGGGTGGGGATCGAACCGGCAACCACATGATCGCAAGTCCGACGCCCTAGCCATTAGGCTACCGCCACTTCATTTTAATATGAAAACTTGTGCCGTTAACATATACAAAGATATTAATAATTTGGCAATAAGTAATGCTAAATATATCTACAAAGATATCAATAGAACGATTTAACTCGGGATCGAACCGGCGTCTCTCCGGTTAAGTACACCTGGCGTTTTCTTTTTTTGAGAATTTTCCGGTGTACTACACTGGAGGAATAGTGATTCGACTCCTGCCTGTGATCGTATTTTTCTTTCACTAAGAAAGTCATAATTTGTAGATATTTAGAATGAATATTTTTAATGCCATAATAATAAGTGACTTCCTCATTAGTCTAGTGGTTCGATCCCCAGATCGAGCAGTGTTATTGGGTTTTTCTAGTAGCAGCTCGGAGTCTGGATTTGTGTCCGGTTAACGGCAATAGGCTCGCCCCCCATAACATGGTACCTAAACATATCGGCGAAGTATGGGTGTAGATTAGTACACCTCTGACTCACCCTTCGGGGAATACAGACGTGATGGCATGTATGTATTAATGCCATAATATAATATAAATAAATAAAAAAAAAAATAAAAAAAAGTATCGTAAAGGTTTCAAATCGTTATTATTTTCTTGACTAATTTCGGTATTTATGTATCAAACGCTTTATATTTATCAGTCCGGCGGTACCAAACCAGGCATTTACATAACATTCCAGCACATTACATCAAAAATATTGACCATATCCCATTTTAATTTCCTCAACCACAACATACCTACTATAGTTATTTAAAACACGCGCAGACGCAGGAAATACCAATGCGTTACATGCAAACACCCACACATGCAAGATCAACACATAAAACGACAAAACACACATACACAACACCAACACACTTAAAACAACGTCATTATCTACACACATTCGATAAAATACGCCCAGTATAAATAGACACGCGGCGGAATGTGGAACTAACATTATTGTACTGAGATCGATATATCATTGACAGTTTTCTTAGCAAGCACCGCTTTAGTGAGGTTTCAAGATATAGTGGACGCTTGTTCTTCGGCTAACGTCACCAATATTATTTACAAGGTCACAAACACATATGCAAATGACGTCATTTGCTGAATGAAATTCTACTATGTATTAGTAATTCACATTTTGATATATTTATTTGTACAAACAGCGAATTATTTTGACGGTAAACATCAACTGAATTTTTTGAAGTTTTTTTTTTCTAAAGAAGCTGTTATTGCAATGTTTATGTAATTTCGTTTTGTTCTTTTTTTGAAGTTTGTTATGTCTATGGAACGTTTTCTGTTTTTTTTTTAAAAGGTTATGACGAAGTTGTTTCTTTTAATATTCATACATACATAGGTACACTCACGCTGTTTTACCACAGGGGTCGGCAGAAACTATATACCGCCACTTGCTACGCCTCTTGCAAAGTTTTTTCGGTTCTTCCACATTCATACACATGCGCCGGTTGCGAGTACTACGCACCTGACCTTTTTGGTAGGACCTCACCTATAAGATCGGTGTATGTGCTTCTAGTGCGACCTCTCTTTTAATATTCAAATACTAGCTTTTTCCCGCAACTTCGACCGCGTGGAATATATTTTTCCCAAACCTGTGAGAATTTCCCAAAATATCGTTATAAATTAAAGTCTACATGTTATTCTGATGTATAAACAATAATACTGTAAAGTTTCATCGATATCCGTTCCATCCATCAACCCTCACAAGCTTTCACATTTATAATATTATTAGTAGGAAGCAGGATAAGATTTAAAAAAAAACTTCGACTGGAAAGTCGGAAGTTTGGAAAACACCAAGGGACAGGAAAGCTCACTTCAATAGAATATTTTTTTACGCTGTTAATCAGCCTATAATTTTCCCACTCCTCGGACACGGGCCTCCTCTCGTTGAGTGGGAGTGGGCCGTAATCCACCACGCGGGCCCAGTGCGGGTTGGTAGATGTCACATGTCTTCCAATGTTTGGTTCTAGGACATTTCCGTTCCTTACGATGTTTTCCTTCACCGTTTTGGGAGCAGTGGTGATGAAATAATTGACACAAAGTAAAAATACTGTTTGGGTTCGAACCTACGACTGTAAAGCTCGTAAGTCGCTGCTGTTAGCACTGGGCCACCACCGATCCGCGCTGTTGTCGTGTCGAAATTATTATTTCTCACCTTAGCCCCATCTCTAAGCGTCAAAATCAATAAAATGTTCTAATAATACACCTACATTATTAGCAACAACGCCGATGAAGCTTACATACAAATATTTTTGTTAGATACACAAGATACCTTCGCGCCTGTTTTCCACGAAGGGTTAGGTAGATGTGTACTAATTTACATACACATGTAATAGTGCATGTTTATGTGCCATGTAATACATAAACTAAAACACAACATCACGCCTGTATTCCCCGAAGGGTTAGGCAGAGGTGTACATAATGTACACCTACAGTTCGCCGGTATGTTTGGGTCACATGTAATAGGGGGCGAGCCTATTGACACACCGGGCACAAGCCCAAAGTACGAGCTGCTACTGAGAATTTTGTAGAATAACCCAATAACACTTTGCTCGACCTGGGGATCGAACCAAGGACCTCTAGCGTAACAGTTGCGCTTAGGACCACTAGACTAATGAGACAGTCAGATTTTTATTTTCATAAGGCTTATACATGTCTATAAGGCTAGGAACGTCATAGGAATCAGTGTGTCCGAGTCCGAGTCTATTCTAGTAATGATAAATGATATTTATTTCTGTAAATAGATCTTTTAAAGACACATTTACAAGTATTTTTTTTTAACTAGAAGGCGCCGACATTTCCTATCTGACGACCTCTGAGAAGAAATGTCGAAACAAACTCAGAGAATCATGGTCTCTTGAAAGTCCTGACAATAGTTATATCATAGATATGCGAGTTTTACAATGTAGGGCAAAATCTGAACAGGCCTTTTGAAGAAAGAGCCATAGCAGCTTTGAGTTGACCTGTCCTAACTGACGGCACGCATACATCAGTCCTCGTGTAGCTCAACCATTTATAAGGGAGCTCAACGATCCGATTTACACACACATGTATGTTTAGATCCCATGTATAGGCTATTACCATTAACCGGGCACTAATAACTATGAATAGTCGGTAGCCTAATGGCTAGGGCGTCGGACTTGCGATCATATGGTTGCCGGTTCGAACCCCACCCATTGCACTACCGACGTGAACCCACTCGTAACACAAGCACTTAGCTTAGCACGAGGGGTTAACAAGAATACTAGTAATGTGTGACCCACATTGCTAGTAAGCTTTAAAAAAAAAAAAAAAAAAAAAATCTGACTCCGACCTGCTACTGAGAATAGCAGAATATTATATTTTGTAGAATAACCCAATAACACTTTGCTGACCTGGGGATCGAACTTAGGACATCTAGCGTAAGAGTCGCGCTAGACTAATGAGACAGTCAGATTTTTATTTTCATAAGGCTTATTTATACATGCCTAGCCTAGGCACATCATAGTAATCAGTGTGTCTAAATCTAGTGTATTGCCAAATAATAGTATCCCAATGTCCTATCACTCTGCTAACCCTTCAACGCACAAGCGTGATATTTGTAAACACGTATACATAGTTGGCACGCTCCACGGGCCGGTGAACGCTTCGTATTAATAGACGGGCAAATGTAATGTGACGTCATCTGCGCCCGCGCCGCATGTATTACAAGACTACTTTCTTGGGTAATTAGCACGGCATATGGTTTAACCAGTATTGAAGATTTAACTACGCCGAACAATCGATATGCAAGGATCAGCTGGGCTTGCTGCGATCAGTCCATGGATGGGTGACCATTCTAAATCCCTCCGTGCCTCGGGGATCACGCAAACCCATCGATCCTGGTACTGAGCTCCCTAAATAATGGTTGAGCTACACGATGACTGATGTATGCGTGCTGTCAGTTAGGACAGGCCAGCTCAAAGCTGCTATGGCTCTTTCTTCAAAAGGCCTGTTCAGAAATTGTCGTACAAAACTCATATGATAATACTTCTACTGTCTGAACTTCCACGGTTCTCTTCGTTTGTTTCAGAGTTTCTTCTTAGAGGTTGTCAGGCAGGAAATGCCGGTGCCATCTTGTTAAAAAAAAATTAAGTGTCTCTGTCTTTAAAAGATCAATTTACAGAAAAAACTTTGTTCATCACCTAAGACAATATTAAGTGGTAGTCAAAAGCTTAATACACCTGACAGCAAGTCTATCCCTAGGACTTGTCATCATCATCAACTCATTTACAGTCCCACTGCTGGGCACGGGTCTCCTCTTATAGTGAGAGATATTAGGCTATTGTCCATAACGCTTGCTTACGGGTTGGCAATTTCCACACGCCGTTGAGGAAATCTCTCAGGCATACTATAGTTTCCTCATGATGTTTTAGCGAGTGATAATAATCTATACTAATATTATAAAGAGGTAAAGTTTGTGACGTTGTAGGGGGTAACCTCTGGATCTACCATCTTACCAATAGAAAGCCACGGTATTTGTGAGTGTCATAGGCTATATCACCAAACGAAGTGGACACGGATCAGCTAGTATTTTATACAGTCATGATTGAAAAGTCTGAAGATGGAATGGATTCGATAAAACTCCTTTGTTTTTGTGACATGCCAAAGGCGAAAGACACGAGGGCCACCGCTGCGTTCATTAGAAATCTCGGAAACTCCCTCCACGTTGCCGCCATGCATAGCAATGCATGGCCGTGTTTTTAGTCGGTAGGAGTCCGGCATAACCCTCCGCCTTTCCTCTCCGAGAGGCGGAGGACTTCCATGAGGATTTTCAGACAAAAAAGAGGTCATATCACTAGGCTATCACTGCTTTCAGTTTTCTTTATAGGGATAGGGGGCACACGAGCAGACGGATCGTCTGATGGTAAGCGATTCCCGCCGCTCATGGACCCCGCAGCACCAGAGGAGTCACAAGTGTGTTGCTGGCCTTTTGAAAGGCGGTACGCTCTGAAGATACCTGGATTATTGGATAAGGAGCGTTATAATAACTATGAGGAAACATTATGGGAGTTATTAGTCATAAAAATGGCGGGTTGCCAAGCAACTGTCACTGGATGGACGGTATATAGTTTTTTGAAACATGTCCCCGGAACACGTGCTCTTCAATTTCCATCTTACACGTGCTCTGAGGTTAAGCGGCGGTTGCCACGGTCGAGGTTTTGAGGGGTGATTGGCATTTGACAATCGAAGGACTTCGAGATGAAAGACAATTATATTTCTGTGAAAATAGATCTGTTTTGTTTGGACGATGATAATGAAAGATGCATGTAAGTATTTAATATTATTGTATTGAACATCTTTGTCAAGAAACAATAATTTAAAAGAGTGTAACTACCACATTGGAATCGCGCAACTTGATTCGACATTTCAAACTGATGAAATGGTTTTTACATATTTTATACCATCACGCCTGTTTTCCCCGAAGGGCACAGGTGAACTAATGTACACCCACACTTCGCCGGTATGTTTAGGTCCCATGTAACGGAGGCCGAGACTATTGCCATTAACCGGGCACAAATCCAGACTCCGAGCTGCTACTGAGAATTTCATAGAAGAAATGAATAATATAACGTAGGATCTCTTTGGCTTGGGACCACAAGACTAATGAGACAGTCGTATATGGTTGATTTATATGAAAATGAAACCTTTTCTTTCTTATATGATTCTTGATTCTGTGAATCTTGAATCATCACTTAGTGAAAGACTTATGGTAGATTGTAGTATGGCCAATTGCCAATTCCCATTAGATTGCGTCGTTCAAATACTTATCAACATGTTAATGCATATGTGTAACACTCAAGTGTAGCGTGCTAATTAGGCGAAATGTGGGGATGGGTAAGCAATTACAGTATCTTTAGGGTTCCGTACCCAAAGGGTAAAAACGGGACCCCATTTCTGAGACTCCGCTGTCTCTGTCTGTCCGGTCCGTCTGTCACCAGGCTGTATCTCATAAACGGTTATAGTTAGACAGTTTAAATCTTCACAGATGATGTATTTCTGTTGCCGCTATAACAAAAAATACTAAAAGACTGCACCTCCCATACAAAAAACGGTTTTTTTTTTTCAGTTTTTATAGATAATGGTACGGAACTCTTCGTGCGCGAGTCCGACTCGCCCTTGGCCGGTTTTTTATTCTACGTCTACGATCAATAATACTGACTTGTCAGGAAGCTACTGTTAAGTCGAATTTTAGTTCATTAGAAACCAAATATCGTTGGGGTTACGTCACTCGCAAAAATGGGAACAACAGCGGCAGCGGTCAATGTCGACTGAAGAATAGTGAAGTAAAGTGTCGATGTAATATATATCGATAAGTTATACGAGATGTTTAATAGCGAAACTTGCAAGAGTTGTGAATATGAAGTTGTTAGTGTTTGTTATAGTTTGTTTACTATTGTCATACATTTTTTCAAGAGCGAGGTGTTCACTTTGTAAAGTAATACATGTAGTCCTGTATTCCACATGCGTATAGTTTAAGTACAATATAACATCGAGTCAAGGACAAAGTAGGGGAAGGAGAAAAGGAGAAAGAAGGGCGCTACACACTCACGTCGATATTCTGAGGGAGGGTAGTACTTCCCCGGTCGCGCCGACTCATTTATAAGTACTGGCAAATAGACATGCCAGCGAGACACTACTACTAAATACTAACAATATAATATGGTGCTTATTTTTTAGCATTAAATATTGCGAAATATTCACAAAGATATGGATTTTCTAATTAAAGAAAATTCCTAGTGAAAGAAAAATTCGATCCCTGAAGAACCCTGCCTGAGATCGAATTTTTCTTTCACTAGGAATTTTCTTTAATTAGAAAATCCATATCTTTGTGAATATAATATGGTACTGTTATATATAAATAGGATATATAAATTATTAACAAAACTATCGATAAAAAGTAATCGGCACATCACTACGCCCGTAAACGTCGGAAATACCGCGTAAAAGCTATCTATCAACAGATGCCCGTCAGTCGCGAGCTTATCTCATAAACAATGTTAAAACTCAACGTTTGTTTTTTACTGAAACACGAAGAACAGCATCATCCACTGCTGAACATAGGCCTCCCCCAAAGAGCGCGAACCATCCCGGTTTTGGGTAGCACGCATCCATCCGCTGCCAGCCACCTTCTTCAGATCGCAGAATCTTCGAGAACAGCATACGTGGATTATAATTGCAAACCACTTTATAAGCCCGATTGGTCCCACAGCAGGGACAAGGCCTCTCTATCCTCCCTCCATTCCTCACAGTTCCAAGCTATTACAGTCCAATTACTTAAATTGGAGTCCAGTTCGTCCCACCATCTCCACCTGGGCCTCGCGCGTCTTCGCCTAGGCTCCACTCTGTAGCAAGTCTAGCCCACAAGTCGTTCGACATGCGGCACACATGCCCGGCCCAGTTCCACTTCAGAGCAGCGGCTTTCTTGACAACGTCAGCGATTTGTGAACACAACCCAGGGTGCTGCCTACCGTTAGGGGAAAGGAGAAGGAATGGACTTAGTGAGGAATTAGTCCTCCAGCGCTCGCTTCTTGTTATTCAAACGACCTGCATGTTGTATGAATACACATATTTGCACAGATAAGATATTTAAACTTGCCAAATTTTGCGTAGGTACTCCAAAAAAATAACTCCCACTTGGAAAAACAATATCAATGAAGTAAACACAGTTTACAATGCTTTCTATGAACAATACACCAACTTTATTTAAGGAAACCCAATAAGTGTTTTCAATTAAAGAAAGTTTTTCAACGTCGAGTTGCGCGTCGTTAAAAATATTTAGGAAAACAACACATAAACTTGTTTTTAATAGAACAATGGAGAAAATAAAAAGTTTTCCATCTTTTGTAATATGAATTTGAAAGGGTTGCAGTTACAGGGTACTAAAAAAATTACAATACAATATGAAAATAACCATCGCGCCTGTATTCCCCGAGGGGTTAAGCAGAGGTGTAGTAATGTACATTATTTTGCTGGTATATTTAGGTCCCAAGTAACAGGGGCGACTATACAAACTCCCAAGCTGCAATTGAGAATCTCTTAGAAATATCCAGTAATACTTCGCTCGACCTGGGAATCAAACCCAGGGCTCTCTCAGCAGCTGCATTTGTGATCAATAGAGTAATGACAATGAGGCATTAAAATGCAAAAATATTAAAAAGAAGTAATTATTATATTATAAACTAGCTTCCCGCCCACGGCTTCGCCCGCGTAGTTTCTCGGCTTTTCTATACTAAAATATGTATGTATTATACATATAAACCTTCCTCTTGAATCACTATATCTATTACTATAAACTTAGTTACTATAAACCGCATCAAAATCCGTTGCGTAGTTTCAAAGATTTAAGCGTACAAAGGGACATAGGGACAGAGAAAGCGACTTTGTTTTATACTATGTAGTGATGCGAAAATGAATCTGTTTGTTACCTTTTCACGTTTAAACCGCTGAACCAATTTTGATACATTTTCGTATACAGATACATAGGACCTTGGAGAAGGACATAGATTACCTTTTATCTCAAAATATCCTTTGGGATGCAAGTAAAAGCGCAGGCAATAGCTAGTGCTACAAATGATGACGAGGCGTGATTTTTTTGAGTCAGGGTTACATAAGTGCATTGATAGCCGTTGGTCTGCCACGTCAAAGGTCTTGAGTTCGAATCCAAGGCACGCACCTCTGTATTTCAAAGTTATGTGCGTATTAATATTTAATTATCACGCGCTTAAGCGGTGAAGGAAAACATCGTGAGGAAACCTGCATGTCTGAGAGGTTTTCTTGACGGCATGTGAAGTCTGCCAGAATTTTTCAACTCGGTCCAGTACTTTCAGAGCTTATTCGCCTATATTAGAGCTGGACACTTTTTAAAAAGACTGGTCCTTAGAGATAGAGTGGAGAAAAGTAGGATAATAATCAAATGCTTGACCGTTTAATACCTCAACCTTGCGAAAATCACCCACATTGTTTCAAAGTCAAAACAATGTTCTTTCAATAATAAAAACATATTTATAAACTAACTTTTTATGAACAGTTTCTTCAGCATAAACTTTTTTAACGCGATATATTTAGCAAACGGTGATGAAAATGCTATTAAATTGTATTAGATTTGACCTCAGATCAAATAAAAAGTTAAGATGGAACTATCTGAACAAAGAAGTGAGGCCGGCTAAAACTACGCCTTGCCGTGTACAAACACAATTACACGCACACACGTATACAAAAACTACTCACATCTCTGTTCGCAAAGTTCCATCTTAATTTTTTATTTGATCTGAGATTTTTGGTTGTATTTGTAAGAAATAATAACATAATATACAATACCTAAAGGATCAAGGGGGCGAGCCAATTGCTACTAACCGGGCACAAGTCTAAACTCCAAGCAGGTACTGAGAATTTCATTGAAAGAAAATGTTGGACCGGGAAATCAAAACCAGGATCACCAGCGTAGCAGTCGCGGTTAAGAACACTAGACTAATAAGGCAGCCAATTATAAAAAATAATTTAGTGGAGGAAAAATTTAAGGATTTAAACCTGCGTATTCTGATTTGGTACACCAGACGCTATGACCGCTATGCCACCGCGAGTCCCACCCACCAGTAGACCGATTCACGTAATTAAAACCGTAGCGATGTCGTAGCGACTTAAGAGGATAGTATCCGCTTCGCGCTCCATACAAACGTTGTTTGGCCCTTGTTTGAATTTTAAACAATGAAAGTCATTGAAATTTTGCAGTAACGATCTTATCATTAAAATACGTGTTCCTGTAGTATACAATTTCATTTCAATATACGGTTAAAAAGTTACACGAGCTCAAAGATTGGCAATTTTCGTTGAAAAACGGCCCAACTTTATGCTAGTATTTCTCGACAATGTATCAATACTGAAATATTCTGATTCGAAAGAAACCCAGATAATATAGTGAATATATTTTTACAAGATTTTTTTTTACGTATTAACAATATTATAGGAGTAATCTCCAAAATTCGGAACATAAGAAATACGCGTGAAAATGTTGCAAATGTATTGTTGTTTCTTCTCTCGGGCACGCGTTCGCATCGCGAGGGATAGAGACTGCGACAACTGTGCAACATTGTTGCGTTCGCGAGGGACACTCCTCTTAATCGTTGAAACAGTTTTCCTATTCACATCCGTCGATCGGAGCGATTTAGAAGTCGTCCTATTGAAAAATCGTTGAACCGTATTCACACACGTTCGTTGGGCGAGAATTGTTCTAAAATGTTGGCTTGACAGTATTCACATAACACTGTTTCAACGATCTTTTTGTATTTTTTAGGCATTTTCTATACAAAGATGAATGCATGAAGTCACCTCAGAGGTAAATTCTTCCTTCTTGGTGCAATCTATACTTTTGTGGAACGCGCTACCCTTGGAAATCAGGATGGCCACCAGCCGCTACGTTTTTAAAAGTAAGCTAAGAACTCGTCTTCTAAGTTCTTTGGCAGAATCATCTCAACATTGATCTTTCGTATATATTATAATATGTATTATCATGTATGTATGTGTGTATTCATAGTTATTATTGGAGTTATATAAATGGTATCTATTTTATATGTATATTATTTATTTATGTATGTATATATTGATATGTTTCCTTATTATTATTCTTTCTTTTTTTTGTGTTTTATTAGTTATGCACCTGCTATCATGTTATTTCTGCATCACCTAAAGGTAGACTGGCAGAGAATGCCTAATGGCATTAAGTCCGCCTATGTACATTTGTTTTTGTGCATGAAGTATTAAATAAATAATAATAATAAAATAAAGTAGTCCATGGTAAAAACACCTGACCCCGTCAGCCATTTTCTAAGTCGTTTTCCGAGAAAATATCTCTGTACGCACGACATCACATCAAGCTATGTAAAACCAGTTTACGCTGGCCTCTTATTGTATCCAATGCCTGCACAAATCCAGATCAGCTTAAACTGGATTTGTATAGGTTGACCTATAGATGTGTGTACTAAATCCAACCCCAAAACTCAGGACATAAATAGTGCTTATCAAAAGATCTACGGTGAAATTACATAGTTTTCTAAGGTAGCTGTGAACCCCGCGAGTGACTCAAAGGCCGTGACATTAGGTGTATCTGATGTCATATGTCAAGGTCACAGGGTAATGGTGGCTAATGAAGAACTATGCTCTGTTATGGAACAGTATTGGGATTTAAAGTTTCTTCAAATAAAGGATGCATGCATTTATTTAGGCCCAATTCCTCCCCCAATCTCCTTCCTTCTCCTTTTCTCCTTCCCCTCCCTTTCCCTAAATAGGCTCGGCAACGCATCTGCAACTCCTTTGGTTTTGCAGATGTCCATGGGCGGCGATGACTACTTACCATCAGGTAGCTCGCCTGCTCGTCTGCCGAGTTATCCCATAAAAAAAAAGGTACATTTATAGGGTATATTTCGGAGAATGAGCATCAGATCTTCATGATCTTATTCTTATAATTCTTTTATTAGACCAGAGGCACGAAAGAGCGACAATCCGCATATAGTCTTTATGAATAAGACTATCTGTATCCCGCTATTTAACCCGATTTGCCTTCCTCCTAATGGTATATGGCTATAACCTTCCTCAGGAATCATCATCAGCCCATTACATTGCCCCACTGCTGGGCACGGGTCTCCTCTCAGTACGAGAGGGATTAGGCTATAGTCCGCCACGCTAGCAGACTTCACACTTCACACGCCGTCAAGAAAATCTCTCAGGCATGCAGGTTTCCTCACGATGTTTTCCTTGATAATTTATTATTAATACGCACATAACTTCGAAAAGTCAGAGGTGCGTATCTTGGATTCGAACTCGAGACCTTTGACTTGACGGTCAAATGGTCATATCACCCCTTATTATTCCTCATGAATGTTGCTATCATATTATACAAAAAAAAAAAAAACGACTCCTGAGATTAGCGCGTTCAAACAAACAAACTCTTCTGCTTTGTTATGTACTCCTATAATAGCAAGTAAAGATTGTATGTTAAAAAAATAAAGTGCTCATATATATATCGACCTCGAACTTATCATTAACTAAATCAATGTAACATAGTATTCTAAATTAGATTTGTTTGTGTGAATTATTATTAATTAACAAAGTTTGAATCAACATACTAATTAGTGATAAAAACCCGGTTCAAAATCACATGATATTGATTACGTACGAGCAATTTTTAATAGCTATTAGCAATAATTGCCATTGCTATTAGCAATAATTGCCATTGACGGGGCTTATGGATAAGATATAGCTGCACTGATCACCACATCATCATCATCAACCCATTACATTGTCTCACTGCTGGGCACGGATCTCCTCTCAGTACGAGAGGGATTAGGCTATAGTCCGCCACGCTAGCCTACTGCGGGTTGGCAGACTTCACACGACGTCAAGAAAATCTCTCAGGCATGCAGGTTTCCTCACGGTGTTTTTCCTTCACCGTTTAAGCGCGTGATAATTAATATTAAGAGGATAGTATCCGCTTCGCGCCCCATACAAACGTAGTTTGGCTCTTACTTGAATTTTAAACAATGAAAGTCATTGAAATTTTGCAGTAACAATCTTATCATTAAAATACGTGTTTATGTAATATAAAATTTCATTTCAATATACGGTTAAAAAGTTACACGAGCTCAAAGATTGGCAATTTTCGTTGAAAAACGGCCCAACTTTATGCTAGTATTTCTCGACAATGTATCAATACAGAAACATTCTGATTCGACAGAAACCCAGATAATATAGTGAATATTTTTTTACAATATTTTTTTTTTACGTATTAACAATATTATAGGAGTAATCTCCAAAATTCGGAACATGAGAAATACGCGTGAAAATGTTGCAAATGTATTGTTGTTTCACCATGCGTCGCGGGAGCTGCGGCGGGTCGGGAGGTGAGACAACGTCCTTGAAACAACCGGCTCGCGGTGCATGTGAGCGACGCGATGAATCGAATGTCGTGAATCTTACTTATTCCGCCGGGTGCGACTTATCGAAAGAGATATTTAGATAGTTTGATGGACAACGAGAGCTTGCGCTCGAGAGAGGTTTTATTATTAAAATATATTATACGTACATAGACTGCCTCATTAGTCTAGTGGTCCTAAGTGCGACTGCTACGCTAGAGGTCCTGGGTTCGATCCCCAGGTCGAGCAAAGTGTTATTGGGTTTTTCTATGAAATTCCCATTAGCAGCTCGGGGTCTGGATTTGTGCCCGGTTAATGGCAATAGGCTCGCCCCCTATTACATGGGACCTAAACATACCGGCGAAATGTGGGTGTACATTAGTACACCTCTGCCCAACCCTTCGGGGAATACAGGCGTGATGGTATGTTATGTAGACTACCTAAGGTAAAAAAATGTGTAAGATAGGTAATTTTATTGTTTTACCCGTGATAATACTATTTTATACCTAGGTTTATCTTATTATTAGGTATATTGTAGGTATATAATATATTGTAAATTAGAATTACTGTTGTTTACACACCACATAGGTACCTAACTACATGTACATACGTGGGTTGATTTTATGTTACTTAGGTACTTGTCTAGTAATAATAATAATTTATTTATGGTTGCGTCGCGCGTTGGTTTTGATTTAGAAGTTACAAGAAACAGTTTGAGCCTACATCTGTAAAAAAGTTTCTTAGATTGGCAGAGGTGAAAGCAATAATTTATTGTGGGTATATTATAGATAGCATGGCAAGAAAATAAATGTATGCATGAAAATAAATGGAGAAGTGGCTAAGTAATCGGGTGCGCTATGAGTAATGTAGTATCACTAGTGGGAGCATATATTTTTTATGGCCTAAAGGTAGTTTTCCATGTTATCTGCTTTTGTTAAAAGAGTTTGGGTTTGGTAAACGCACTAAAGATCCAGAAAAATCCTAGTGTAAATAAAAAAAAGTGATTTTTAGGTACTTAAGTAAGTACCTACCTACGTAAAGTTTATTTAAGTCATAAGTTCTTATCCTAAGGTTTTTAGTAATATAAATGCCTAGCACAATAATAATTAGTTGTAATGTAAAGTTCACTCGTAACAAAACATTTTAATAAAAGCAGAGCCAAGTCTCATTACTCGATTACTACATGTTGCTGGTGATTCATAATATTATATGTACATGTACGCACGGCTACACATCAAGCTATACAAAACCAGTATCGGCTGCCCTTCAATTGTGCTTTAAACCTTTACAATGAGAGGTCAGTCTAAACTGGTTTTGTATAGCTTGATGTGTAGCCATGTGTACATAATTTTCAGTAAAGAGGAAATATGTCAAAGAGAATGTTGTGGCTGACTGCCAAAATATAAAAGAACGGTTTCAAAAAAAGACTTCCCGAAACGAGATCAAGAATTAGGGTAGGTATAATAAAATTGGATATTAGGATTATTATAAGTTATAAGTAAAATTATTTGTTAGCTATACATTTATATCGGTTATATCGGGTTAACACAGTCATGTAACTAATTATACAAACATACTTTACACAAAAACTCGTATGCACACACACGCACGCGCACACACACACACACACATACTATTATTATTATTTTCTTTTCTATGTATATATATAGTAAATAATTATTTTCTATTTTTTTTTATGTAAAATAATATGTGTGTAAAAAGTGTGAATAAAGGAAATAATAATAATTATTATTATTATAATTATGTGTTACGTATCCATTTGGATTTGGACTCTCAGCATAGCTTGTGAATGTGACGAGTCAGCCATGGGCTTACATCAAGTGAGTTGGTTCTTTTCTTCTGAAGAATGTGTTTGTGAAGTGGATATCAGGAATCGCTTTACTATGGAACATGTGTCTATGATAACTGATTTTTGTAGTGGAATGTATGTTTTGTGTAGGTCTAGTTCTTTTTATGATGTGTGTAGTGATTTAGGGATGAGTCCGGTAGATGATAATATTATCGGTATTATTTTAACTGTATTTTGTTGCATATCTGTCGTATTTCATCTGCTAATGATATAAGGTTTTGTATTATATCACTATCCCAGTATAATTTAGCTATGTTGTTATTTACATTTACATTTTTTGGCTTATATTTATAACATTGTCTTATTGTATCTATTAAATTATATTTTTATCTATCTGTAGGTACATTTCTTTATTATGTCTATCTGTGTACTGTTTATTTGCTAAGAATGGACATCTTCTTGTCATATGATCTATAGTTTCTTGTTGGGAGTTACATAATCTACATCTATCTGACATTACATTCAAACAGCGTAACATAAATACTTAATATTACTTAGTAAGAAAAGGTTTGTAATAAAGTCTACAGACTTCGTTAATGTGGGTCTAGTTTTGACTTACAGCTCCCTTCATAAACCTTAATTTACTTAGAATTGCTCTGTAATTCGTTTGTACTTGGCTGTCATTACCCCTTTTTGATTATCAGAACGAGACAAATAAATTTTAACTTACTAAGGGAAACGCAATGAATTCAAACACTTTTTTTTCCAACTGTAACTTCCATTGTTTTCGTAGAATCAAAAAAAATCGTGCATAGCGGTCCTTTTTAGTAGGTATTTTTTGAGTCGAGCATAGCGAAACGAGAGCATAGCGGTACTAACCGGTTAAAAATGCCAAATTTATAATAATAAATAATAGTTGATATGATCTATTATTATAAATTTAATAACAAATATTATTAGTATTATTAACGAGTACTTAGTATTAGCATACTACTTGTTAATACTAATAATATTTGTTATTTATATAACTATAAGGTAGCCCTTATAGTTTCTGAAACTTCATAATGAATCAGTGAGTGAGTGATATTACGCTGTAATAAATAATGTTTCATTTTTGATTAAAAGGCTACTTTTTTTTTCTAAAAAAAAGCTTACTAGCAATGTGGGTTGCACATTGCTAGTATTCTTGTTAAACCCTCGTGCTAAGCTAAATGCTTGTATTACGAGTGGGTTCACGTCGGTAGTGAAATGGGTGGGTTTCGAACCGGCAACCACATGCTCGCAAGTTCGACGCCCTAGCCATTAGGCTACTATTAATCTAAACAAGATTGTCTTGTTGGTGAAATGACTTTTTTGTAAGGTTAATAATGACTCATTCGTCATCTACTTATCAGCTTTTAATTTTTAAAGCATAGGTATTCAACATAAAAGAGAAAAGTATCTGGTGCTGCGAAATTTTACGGCGCATGCGGATTTGTTTGAGAAATACCACATAACTTCATATCTTAACATTACAGATATAGATTATATTATACGAGACTTGGCTCTGTTTACAAAAATATTTTTAATAATTATGTTAAATTTACTGTTATGTGTACAATTGAGAGCTTACGAATAGGTCATGAAGTCTTCAAATATTGTAAGTGTCTTATCCGTACTCTCCCCTGATGGGAGCATCAAGCATCTGAAAATCTTAGAGATGCCGTTTTTTTATGATTTAGGTCGTAAAAGCTTTATATGACTTTTAGTGCATTACCCTTTCTATTCATAGCTACTTTTATTATGAAATTCAATAAAAAAATACGGATTGCTCAGTCTAGAAGTGAATAGGTAGGTATTTATTTTTATTAAATGCAATTTCCAATCGTTACGCGTCATTCTATTTTACAAGTCAAAGAAAATAGGTATAATAGAATAAAAAACCTTGAACGAGCGCTCAGTGCACATCACCATACGTACTTAAGTAAATACCAAAATTTTATTATGTAAGTACTTAGGTATTTTGTATTAAATGCAATTAGGAACTTAACTGCTGCTGATTGTGTCATCAATACGACGGTTTATCATAATTTTACAATGAAAATTCCATTTAGGTAGGTACTTATGTAGGGACTTACATGTCATATCCAGATTGTTTTATTCGAATAAGTTTAAATTTACAAGATAAGTACCTACACAGGATCAAAACAAAATATTTTGTACGAAGTAGGTATTTATTGAAAAGAAAAAACAAATTTTTGTACAACTTGTTGCTCTAATTTTGAAAAACCTTATTTATGGTAATACAATAGAAATAAATAGGTAGGTACCTACTAAGTTACTTTCTCATTAGGTAGGTAGGTAATTGAATAAAAAAATAAAAAATAGATGGTATTTGTCATAATGAATCTTACAAAGAAATAATTGACCTAATAATAAATTTGAACGAACGAACAAGGTCCGAAAAAAAAAACGCTTTCATAATTTCATTACTTTAGAATTGGACCCAACAACGAGAATAAGCGCGCGGGTGGTTGCGAGGGCGCGCGGGACAAGCGACGCCCGCTCGCATCGCAGGCGATAGGGACAACAATACAAAAACCAATACCTAAACTGCGTGCGCGCTGTCGAGGTACACTCCTCTTAATACGCACATGACTTCGAAAAGTCTGGCAGGTCTGCAAGTCTGACTTGGCAGTCCAACGGTCAGATCACTAGGCTATCACTGCACTGATCAGCACATATGCAAGGTAATATATGGGATAACTCGGCAAACGAGCAGGCGAGCTACCTGATGGTAAGTAGTCATCGCCGCCCATGGACATCTGCAATACCAAAGGAGATGCAGATGCGTTGCCCAGCCTATTTAAGGAGAAGGAAAGGAGAAAGGAGAAGGAAGGGGACTGAGGGAGGAATTGGGCCTCCGGCGCTCCACACTCACCGTACGAAACGCAACAGTATACCTACATATTGCTACTTGACGTCGCGATTCTGTGGGAGGGTAGTACTTCCCCGGTCGTACTGACCCTTCATGTTAGCATGTAGACATGCCAGCAACCACTACTACTACGAAACGCCCGCCGCGGTCAGTCTGCGGATGGGTGTCCATTCTTGACACATCACGCATGAGAGCATGTAAAGCCATTGGTCCCAGTTGTCATAAAAATACATATATGACAACCGTTAGTAGTACCTACTAAGAAATCCAAAAAGTCTGACAACCAGTATTATATCTTGGTATTGTCAAGAAATTGGGTTGCGGAGGTCTGATGCTGATCAAGCATTCATCAAGTCATTGGATGCCGGTGGATTCATATAGGGCACCTCCAGGAGACGAGAGATGGACGGAGAAGAGATGAGTTACTGTATTTTCAACCGACTTCAAAAAGGAGGAGGAGGTTCTCAGTTCGTCTGTGTTTTTTTGTTGTATGTTTGTTACCCGATATCTCCGTCAATTATGGATCGATTTCGATGATTATATTTTTGTTTGGTAGGTCATACTTCAGAGGTAGTCCTATTTAAAGGTTTTAAAAAAAATCAACAAAAATCGAAAAATTGTTTACATCGATGATATTATCGTTTACTCCGAAACATCGCTGTCTCATTGGAGCAGTGCGTTAAGTTGGCTTACACGTACTTATAAACAAAACCTTCCACTAAAAAAAAAAAAAATTAGGTACTTTTAACAAAAAAGTAAAACCGCCTTCAAAAAATAATAAAACAATTTTGTCAAACAATTTGGGAAGTCGGTGGCGAAAACAAAAGAACCACTCAAATTGAAGTCACCTACTTCCCAAACTGTTTGACAATTTTTTTTTTTTAAGGCTGTTTTGCTTTTTTGTTATGTAAAACACCATTGTTTGTAGGTATACAGTTTGAGCAATAAATGTCTTTGTCTTTGTCATAAAATCTTCTTTTTATCTTGAGTGGGAGTGGAACCCACAATATTTTATAATAGGTTTATAGTGAGCTCTGATTAATTAGCTTCCATAATAGACTTTAATCTCTGTGATACAATAGTTTTAAAATAAATAATGATAATATTTAATTACATCGTCAATGCTTATTGCAATAATGAAAACAATAAAAATAAACAAAACACTGATAGGATTAATATTCTGATTGCCTTTGCTTGCGAAGCCAACTAGATTCGAAGTATTTACACATTATTATACCTATAAAATATCATAGTCTTGTTGCCACGGCCGTAAGTATATAGGGGTTACGAAAGTCAACCCGCTTTTGCCCCACGACCCTTGCAGCCCCTTGTAAAGACGGCGCTGCGTAAGTGACCTAAACTTATCAGTGTACTGCGGCTATATACAGAGTGGAAGGGACATCGACGCAAAACCGCTTACCATGAATTCAGTACATGATTCTGGACCCCCTTGCGTAGATATTTTCGCCGGTCATTAAAAAAAAATCAGCTGTTCCATACATTTTGACCGTGTAGGTATTGCACTTTTGTATGAAAAAGCAGTTTTTTTTTAATGCGTCGGGCCATTCACGCACAACCGCCACCCTGTATAGCTACATAACGTACCATTACGACTTTATTCCCCGAAGGGTAAAGAAAGAAAGAAAGAAAGAAAAATGTTTATTTACTAAGCAGAGGTGTACTAATACTACTAATGTACACCCACATTTCGCCGGTATATTTAGGTCCCATGTAGGGGGCGAGCCAATTGACATTAACCAGGCACAAACCCAGACTCCGAGCTGCTACTGAGAATTCAGAGAAAACCCCAATAACGCTTTGCTCGACTTGTAGGATCGATCCCAGGAACTGTAGCGTAGTAGTCGCGCTTAGGACCACTAGACTAATGAGGCAGTCTACATATAGATACGCCTCTGCCTACACCAAGAATGATGATGTAGTTATAATTTTAATGATTCGTAAAGATCCCTAGGGAAGGGAAAGTTGTGTGCCAGGAGCGTAGCAAGTGAAAGTCTCTGCCTACCCATGGGAGACAGGGTTGATAATATGTATGATCCGTGAATCACAATTGCAATAATATAGGTATGGTTGACTTACTAAAATTCAAAATGATGATAAAACAAACTGGAGACCACAATATTGTGGTCTCCAGTTTGTTTTATCATCATTTTGAATAGTATTGATTAAAATACTAGGCTATAACAGCATACAATTTTAATCAGCAATGGATCAATAACCACTGGATCCATCCCCCCAAAGTACAAACAAATCTCAAATTAAACTAACTACTAATTTGAGATTTGTAATTTGTTTGTTTTTGATGTTTAGCTTTCCGCCTGCGGCTTCACTCGTGTGGACCATATTATTATGTTTATTTTCATTTTACAGGATAATATACAGCATATGTCACTCAGGAATAATGTAGCTTTCTATTGGTGAAAGAATTTTCAGAATCAATTACCCCCTACAACCTCACTAACTCTACCTCTTTATGATAATAATATAGATTAGCCCCTCTAAAACCAAAATGCTGCATCTACAACTGATTTCAAACAATATGATATGAGAAGATTGCTTTTGAACGTTACAAAGTGTATCTACTCATATCATATTTATGTTCCTGATGCATCTAAATATAAATATTCATTAAATTTTTCCTCAAGCTCTACAAATTTTTAGTGCCAGTAAATTTTATATTGTTTGTAGTTGCAAGATTCAATTAATTCCCCTGTATAATCGCTGGTAACGACAGCACCCTATGCAGAGCCTGCCTGGGGTCGACCAGACAGCAACCCATGTGCTCCTGCACTGTCCTGGTGTCACATACAGGGCAAAGTACCTCGTCAACCCGAGTACTCTCCCAGAGGCCGTAGGCAACATTAGGCGCTTGTCGGCCTTTCTCGGGGAGTTGGGGTGGTTTGAATGAACCCAACGTCTTCCCACCCACACACAAAATACGCGCTTAGTCGTGGAGTTGCGGAAAATAGCCCGCTATACCGTACCATACCATACCAATCGCTGGTAACTGAAATAATAGACTGCATTTTGTCTATAAATGGAGCTTGGTGGGTTAAATTTATTTACCATAGAAACTGCCTCCTTAGACTAGTTTTCTCAAGTGCGACTGCTATGCTAGATATCTAGATTCGTGCAAAATGTGCTCAATAGCAGCTCGGAGTTGGGATGTCTGCTTGGTTAGTGGCAAATTGCTCACCTCCAATTCCATAGGAGAAGAAGTGCTGTGATAGCTTTGTGATATGACCATAGGACTGTCATGGCAAAGGTCTCAAATACAAAACCAAGGCATGCACTGACTTTTGAAGTCATTTGTGTATACTTAATTATTTGCCACGGCAAAACCTGCATGCCTGAGAGATTTTCTTGATGGTGTGTTATGTCTGCCAACCAGCAGTAGGCTAATGCAGCGGACTAAAGCCTAGTCCCTCTCATTCTGAGAGAAGATCTCTACTAGGCAGTGGAACAATATATGGATTGATGATGATATATATATTGGAAAAGTCGGTTTAGGGTGCTCCGAGCACCCTACGGCAGTACGACAGGCATAAGTAGCATTTTTTTTGAACATCCACAATTTGGTCGCAGTATGTTCATTGTCCCTTTCCAACTCTTCCAAATATAATTATTAAAAAAATATAATTATACCTAATCTAATATTACTTCTTTCCAATTGGAACAAATTTCTTTAAGTTGCTCAGTCTCTGTTATATGACAGCCAGACAAAGAGAGATCACACATCTCATCGGATAAAAAATTTTGGATGAAAATGTTCCCATTGCTTGTTCTGTCTTTGGAGAATGGTTAGTCACTGTGGGGTCTAAAAGCTTTTTTTTCTATTGCACTATTGCAACTGTCTACCAAAACCCACCCCTAAAACAACAGTTTGACCAAAATTTGAACCTCACAAAAGTTTTTTGACAAGAAAATTACATTAGAATCTTGTAGGTAAAAACTAAATCGGAAAAAACAGATGTGGATTTTGTTAAAACCTGAAATTCAGTCTCTGTTCGAGTCTTTGTGTACTATATATGTAAACATACATTGTATGTTTATAGAACAAATCAATTGAAATCTGTTTCTATCTGCAGTATTTCTAGTCAGTAACTAATCGAATGTTGGAATACTAAAAACAAACGTTGAACTTACGCAATTTGTCTGCCTTCGTGCAAATAATTCATGTAAAACCGAAACACTCCCGATAAATATAGATCGAAAACGCAGTCAAAAATAGACAATTAGTTATCCACTGCACGCACCAGTTATAATACAGTCACATTATAGTCGGAATGTAAATCAAATTCAGTTATTTATTGAACTAAACGCACCACACAGAAAATCAGAGGGAAATTGCGAAAATTTACGATTTTCCTTTCAGGACCCGACCACCGTTGACACTCCCGTTTTTTCGTCCACTAATACATTGTTTTCGATAATTTATTTAACACAATTGTCCGTTTATATATGGCAGACATGCCCAAAGTCACCGCGTCCTTTTATTTTCACAAATTCAACTCGTTTTCACGATATCACTGAATAAAATGATGTGTGTGAATACTGTGTGAATGACATGAATTTTTGACATGCGCACTCCATTTGTGTATACCTAGCGGCATCTAGTTTTTGAGTTGTACTAATTTTTGTATGTGTCATAGCATTATCATTTAAAAAGTATCACTACTCGATAGTAGATGTCACTGTTTCTGCTGTTTATTTTAAATATTTCTGATTCTAGATGGCGCTATAATGATAAAATAAAAGGCTTTGGACATTATAATTTTAATCGTTTCTTATAGAGCCTTCCTGATTCTGGTTAAATATAAACAATCAAGTTTATATTATAAGCAATATAAAATCTGTTCTTTTACATGAATAGCGACAACACAATCTTCTACCTGCAGTCTCAATGTTAAATTACATCACAACTTGAATCAATTATTATTCAATGAATTACACAAAGTATAAAAAAGGCAATTAAATTTAATTCTCAGAGTTAATCTGTTAATTGCTAGCTTCACCTACTCATAAAAATACTTCACCTGTTAATTCTGTTCGGTATATTGTCTTATAAAGAATAAAAATAATTATGGTGGTTTTGTATACATTTGAGTCTGCGACAAAGGTAGGTAGGTACTTCGGTACGTATCAATATGGCGAATCAAACGCGCATATTTGTCCCAAAAATACGAATGACCCAAGAACGCGTGGTCGTTAAAACTGAGATGTCCGAAAACACGGATATGACTCCCATTAGTAGGGCGACGAAAGGCTTCAATATTACAATAAGTAGTTACTTATATATCTTTATAATATCTACACTAACCTAACTAAGGCATCAATTCAAATGTTTACTTCAACTGCCTCATTAGTCTAGTGATTCTAAGCGTGACTGCTACGCTAGAAGTCTTGGGTTCAATTTCCAGGTCGAGCAATGTGTTATTGGAATTTTCTATGAAATTCTCAACTCGGTGTTTGAATTTGTCATGAGTCGATATATTTCGAAACCTCGCTGTCTCATTAGCAGCAGTGCGTTTAGTTAGCTAACAAGTACCTTAGTATACTTTAATAAACAAAACTTTCCACAAACAACTTAAATTCTTCAAAAGCTTTCAAAAAGTAATTTAAATAAGTACATAGTTTTGTCTAACACAGTTTCGGAAGTCGGTGGCGAAAACAAAAGTTGAAGTCACTGACTTCCCAAACCCAGACTTTTTGTTAAGATTATGTATACCATACCATCATACTATCACGCCTGTATTCTCCGAAGGCAGAGGGCAGAGGTGTACTAACAGAGTTACTAATGTACAACCTGCATTGAAGGAAAAAGTCGGCATTATGTAAAAATACCATATCCACTACATACAAATGATTCGCACCTCCTTGGTCGGGACTGGTCTAACGTCTGTTCTTAGAACAAGCTCAGGTAGACTGACGTCAGCCTACATACAACCTCCAGTGTCGAGAATGCTCTAAGTATTATTATCTGTTTCTTGGGCTAAACTTTAACGTTGAAGAAACTGAATTCGTCTATTTTGGTACTTGGTCACAACCGTGCCATCAAATATTCTGCCGCTAAATAATAACCCTCCCTTTTATAGAACATTTTTAGATGGAAAAAATTGAAGGGAATCGAGGTAAGAGAAGACTTTGAAGACTTATTAAAGAGTTGAAGCAAAGGTGGAAGTAGAGTCATATCAAAAGGTCAAACAGAAGGCACAGAATAGAGAATAGGAGAATTCAAATGGGTTAATGCTAAGGAAGTAGGATATATTTCAATTTAAGATTTGTCAGGGGTGGACCAATACTTTTGGTTGGAGCCGATTGAGGCCTTTTGCCCCTCTAAATCCCCTGCTGGAGACACCAACAAAAGCAGAGCTCTTTAACAGAAGAAGAAGCAATGAATGTGTTAATTATTGTGTCCTGTTTGAGATCCCTGAATTTTCAAAGTCGTATTAAATACATAATTATCACACGCTTAAACAGTGAAGGAAAACATCGTGAGGAAACTTGCATGCTTGAGAGATTTTCTTGACGGCGTGTGAAGTATGCCAACCCGCAGTAGGTTAGCGTGGTGAAATATAGCCTAATCCCTCGCATTCTGAGCTGGGCACGGGAGACCCGTGCAGCAGTGGGACAATGCATGGGATGGTGATGATGCAAATGAGAGAGGAGCTTGTAACTTCAGGCATAACCACAGTTATTTAAAAAGTGTTCAACCAATTCACTTATATGTCTGGTCGTCCTTCAAGCTAATAATGGTTGGTATCAGTATTCTCACCGTAGCTCCGCGAGGTTTAGCGATCTCTAGCTAACAGCTGACAGACTAGCCATGCATTATGCATGAGATGACCCGGATGTCATTGTCTAGGAGCCTGAGCCGCGATGTCACCGACATCTCACTGGTATTTTTGATGGCGGAAAGAAATGTGAGACTACCTCGTTAGTACAGTGGTCCTAAGAGCGACTGCTATACTAGAGGTTCTAGGTTGAGCAGTGATATTGAGTTTTTCTATGAAATTCTCAGTAGCAGCTCGGAGTCTGGATTTGTGCCCAGTTAATGGCCCGGCAATAGGCTCGCCCCCTATAAATAGGACCTAAACATACCGGCGAAATATGGATGATACAGGCGTGTTTGGTATCATGTTTATGTGATAGTAAAATGTTAACAATTAATTTATTCGTCTCGCCTAGATGATTCCTGCCAAAATTTTAAGTCAAGCAAAACAAATCGAAAGCAATTGTTTAAGTATGTAATCAGTTGTGAATACAATTCCTACCCGTGAACCTGGAATGTGTTAGGATAGACGTGACAAATAGCGAAAAAACTAACAAAAGACGTCACCTCAAAGACGTTTAAAATAAAAAAATGTGAAGGCAAATTTCGAACTCGTGGGTGGGACTCGCGATGGCTCAGCGGTCATAGCGTCTGGTGTACCCAACCTGAAGACGCAGGTTCGAATAGGTACTGCACGCAGTTGAAATTTTCCTTCATTAAAATAACTTTATAATCTTTGCATGGAAAATGCCTAAAAAGTACAAGAAGATAAAAACAGTATTTGGCGCCATCTACCTCTACTACACGTACCAAATCTAGGCGCGCTAGTTGAACGATAGACATACCCTAGCTCCTAAACTATACTCATTTGATCACAACGGTGTCTCAACAGTGATAAAAAACCAGCGGCGAGTGCCGAGTGACGTCACAGCCTTGCTATTTAATCCAAGGAACGCTAACGGAGTATATATTTCTTATGTAACCCGAAAACTATTAAATAATAAATTTAGTTTTAGCTTACAAGGCGAGTGTGGATGGAAATGTTGGAAGGGGCCGACCTCGGCGAACACACTTTATCACAGATATTCTCAAAAGGCTAGCGTTAATGGCCTATCATGTGCCCACTGCTGGGACACAGCCCTCCTCGCGTTGAGAGGGAGTGGGCCGTAATCCACCACGCGGGCCCAGTGCGAAATGGTAGATGAAATGTCTTCGAATTTTCGGTTCTAGGTCATGCCGGTTTTTTTTCTTCACAATGTTTTCCTTAGTCGTTTGCTCAAAAGGCTAGGTTATTGAAATCCCCATGGATCCTTCACCGTTTGCTCAAAAGGAAATACTAGTTAAATGTTTTGATACCACGTGAAAAATATATCATCTTTTTCAAATAATTGGACAAGAAATAAATACTTACTTAGGTTAGCCAGTTAAAAATAAACCAGAACTTAAATTTTAATATTATTTGTTGACGGATGCAGCATATTCGATACTCATCACTACATAAGTATTAGAAAACAAAGTCCCCCGCTGCATCTGTCTGTTCGCGATAATCTCAAAAACTACAGAACGGATTTTCTTGCGGTTTTCACTAATATACAGATTGATTCAGGAGGAAGATTTAGGGGTATAATTTGTTATAGTTTTGTATAAAATGGTTGAAATATGACAATAAATGTGTACGATCGTATGTAGCTAACAAAGTGCCAAAAACAACGTCCATCGAGCTAAGTGGACACTATTAAACAGATCTCCCAAACAAATGTAACGTACCTACACAAGCATGGCACGATATTTCGGGCTTAAAACTTTGTAGTTTTATTTGGCGCATACTACTGGCCCATTAAAATGCCACAGCTTTTTGAGATACGAAAAAAAATATGCAAGGTGCGAACTTGAATAAGATTTGAAAGGTTCCTCGTCGTAGGTTCCTCGCATATTTTTAATTTGAAAGAGCTATTTGGGGACGTTGAGCTTTTTGGCAATTAATATTATTAACATCGTACCATCACGCATGTATTCCCCAAAGGGTTAGGCAGAGGTGTTCTCTCAATTTGCTGGTATATTTAAGTTCCATGTAGCAGGAGTGGATTTATTGCCAAAGCATAAATGCAACTGAGAATTTCATAGAAATATCAATCGAAGCCGCCTCTAGCGTAGCGGCTAGACTAACATGTATAAAAAAAGTGAAGGAATATAGGTGTGACCGTTTGGTATTACTTGAACAAAGGTTTTACGATCGTTATCAAGGAACCCCATTCGCTGAGTATTCATACACATCCGGCCCGGTCAACATTTTGAATATCAAACGACTGGCTCTTAGACCCCGAAGTCTGGAAATTAAAAAAAAAATATTACGATGTGAACTACCTCTTAGTCTAGTAGTCGTGAACACAACTTCTACGCTAGAGGTCTTGGCTTTGATTCAAACATAGTCGATCAAAGTATTTCTACGGAATTATCAGTAGCAGCTCGGAGCTTGGATTTGTGCCCGGTTATTGGCAACAGGCTCACCCCCTATTACATGGGACCTAAACATACCGGAAACGAACGATTTCAAGACGTTGGAAGAAGGATCATGGAACTAAAATGAAAGTGGGCAGGACACTTGGCGAGACTGAGTGACGACAGGTGGAGTAAGGGAATGGCAATGGGTGGGTTTCGAACCAGCAACCCCATTATCACAAGTCTTACACCGTTAGACGACACCCATTAGGCTATCGCCCGCTTCAAAATTAATGGTCCCTTAGTTACTTATAAGCAATATAAATAAAGGTATACGTGCAGTGCAGTCGTTGTGATATGACCATTGGACTGCCAAGTCAAAGGTCTCGAGTTCGAATCCAAGGCACCTCTGACTTTTCGAAGGAAAACATTGTGAGGAAACCGGCATGCCTGAGAGATTTTCTTGACGGCGTGTGAAGTCTGCCAACCCGATGTAAGCTAGCGTGGAGGATTATAGCCTAATCCCTCCCGTACTGAGAGGAGACCCGTGCCCAGCAGTGGGACATTGTAATGGGTTGATGATTTTTTTTTAAAAAAAAAGCTTAGTTACTAGCAATGTGGGTCGCACAATACTAGTAATCTTATTAACCCCTTGTACTAAGCTAAATGCTTGTATTACGAGTGGGTTCTAGTCGGTAGTGCAATGGGTGAGTTTCGAACCGGACATGATCGCAAGTCCAACGCTCTTGCCATTAGGCTACTGTCGCTTCAAAAATGATGATACGTAATAATATTTACTATGTAGGTATCTACCTAAGTCTTCGGTTATAAGGAATTTAACTTTTGACATTATAAAATGACAGATTAATGTCAGATACGAGACGATATTTGACATTTGATTTAAATGACCAAATTGACATTCAGCGTTCATCAAAAATAATCTAAATTTTACTTAATTGATCAAATATTTCAGACTGTATGAATATCTCATCCATAATAATTTTATTCAATTTTAATATCCCACGCAAAATACACGTTTTGTCGTGGAGTTGCGTTGTGGAGCGCCGGAGGCCCAATTCCTCCCTCAGTCCCCTTCCTTCTTCATTACTCCGTCACCTTCCTTCTCCTATTCTCAATCCCCTTCTCTTATAGGTTCGGAATCATCATCATCATATCAGCCAAATGAAGTCCACTGCTGAACGAAGGCCGCCTGAACCGGTCGTTGTGGAAGTCTATGGGGGAGCATAGACTTCCACAACGACCGGTTATATGCCGCCTGCATTCAACGACTCCCAGCGACCTTTACCAGGTCGTCTGGCCACCTGGTTGGAGGTCGTCCCACACTACGTTTTCCGGTGCGTGGTCTCCACTCGAGAACCTTTTTTGCGTAACGGCCATTAGTTCTACGAGCTATGTGCCCCGCCCACTGCCACTTACGCTTGCTAATTCTTTGAGCTATGTCCACAACTTTGGCTCGCCTTTAGTAGGCTCGGCAATACATCTGCAATTCTTCCATTAGGTAGGTCACCTGCCACGGACTGCCTCGTTAGTCTAGTGGTCGCAATCGAGACTGCTACGCTAGAGGTCCTGGGTTCGATCCCGAGGTTTTTCTATGAAATTCTCAGTAACAGCTCGGAGTCTGGTTATGTGCCCGGTGAATGGCAATAGGCTCGCCCCCTATTACATGGGACCTCAACATACCGGCGAACTGTGTGTACATTAAGTACACCTCTGCCTAATCCTTCGGGGAATACAGGCGTGATGTATGTTAGCTCACCTGCTCGCTTGCCGAGTTGTCCCATAAAAAGATTGCTTGCTGTACCATACCATACCAATCTCTTTATACTTAACTTTTCCTTAAAACCCACACCCATGCTGGGCACGGAACTTCTACGTTGACGTATTGCGGGTTGGTAGACTCTCATGCAGAAACCTGCATGTCTCCTTTCCGTTTCTTTTCATTTTACGGGATAATATATAGCCTATGTCAGTCAGGTATAATGTAGCTTTCTAATTGGTAAAGTAATTTTCAAAATCGGTTCAGTAGATCCAGAGATTACGCTCAAACGAAAGCGTGAATTTGTTTGGACTTTCATGCCTCTTGGTAATATTAGTAGAGATTACATACCATCACGCCTGTATTCCCCGAAGGGTTAGGCTGAGGTGTACTTAATGTACAACCACAGTTCGCCGGTATGTTTAGGTCCCATGTAATAGGGGGCGAGCCTATTGCCATTCACCGGGCACAAATCCAGACTCCGAGCTGCTACTGAGAATTTCATAGAAAACCCCAATAACACTTTGCTCGACCTGGGAATTGAACCCGGGACCTCTAGCGTAGCAGTCGCGCTTGGGACCACTAGACGAATGAGACAGTCTTAATATAGCCTTAGCATAGATAAGTTTAATTACCTGCCTAAAATCAAAAGTCAAACATTTGACTTTGATTAGTACTTAGGTCAAATCAAACAATTTGCTTGTACCAATTCTTGTATACTTATTTTATAAATAAAAGAACCTTTTAAAAGTCATATAAATGACGTGTAGTTGTCCTACGGGTCCTACCCACATCGGTCGAATGACCTAGACTAACAAGTGACCTTTAGACCAAGTCTAGACTTTGGAGTGACAGACTTAGGCTTTAACCCTGTCTTACCTCTTATTGTGTTCATGCTAATTATATTTATGTAGGTAAAACATTTGTAGGTATTATGAATTCAGTTATAAATAAAAAAAAATTGCCGCTGGTATGAAAAATCATCACTTAAGAACAGCTCTACCAATTTGGCAGATTTTTTAGTCCAGACTGCCTCGTTTGTCTAGTGGTCCTAAGCGCGACTGTTACGCTAGAGGTCCTGGGTTCGATTCCCAGGTCGAGCAAAGTGTTATTGAGATTTTCTATGAAATTCCCAGTAGCAGCTCGGAGTCTGAATTTGTGGTTAATGGCAATAGGCTCGCCCCTTATTACATGGGACCTGAACATACCGGCGGAGCGTGGGTGTACATTGGTACACCTCTGGGCTCTGCCTGACCCTTCGGGGAATACAGGCGTGATGGTATGTTATGTTTACTTATTAAAAACACATTCATCAGTACTGGTACTCTTTAGATCAGCTCTACAGATTTGACTTTTTTATGGTATTATTCGGCAAACGAGCAGGCGAGCTACCTGATGGTAAGTAGTCATCGCCGCCCATGGACGTCTGCAATACCAAAGGAGTTGCAGATGCGTTGCCGAGCCTAAGGAAAAGGGAGGGGAAGGAGCAAAGGAGAAGGAATTCAGTGGGGACTGAGGGAGGAATTGAGTCTTGAATTGATTGGTTCACTTTATATCATAAAAAAATTACACCAAAAATGTTTAGCAATGTGTTGATTTGACCCGCTAAAAATAAAGTTGTACCATCCTTCCAAAAGACCAAATAATAATATCACAAAATCAGCTGTTCACCGGTCCGCCATTTTAGTAGTTTTTTTTTAATCAAACGGCAAAGGAATGCAAGGTTATGCCAGTCACGGATTATTTAATATACATTAATGATGTTGTGTAGAATGTATGCTCGTCAGATAATCAACGAGAATCAAATTGAGGACTTTGTGGTCGGGAGCTATGCTTGCGGTGGCTAAGTCAGAAGTCCAAAGTGTTATTTTGCAAAAATCTCGGTGGCTAAGTTGGCTAAAAGGTCGGGTGATCGTTTTCTTCTAGAAAGGAAAAGCCGATAAAGAAGATATATACTATTCTAGTATTTCCCGAAGGGTTAGGCAGAGGTGTACTTAATGAACACCCATAGTTCGCCGATATGTTTTAAGTCCCATGTAATAGGGGCGAGTCTATTGCCAACTTCATTAATTATATTGTCATTGATAGTTTTCTTCTCAGATAGGAAAAGTTTATATTTATTGAGGTTTAAAATCATTAATTACATAAATCATCCCGCCTGTAATCCTCAAGGGTTTAGGTAAAGGTGTACCTAATGTACACCCACAGTTCGCCGGTATGTTTACTGCTTAGGTAGAATAAGAAGAATAAGAATAAGAATAAATTTATTACTCAAAAATAATTACATTTCCAGACATTTAGGTAACATTATTATTGGTTTTACAAGTGTGTTTTACGTAAGGTCCTATACAATATTAGGTTACTGCCATTAACCGGACACAAATCTAAACTCCGAGCTGTTACTAAGAATTTCATAGAGAAACCCAATAACAATTTGCTCGACCTCGAATCAAACCCAGGACCTCTAGTGTAGTAGCTTAAGAACAAGAATTGAAGTGAATTCGCAAGAGTTTTATTATAAAGTGTATGTTTGCAAACCACTATTGTATTGGGGTTATTCTGTAAAGATAGTGTGTGGAATAAATAAATACATAAATACTGGACGAATGCAGGCAGTCCGTGCTTCAGGGTAACGTCGGTTGTTATATGAAAGGCAATGATAATCGTGAGTGATAAGCCCAAAAGCCTTTTAAAGTGTACCCAAAAAATACCCCATAGACCCAAAAATTACCCTTCACATGGAGGAGGGTAACTTTCGGGTACATTGGGTATTTTTTTAATGCTTCAGGTTTCTTTATATATCAAAAGAAGATTTCATCACATGCTATAAAATACAACTAAACATAATTAAAAGCGATTACCGTACAACAGCGAATTGTCTGGATTATAAAAGAAAAAAATAATCAAATTTATATATAAAAAACTACAGCACCGATTTTCATGCTATTTTCACCAATCGATAGCGTGGTTCTTGAGGAAGGTTTATATAAATCAAATCAAATGTTTTCATTTCAAATAAGCTTTCACAAGCGTTTATGAAACGTTTTTGACTCTAGTTGGGATGGAGAAGAATCCGGCAAGAAACTCCATTGACACTCTTTTAAAATATATTGTTTTACCATAATTTGCTGGAACATTATGCCGATAACAGGATGTGAGGACATTGGAGGTTTATGTCATAATTAGCCTGAAGTCGGGACTAAAATTACAAGAAGGTTCTCAGCAAATGAGAACGCAATGTCAAACTAAAACAGATACACTATGTGTAAGAATACACATCATCAAAAAATATGAACTAGGATAACTATAAACTACTTAGACATAAATGGCTACGATGTACTCACATTTACAGTTCCTGTTTATATAAAGTGGTAAACAATATACAAAATAATTGAGAATGAATAAAGTAACCTCAGGTTGCCAGGGAGACCACAAGTGCACCCTATTTTAACACCTCACATTTTTATCGTCAACGTAGTCCTTGATTTTGTAATGTATAAGACATACATATTATAGTACAGAAAAGTCGAGGAACCACGCGGGCGAAGCCGTGGGAGGAAAGCTAGTCGGTAATACAACTCTCGAAGGTATAACCTTATTGAAACAATAATAATAACTGATCAATTATAAGCAGCCTTGTTGTTTTTACAGAGCTGATTGTCTTACGATCAGTCTGTTGCTAGCAATTAGTTAGTCGTGATCATTAGGAAACCAGGAAAATTGTGGTTGATGGCCTTACCGTTACCGTGATTAAGGGAAACTAGTTCCAAAGAACATGGTTACTCAGAGGTAACCATGTTCTTACCTAAGAAATGTAAGGGCCATCTTATATTGAAAAACAATACGGTAAACAATACAGTTCGGTCTAAAATAACTGAGCATATCTGAAATTACCTGTTCCGAACGGCCGTACATGTAAAGTCACTTACTTAATAAGGCTAAAGCGCCGAGGCTGGGCGCGAAATTCAATTTTTTTTTGGATTTTGGCAATTTTTTCGGATATAACATATTCTCGGTACATGGTAGTAGAAATTTCGACATCAACAATAACTTATTCACAATTGAGTATTAAAACTTTTGCTTAAAAATTGCCAACTATCGTAGGAGATTTAGGTGTAAATTGTCATTATTCGCCGAATCCACTAATTTACACCAAAAGCTTCGGCGATAACGATTTTTAAGTATATGTTTTAATATTGTGAATAAGTTATTTTTGATGTCGCAATTTCTAGTGTCATGTACCAAGAAAAAAAATTAAACCAAGAAAAAATTTAATTTCGCGCCCAACCCCGACGCTTAGATTACAGAGACTGGCTAAACCTTCAGCCTAGGGCGGGAATATTTTTTTTTATTTTTCGTAAATTGTAAATAACACATTCTAGGTACTACAGAGTATTACAGTAGAAATTGCAACATCAACTATAATGTATGAAATTCACACTGCACTGAAATTTTTGCTAGAGGATTCTGCTAATTTAAGTCCTTTACGATAACGATTTTTTAAATTTTTTTTTAGTGCTCAGTTGTGAATAAGTTATGGTTAATGTCGCAATTTCTGCTGCCATGTATCTAGAATTTGCGAAAAAAATATTTATGTGGCGCCCAAAGCTGACCGATCGGCCTTAAATGAGTGTTCTTGTGCAAATATATTGTAATTAGTAAAAATATCGTAATATAATAATTTAGACCACAACTGTCCTCACACAGGGTTTTAATCGAAAAATTTCATCACAAAACCACTTGCGAACAACTTCAGAGTTACTACCGAACTGTTATTAACGTCTGTTCGTTTAGCCAGTCCGATTCAAATTTTAATGGTTTTAACGCAAGTCTACTGCGGGTTGGCAGTTATCACACCGCGCAGAAAATCTCTAGTCTCTCTTTTTAGAAGCCGGCATGAAACTCAATAGATACTTCTTTAAACAATAAATGATAAATATTTTTCTTCACACTGCTTTTTGTTCTATAAATGAGAATTATGGTTTTCATTCTTTCACATCAAAAGAATTTAACTAGGTAACTACCTACTAAACGGTTACACAGACCTCACGGTTACATTTTGAACCGTGTATGACGGAGTTAACGATGACATAAGCAGCCGCCAACCGGTATTAAAACCAGTTGAAACTAAAACGCTTAGCAAAAAATGGCGCCGGCGCTTAAAGCCTGTTCTATGGTAATATTAATATTATCACGGCTTAAATAGCCACGTGTAAGTGGGTAGAGTCGTGATAGACCATTATGTGTGGCTGTACCTTAGTACACTTCTGCCAAACCCGTTGAAGAATACAGGCGTGAAGGACCCTACCCGAATCTACTAAGTGATTTATATACTTACTGATACTGCAGTGGTTGATTGTGTACTATCCACCACGACTGTATTTCCCGAACGGTTAAGTACTAATGTACACCCACAGTTCCTTGGTATGTTTAGGTCCCATAAGAGACGAGCCCGACTCCCCTAGAATATCGACTTGAAGTGGCATACTGTTACTGCGTTTCGTACATTGAGTGTGGAGTGCCGGAGGCCCAATTCCTCACTCAGTCCCCTTCCTTCTCCTTTTCTCCGTCCCCCTGCTTAATAGACTCGGCAACGCATCTGCAACTCCTTTGGTATTGCATATGTCTATGAGTGGCGATCACTACTTAACATCAGGGTAGCTCGCCTGCTTGTTTACCGAGCTGTCCAATAAAAAACCATCTCTTTGTGGTATCTTTTTTTGTGGTAGGGCCACGCTGTTCGCAGTATGAATTGGCCGGCTTGACCGGGGAAGTACCACACTCTCGCAGAAGACCGACGTCCGAGTAGTAGCGTTTCGCTACTGCGATTCGTTCGGTGAGCGAGAGGGCCGGAGGCCCAATTCTTACTTCAATCCCCTTTCTTCTCCTTTTCTCTTTCCCCTCCCTTTCCCTAAATAGGCAGTTTTGCAGATGTCTGATGTCAGATGCAGGTGGCTCGCCTGCTCGTTTGTCGAGTTAACACATAAAAAAAAGTTAGACTGAAAGAAAAGTCTAGGAAGAAGAAGTGGCTCATAATAAAAACCCACATAGGTAAGTATATTAGAAACACTGTCGCTAACAGTGTCTGTCTGTCTAGCTATTACCTATTCGCATAATAATAATATACGTTTGACATTTCGGCTCTCAGCGGCGCCCTTGAACATTGACATTTCGGAGAAGGGGCGCGGAGATCCGTGGGCGTATTAGAAAACGTTACATATAAAAATATATTCAATTGAGCGGCGAGTTATATTATTCAAACGTCAAATTTCAAAATAGGGTATTTGCATAAAATTTGTTTATTAAGGATGGTACATAATTATAAAAGATCAGTCACATTTTGCCATAATGAAATAGCATAGGCATGCTAACCCATAACATATATTATAAATGCGAAAGTAACTCTGTCTGTCTTTCTGTTATTTATTTGTTACACACAGAATGCAGAATATTTGTTAGGCAATGCGATGTAATTGCAAATTTATATAGATAGATATTATATATCCAGATATGAATAGGACTGGTGATTACATTCACCACAAACACATATAAATAAATATATAAACGCCACAATATCTCGACCGATT
Organism: Subacronicta megacephala; assembly: GCA_958496365.1. Lineage (NCBI taxonomy): Eukaryota > Metazoa > Arthropoda > Insecta > Lepidoptera > Noctuidae > Subacronicta > Subacronicta megacephala. Next base: position 6,732,087 of record OY292540.1, on the reverse strand, counting down.
TTTTCAAATATAGCTAAGAACACTCCCGATTAATTCACCTTTCAAACAAAAAAAAAACAACATCAAAATCGGTTTATCCGTTTGGGAGCCGTCAAACATATAATAACCCGTCGTTTTCGCGTCCGGGTCTAAAAAGTATCAATTGGGGTTATTTAAGACAGAAAATGCGAGGGGTAATCGGAAACAGTAATTTTCCAGGAGCTGTTTATAATTACCCTGGTTGACGATACGAAAAAACGGTAACGAGACAAAAGTACTTAATTGGTTATACTTATAACTACAGAACCCTATTCCGAATTTCCCTCCAAAAAGTAAAAAAATGGCCGTCGACGAATCCGCGCCATATTTTTTCGAATATCGCCGTTTTAAAATCCGCCGAGTCTCTAACCTAACAGTCTCATCATAATGCCACATAATTAAATTTACAACCAGTTTGTCGATATTTTTAATCGATTCTCACATCGATATCTCGGTTCGTAGCGATTATCGTTCAGTTTGGTTTGTGTGCCTGTGTGTACGGACGTGTGGAGGTCTCTAGGTTTTATTTTTTATAATACTTATTTTTTAATTTGTGTTTTCATTTACTCAAAATGCTTGAATTAATGGTGAGTTTATTTTTTATTATGTTGGTTTTAATTCTATTGTCTATTGTTTTACTCTGTGATTTTTTCAAATTTAGAATCAGATAAAGAATGTTGCTCGTCTTTTAAATATTTTAGAATTACGTATTCACCAAGCTATGAAATAATTAATATGTAATATGTTAATTTTACTTTTAATAGACCTACCTACAATATTATAAAACGTGACGTAGGTCATTATATTTATTTCGCAATAATCTTGGAACTGTAATGTTGTAATATTATAATAAAATTCTTATTATCATTGTAAAGAAGGTGGTATTTCCAGATTTAAGAATTTAAATCATGTGGCATTATACGCGAATACCTTTGCTTAGCGAGGTGCGGTGATGCCTACTTTAGATTTTACCCGCCATTTTATCTGCAAAACAATTTCAATTTGCATTTTTTCCTCTTTCGTAACGAGTTAGACTTTGACCTTTCTAAAGTTTATCTAAAAAAACCCAGGTTTTAAAATTCTAATCTATAGATTAGTATTATAATATAGACCGATGTCTGTACATTATACATAGATATTAATTAGAGCAACAGAAGCCAAAAATGCTGTTTTTAGAATTTTCGAGTGTCTTTCTGTATGTTTGTACACGCATCACGCAAAAACTACTTCACCAATTTGGATGAGATTTTCACAATTGTATTGCTGGAGGTCTCACTTAAAATTTCATGCATGTCTCATATTTTTACCCCGCCAAGTTGTACTAAATGATTTTGGGTGTCTTTTGTTTTTTGTCTTTTATCAAGCTTTCTTTCTTTCTTGGGGCGCCAGTAGAACTATGGGCAATGGCTAGATTAGAAAGATAATGAGACATTAAAATTAAATTGTTCATCTGAATAAGATAGCATGCCATCACGCCTGTATTTCCTGAAGGGTTATGCAGATATGTACTTTATATAAACCCACAGTTCGCTCGTTAAGTTCCATGTAACAATGAGAGTGCCTAAACTCCTGAGCTGTTTCTGTTTGTGTTTATAGAAATTTCAATAACACTATGATCGAACCCCGGTCCTCAGCATAATCGGTATATAGTGTCCCCACTGCTGGGACACAGCCCTCCTCTCGGTGAGAGGGAGTGGGCCGTAATCCACCACGCGGGCCCAGTGCGGGTTGGTGGATGTCACATGTCTTAGAATTTGTTGTTTCTAGGTCATGCTGGTTTCCTCACGATGTTTTCCATCACCGTTTTGGGAGCAGCGGTGATGAAATAATTTACACAAAGTAAAGCGCCTGTCTGGGTTCGAACCTACGACCTACAACTCGTAAGTCGCGGCCGTTGCCACTGGGCCACCACCGCTCGAGCAGCTGTCAGAAAATATTTAAGTATGAAAATTAAATTATTGACAGTTTTAAATTTTACTAAGAATTTCCTTATATTACCTATACTAGAGTTGCTTGGGTTTTTCCCCGTATACGATCCCGGATATCCCGCGGGATAATAAAGCCTATGTTACTCAGGGACAATGTATCAAACTAATCGTGAAAGATTTTTTTAAATTGCATACATACATACCATCACGCCTGTATTCCCCGAAGGGTTGGGCAGAGGTGTACTAATGTACACCCACATTTCGCCGGTATGTTTAGGTCCCATGTAATAGGGGGCGAGCCTATTGCCATTAACCGGGCACAAATCCAGACTCCGAGCTGCTACTGGGAATTTCATAGAAAAACCCAATAACACTTTGCTCGACCTGGGGATCGAACCCAGGACCTCTAGCGTAGCAGTCGCGCTTAGGACCACTAGACTAATGAGGCAGTCTCAGTCTCAGTTTTTTAAATTGGTCCAGTAATTTTCGAGATTATCGTTACAAACATACACGAATTCAAATCTTTCCTCTGTATAATATTAGTGTAGGTAGATATATAAAAAAAATATAAAAATCTAAAATATTGTGAAGCTGTTTTTGGCAAAAATGTACCCACCTTTAAAAACTGTGAAGCAATCATTCATGTAGGTTCAGCCGTTTCTAAGAAAAACTATTTATACAGATGAAGCTAATTTTATAAATAATGTAGGGTCGGGTGTACAAATGTACACATACAGTTTGTCAGTTCGGTATGTTTTAAATTAGGCATGAGATGTACACTCACAATTCGCCGGTTTGTTAGGTGCCATGTAATAGGGGGCGAGCCTATTGCCATTAACCGGGCACAACTCCCAATTCCGAGCTATGACAGAAAATTTAATAAAAATTAAGGTCCTATGTATTAAGTATACAGTGTTTAGTGTAGTCATAGTATTTAATTTTAATGCAAACTTTAATCAAATATTTTTTAAATTCAAAATTTGCTTGCATCCTACCCTGTGTTGAGACGAATTGGAAGCGGGCGGTAGCCTAATGGCTAGGGCATTGGAGTTGCGATCATGCAATGTGGTTGCCGGTTCGAAACCCACCCATTGCACACGACGTGAACCCACTCGTAACACAAGCATTGAGCTTAGCACGAGGGGTTAACCCACATTACTAGTAAGCTTTAAAAAAATATTGAATTCAGTTTCTCACTGATATTCAAATGGCATCTTGTTAGAGACGAGAAAATATCGATTGACAGCCTCATTAGTCTAGTGGCCCTAAGCGCGACTGCTACGCTATAGGACCTGGGTTCGATCTCCAGATCGAGCAAAGTGTTATGAAGTTTTTCTATGAAATTTTCAATAGCAGCTCGGAGTTTGGATTTGTGCGAATCTGCAAGCGGAAAGCTTGCAGATTCCTATTTATTTAATATTTATTAATTTATTAAATAAATAGGAATCTGCAAGCTTTCCGCTTTAGCAGCTTTTCTTGATTAAACCAATGGTTGAAGAAGCATCTAACGAAGGTTTGAACAAATATGTTATTATTATTTTATCTTGTCCAACCTCTTAAACATATTAGGTTTATAAGATAGATAGTGCGAATAGATCTTCGGTTTAGGGATTTGTCGAATTGCAGAAACAGTTGCAGCTCCGCTACTGGCAGTCTAAAGTCAGTAGGAGCTCTTATGACTCTGCAACTCATCGGCAACTCCTCCAGGATTGCAGGTTCCATAGGCGGCGATGACTATTTATAATGTTCCCACTGCTGAACACAGGCCATATCACAGGCAACTCCTCTCGGTGAGAGCAGTCGCCTGAGTGATTATGACTTGCCTGTTGAGGTGAATTAGGCAATTTTGGTTTGAATTATAATTATTAACATACATAACATACCATCACGCCTATAGACCCTGAAGAGTTAGGCAGAGGCGTACTAATGTACACCCACATTTCGCCGGTATGTTTAGGTCCCGTGTAATAGGGGGCGAGCCTATTGCCATTAACCGGGCACAAATCCAGACTCCGAGCTGCTACTGAGAATTTCATGGAAAAACCCAATAACACTTTGCTCGACCTGGGGATCGAACCCAAGACCTCTAGCGTAGCAGTCGCGCTTAGGACCACTAGACTAATGAGGCAGTCAATAATTATTAATTAAGTACATAATCAGCGAATAATTTTCCCACTACTGGGACCCAGGCCTCCTCTCGGTGAGAGGGAGTGGGCCGTAATCCACCACGCGGGCCCAGTGCGGATTGGTAGATGTCACATGTCTCCGAATTTTAAGTTCTAAGACATGCCGGTTTCCTCAGGATGTTTTCGATCACCATGTTGGGTGCAGTGGTGATGAAATAATTTACTCAAAGTATAGCGCTTGGCTCAAACCTACGACCTAAACTCGTAAGTTGCGATTGTTATCACCACCGTTCCAAACAATAAACAAAAACTAAAATATCTAGACTTTTAAAGGGGATCTTTGAAATAGCTTCAAATCCTAACGATATAAACTTTGTAAATATTCGAATATAATTTTTTAAACTCGTTTTGACTCGATACCTACGATTCGAATCCGGATCCAAATGACATCATACGGTACGTAGGAAGATCGTTCCAAAGTCACTTTTGAGAACAGGTCAAATACATTATACTTGAGTTTTTTTTTTAGAATGCAAAGGACAACCGTTCGCCACAACAAGGATATGTATATTTGAAACGTATTTGATTTTTAATTCAAGATTATTTAAAATGATAGCTAGCGTAGTTGCTGTAGGTTATTGTAATTACTTATGTATTTATTCCGATTTTTTAAAAATGATGATTTAACTAGCGACTCGCTCCGGCGTCGCACGGTTATACACAATTATCATCAACCAATTTACACAAAACCTTGACAAATTATACACCTAAACCTTGCTCATGAATCACTCTGTTTATTAATGAAAACCGCATGAAAATCCGTTCAGTAGTTTTTCAGTTAATCGCGAACAGACATACAAACGATGTGGGGGGGACTTTGTTATACATTATGTAGTGATTTATAGATTCGTTGTTTCACTATCGTACCAAAAGTATTTACTTGCTATAATTCGGCTTCTAGATAACATATAAACCTGAAACATACACCAGATTTTAAGTTGTACTTCCAGCAATACAAATATGAAAACCACATCCAATTTCGTGCAGTATTTTTTGCGTGATGCGCGTACAAAAACAGTCAGAGTAACAAAAATTCAAGTGCTAATTATGTTGCCTTCTAGTAGTCTTATAAGACCCCTTTTATTTGTATTTTCATAAATATATGACTAGCGGTGCTACCGTCGTTGATCTCTGCCAATTTTTACGCGGGGTACATTCATTTTTTTTTTAAAAGCTTAGTAGCAATGTGGGTTACCATTACCATTATTGTCATTGTAACAGGGCGTGAAGGCAGTCTCCCTGTCCTTTTCTTCATCCTGAGAACTAAAGTCCTCAAAAAAGATTTTCTTCTACGAACAATCGTTAAGAGATTGACTCAATGATGTTACATACCATCACGCCTGTAATACCCGAAGGGTTAGACAGATGTGAATTTAATATCCATCTACAGTTCGCCGGTATGTTCAGGTCCCATGTAGGCGACCTATTACCATTCACGTTACCCAAATCCCAATTTCGAGCGCCTCCTGAAAAAATCCCAATAACACATTGCTTGACCTAGAAATCGAACCCAGGCACTCTTGTGTAGCAGTCGCACTTGAGACCACTAGACTTATAAGGCAGTTGAACGTTAATTTGTTGATATAAGGATGTTGGTACAGTCGCCAGCAAATCACGTTATACAAAACTGACATATTTCTCCAAATGATTTTAAACCTTAAAACGTTAAAAATTAAGTTCATAATCAACTGAGAAAATTTGACATTATGTGGTAATTTGGTGTGCTAATCACCGTACGTAAACCTTTGGCTAATGAGTTTCTTATAAAATCACATTTGACCACGGTACGTAGAGTTAAGCTTACAATGTCAAACTATTATCCACATCTATTCAAGAATAATTCATAGAATGTGAAAAAAAAACACGGTTTGAATGGAAATCTACTAAAACCTTGAAATCGTTGCTATCACAAACCAGTGACCAGTTATCCTAGACTTGTCATGTCCCCCTCTTGGCGAACGAATCGGCGGCCCCGCGGGGGAAACCTGCCACATGTAAATGTCAACTTACAATGGTAATTATTAATATATGATAATAAGGTTATATCTATTGAAAGTATTGATACAGGCGAATCTTGTGTTGATGTTTCTATTATATTGGTTTCTTGCTATTTTTACGATTTCGAATGTTGAATATCGCTTTATGATTCGTAAGAAAAAATATAGGTACGCTTAGGCGCCAGACTCTAGACGATATTTGGACCTCTCCATTCCCTATATAAAAAAAAACAGATTCAGTGACTCCCTAGAAATGTCAAAAAATAAACAAACTTTAACTATGCGCATCTTTGTGATCATTCATAATAATTAGGACACTTTAATTAGATAAAGTTTCTTAAGTAAGTAATCTATATATATAAAAAACAATGCCACTTTTCGTTGTAATTTTATAACTGAATAACGGGCTCACCTATCCAAACCAAATGTTTAACCTATGTTCGGACTATTTAGTAGATGGTTTATGTGAAGTTTGCACAAAATCGGTCGAGCGGTTCTTCATTTATCACATTTTTTGTAACAAGCGAATTCAATAAATGGCGGATCATTTTGTTAATGGGGATTTTGATGTCAAATTGAAACGAACACACGGGCAACGCCGTGGGCGGAAAGCTAGTTAATAATGATAATTTAAACCAAAATTGCCTTATTCTCGCCAATAGTTTAGTCATCATTAAGGCGGCTGCTAATGGCCTACAGCAGTGAGTCTCCAGTTCAAATTCAAGGCACACACATCGGACTTTTCATAATACGCACATGGCGTAATTATCACGGGCTTAAACGGTGAAGGAAAACATCGCGAGGAAACCTGCATGCCTAAGAGATTTTCTCAGCGGCTTGTGAAGTCTGCCAACCCGCAGTAGGCTTGCGTGGTGTACTATACCCTAACCCATCTTACTCTGAGAGACAGCCGTGCCCAACTGTGGGACGAGGGTTGATGATGATGGCGGCTGCTGACCTTAATGTTTTGCCTTCGATGATGATGATGATGATGATATTTATTACTGTAAATAGATCTTTTAAGACAATTTTACAAGTCGATTTAAAAAAACAAAAAAAATAACTAGATGGCGTCGACGTTTCCTATCTGACGACCTCTGAGAAGAAACGTCGCAACAAACTCAGAGAATCATGTTATAGTATATACATGATAGTTCGATACCTAGGTCCAGTAAAGTGTTATTGGTTTTTAGGGTTTCGTACCTCGAAATCACTCACAAGGCAATCAAAACCTACAAGGTACTTCACGTGAACTCAGAATCTTGAAATTTGGTACGAAGCAACGTCTCACAGATAAAGGAAAAATTGCGAAAACCGTAAATTTCTAGTTACATCATATAGGTTTGTACGGAACCCTCTGTACGCGAGTCTGACACGCACTTGGCCGGTTTTTTTTAATTCGAAGTTCGTATTTGTGTCCGGATAATGGAATTAGGCTCGCTAATATATCTTTAATGCCACAATTTTATCGCAATTTCGACTGCTGTTAACCTAGAATGTGTTACACACGTATAATTTGCGAAAATTCGAAAAATAATTATTGAAATTGCGCCCGAGGCAACACGAAACTCCGTTGATATAAATAAATATATAATATTTCCGCCCACGGCTTCGCCCGCGTGGTTTATTGGCTTTTCTATTCTAAAATATGTATGTATTATACATATAAACCTTCCTCTTGAATCACTATCTATTAAAAAAACCGCATCAAAATCCGTTGCGTAGTTTCAAAGATTTAAGCATACAAGGGGACATAGGGACAGAGAAAGCGACTCTGTTTTATACTATGTAGTGATGAAGCGGCGGTAGCCTAATGGCTAGGGCGTCGGACTTGTGATCATGTGGTTGCCGGTTCGAAACTCCACTGCACTACCGACGTGAACCCACTCGTAACACAAGCATTTAGCTTAGCACGAGGGGTTAACAAGAATACTAGTAATGTGCGACCCATAATGCTAGTAAGCTTTTTTTTAATAAAAAAAATAGGTATATCTCAAAGATAACATTAAAGATAAACATGTAAAAAACATAAAGGACAAACTATATTATTAATTCGACCTTCGAAGTAACATAGGAATGAATGACTGAATGAATGAAATCCCTCTAAAAGTTCGTTCAACTACTTTATGGTAAATTGGCCTCTTCTTATTGGTCAATGTAGTGTGCGCGGCAAAAAACTGAACTAAATTTAAATATACGAAGTAGGTTTATCATCAAATAAAAATAATAAGACAGTTTACTTGGACAATTTGTGAAGTCGTCAACTACAAACGTATTAAGGCCTATTTTATAACGACCTACATACATTAAGTACCTCATCGATATGTTAGCACAAGTGTCTCTAATGATATGTTCAAATAATAAATAACGTGACTATCATATAGGACCTATTAAAATATATTTACTTACGAATAGTTGGAGGGTATTGCGGCTAAGTAGCGCTTGCCGCGGTCTGTTTGTAAATAGGTGACCATTTTTAAGTCAAATAAAATTATAATGACTGCGTTTCAAGAATGGTTAGGTGTACTTATGTACTGCCACAGTTCCTAAGTCCCATGTAATAGAGGAGGACCCTATAGAAATTAATCGGGCAATCGGGAAATTAATCCTAACTCCAAGTTGCTACTGAGAATTTCATAGAAAGTTGTAATTGCACTTTGCCCCTACCTCGACATCACTTCCTTAATAAATAAACAAAATATTTGAAGTCGTTTTTGCGTATTTTTTTCCAAATTCAACCCATGAAAGAGTGAAATAAGGGATGAATTTTAAACTTCATTTCATGCAATTGGCATGATTTGAACCACCAGTGAAAGTGTTTCGCGCGTTGAAATCTTTTGCACTACAGAATTATTTGAAGTTTTTTTTAGATCCAGTTTCAATCAGTGTGATTAAAAACGCAACTGCTTTGCATAAGGTTCTGGATATGATTCCCAGATGGGTATAAAAATCCTTTTTCTGGTCGTTTTTTTTTTGTTAGCAAAGGCACTGTTACAATCTCGACGAACTTTGCAAATTAACCATCACACTTTTTTTTATAGGAGTAGGCAGAAAGTACAGAATGCAATTTGCTACGACTCTTACATATTTCTTTTGCTTCGTCCACATTCATACATCTTGTCATACACACGCACCGGATGCGGATACATCACCATCATCTACTAAGCTATTAACTGGACGTAGTTAAGCAGAAAGGACTCAATCCACACAATGTCACTTTTGAGTGATTGAAGTTTCAGCTGTGATTTCTCTAACACAAAGTTAATTTTTTTTTAAATTTTGACCCTTATTATTGACAGGAGAGTTTATATTTTATTTGTCTATCAAAATAATGATATATTTTGCAATACATTCCGAGATATTAACAGTAGTATGGTGGCATATTTAACTCGGCCATTGTGTGGATTGAGTCCTTTGAGCCGCAGGGTTTAGCGGTGAACAGTTTGTTTGAGTTTTGTTACTAACTATTGTCATCGTTATTTCAATGTAAGCAACACAGGTCTTACGGTAAATGCAAAGGAATGTATCGTATCGGGTGAGTTGGAATCCTATGCAGCACCTCTGATTTTTCGAAGTCATGTGCTTACCTATTAATAATCAATTAGCACGCGCTTAAACGGTGATGGAAAATATCGTGAGGAAACCTGCATGCTTGAGAGATTTTATTGACGTCGTGTGAAGTTCGCCGACCCGCAGTAGGCTAGCGTGGTGGACTGTAGCCTACTAAGTATAGTCCACTTTTATCATGTATATCACTGAAATGTAGAATGAGCTTCCCAGTGGGTCTTCCCCGATGGATAATGTGGAGGTGCCTTTAATTCACGAGTAAATCGGTTTCTTCTAGGCAAGCGCGCTCCGTCGTAGATCGCAGTGTCGCTTGATGAATAAAAAGAACTTCGTCCCTGATGATGACTGTTGATGAAGACTCCTCAGAATGGACTCTCTTCACCAGGATGTTGACCTAGCCTCTCCTTGGCTTTGTCTGTATCTTATGGATGTTTCAGACATAGCCTGATAGAGGTTACGTTTCATCCCTTGGTCTCTGCGATGGATAGCAAGAAGCTAAAGAAGAAAGAAGACAAAATTAAGACGATTCTTAAATTACTTCTTTTATTTTTGTGTCATGTTTTATGTTGGTCTTTGCTATGGATTTTAAGAAGACAAAGAAGATAAGATTATTTTTTTTATTTTATTTTGTGTGTATGTAAATATTATGTGCATTTTTTCTGTGAAATTTACAGAGTTTCTAGCTGGAGTATTGGTAACATTTTCATTCACAACATTTGCTCCCAAGCATCAGAGATGTCCCGAATGCAGCATTCAAGGTATTTGTGAAACTTTAATTTGGTACAGTACGCCAGCACATCAAGTTATATAAAACTGTCAAATTTCTCCAAATGATTTTAAACCTTAAATTGTTTACGATTAAGTTCAAAATCTACTGAGAAAATTTATTTTTTTTTTGAAAAAAAAAAAAAAAACCCTCGTTCAGCAGTAGGTTAGAAAACCTACGTCAGTTAGTATTGATTTCTGACACTTACGCGAATATTAGACATTGAAATAAAACTACTTTTTACGGATTTTATCGCGTTATAAGTATTCATATTATTTAATTACTGTCGTTTTGGATCCTTTAGTCCACCTGTGACCATGGATGCTGTAAAGGATCTGAAACGTCGGGAATTAAATAATATCAATACTTATAACGGTCGAAATCCGTAAAACTTAGTCTTTAACCCCCGACGCAAAAACGACGGGGTGTTATAAATTTGACGTGTCTGTGTGTGTGTGTGTATGTGTGTGTGTGTCTGTCTGTGGCATCGTAACTCCCGAATGCATGGACCGATCTTGATTTAGTTTTTTTTTGTTTGAAAGGTGAATTAGTTGGGAGTGTTCTTAGCTATGTTTGATGAAAATCGGTCGAGATATAAAGCAATTGTCGGGGGTTTTTTTAATTTTAAATTTTATCTACATGCCTTTGGTAGCACTGAACGCCTTAGCCAATCAAACTACCTACATTCGGTTGATTTCCTGGGTTGGAATATTTCTATCACAAATTAATTTATCATCATATCATCCACGCCGCTAGGCTGATGTGATGATGATGATGATGAAATTAATTTAAATTTACTTAATAAATAGACCAAGCCGTTAGAGTAGCCTGGGCCTCATGGGCCTCTATCTATAAAACTCACAAAAAAATACATAAAACTTGCTTAAAATATACATTAACATATATTAGCGTCTTATGAAATCTCCACATACATTTTTATGTTCAAAACTTGTAAAATTCTAAATCACAAAGTCGACCCACGGAGCGCAGGCGACAATTGAGTGACGTCACAGCCCGTCGCCCTTGGAACACACACACACAAACATACAATCGCCTAATATTTTAAAGTCAAATAGTTCATCTATTTTGAAATGATTACACGTTTTTATATTGAAATGCTTTATTTTTGGCTGCGGGTTTGAACCTGCTTAATAATATTTGAGAACGTGCAGTATTGTGGACTGAATTCAATTTAATAGTGATACATAATACACACACATAATATTATTAGTGTTCAAGATTTTCGTTCAAAATTACAATTAATTACACATGGTTGACAAAAAATTCGAAGTCATGTGACATCTACCAACCCGCACTGGGCCCGCGTGGTGGATTACGGCCCACTCCCACTCACCGAGAGGAGGCCTGTGTCCCAACAGTGGGAACACTTATGCCATGCTACACATGGTTATACAAATTAGCCAGACTGCCTCATGAGGCTTTTTTTATATCACTAAGGAGGCAAACATGCATACAGCTCGCCTGATAGTACGCGGGTCTGTATTCTATGGACGCTTGCAACACCAGTTGTATCACTCGCGTATCGACCTTGTAAAAATCTTTCCACACCCTTTTTGAAGAAACCCATCCTGTAGTCCCTTGGGAAAACCTATGCGTGAACCCGATTCCACAACCTGAGTGTGCGTGGGAGGAAATTCTTCTAGAATCGCACAGAATGACACCAGCGTGGTTCTAAGGTATGGTATGGTATATGATATGATATGATAACACACTATAAACTACAATGCATGCACTGTTTAATTTTTTTTTAGTACGAGTAGTTATATTCTGGAAAATGTACTTACGTTACGTTACCCTTAACCTTTTGAACGCCAGAGTATAAACGTATCGCCGTACCCCTGACGCCTGGCCACTTTTTCTGTCAAATTACACAAGGTAGTGAAAACACACGTAATTATTAAATTGTTTATTTCATAATATGGTGCGACGTATATTTTGTCATATATTTGTGACGTTGGCGTTCAGGGTAAGATTTCGTTTGTCACATATATGTGACAATGGCGTTCAAAAGGTTAAGGTCAAAGTACACTATATTGACTTCTGCCAGTATAGATGTGCGACAGTGATGTGAAAGAGCGGGGCCTTCCTATACAGGCATTGTTTGCATAAAAGGAGGCTCCAAAAACGTTTTATGAAATGTAACCTTATGTTTTCCCAATAAATATTTTGTATTTGTATTTGTATAAGTCTAGTTGTCCCAAGAGAGACGTATTTTCCGAAAGGTAAGATAGAAGTATACAAATGTACACCCACATTTCACAGAGATGTTTAGATCCCATGTAATAGGGGGCGAGATTATTGCCAAACAGGCACAAATCCCAACTTCACTGAGAATTTTGTAGAAAAACACTGTGCTCGACGTGGGAATAGAACCCAGGAACTCTAGCATAGCATTCACACTTAGGACCTCTAGACTAATGAAGTAGGTTTCTTCTAATTCTATTCTCTATTTATTTCTGTGAATAGATCTTTTAAAGATACTTTTACAAGTCGATGTTGTACTTTATTAAACTAGATGGCGCCAGCGTTTCCCATCTGACGACCTCTGAGAAGAAACGTCAAAATAAACTCAGACAATCACAGACAATATAATTATCAGATAGGTATGTGAGTTTTACAATGTAGGGAAATAGCAGCTTTGAGCTTACCTGTCCGAACTTACGGCACTAATATTATATTATAATCTGCAAATCGATTCGTAATTTATGTATAATGTTCGGGGCACGTGTTACATTCGGTTGCTCAACCAGTTGCCAAGCTGAAAACCAGTTGCAATTGATATTTTAAATATGATAATGATATTTTGAGTGTCGTATGTCACCTTAGCGAAAGCGAAGCGTAAGACATATAATTTTCTGTGTGCTGTGGTCGAAATTCAAAATTCTGGAATCACATTTCTGACTTTCTGACAAAAATCTGACGCCAGGGGTGCTGGATTCTATGAAATTTTGTTTTTTTTTCTATGAAATTCTCAATAGCATTTCGGAGTTTGGGCCCGATTAATGACAATAGGCTCGTCGCTCCTGGAACATGGGACCTAAACATTCGAAGAACTGTGGGTTTACATAAGTACCTACAAGGCTGCTTAACCCTTCGGGAAATACAGGCGTGATAGTAAATGATGTTTATTTCTGTAAATAGATCCTTCAAAACACTTTTACAAGTTCAACCGCGTTTCCACTGATGACAAAACATGTTGCAAACATCTATCTAAATCTCAAAGAGTGAGTGGTATAGGTAGCTGTTCGCAACATGTTTGGTCGTCAGTGGAAACGCTGGGTAAGTTTTACATTTATTTTTGAATTAGATGGCGCCGAAATTCCCTATCTGATGACTGACGACCTCTGGTATATGCTTCCATCATCATCATCATCGTCTTCCTGCCCTTTTCCCAATTTATTTGTGGTTGGCGCAGCCGGTCCTTTTCTTCCATTCATCCCTGTTGGCTGTTAGTCGTCATCTCATCATTAAATCCCTTTTCCATCATATCTGACTTCACACAATCCATCCATCTCTGGTTCATACTTCCATGAGAAATATATTGTTTTCTAGTTATTGTCCGTGGTTTCGCTCAGATCCGATGTCGCAATTTCAACTGTCGTGAACTTATAAAATTTTATAGAAGTATGTACAATTTGCGAAAAAGCATAAACATTGACGCCGAAGGAGCGAAGATCTGCTTTAAAAAAGAATATAATATTATCTACGATATTTGTTGATTGCAGCGATAGCCTAGTGATGAGACCATTGGACTGCCCAGTCAAAGGTCTCGAGTTCGAATCAAAGGCATGCACCGCTGACTTTTCGAAGTCATGTGCGTATTAATAATAAATTATCACGCACTTAAACGGTGAAGGAAAACATCGTGAGGAAACCTGCATGCCTGAGAGATTTTCTTGACGGCATGTGAAGTCTGTCAACCCGTAGTAGGCTAGCGTGGCGGACTATAGCCATATCCCTCTCGTTCTGAGACTCGTGCCCAGCAGTGGGATAATGTAATGGGTTGATGACTGACATTAACGTTAAGTACTATATGGCTCACAAGTTAGCAAAGAATCTATATCTAATAGGTGACAATGACAAAACAAACGAATATGGCGGCGCTGCTTATAAGGAATGAACTCACAATTTCGAAATCCGGACTCACCTACTCAGATTTCGAAATTGCAACTTTACTCGCATGGCCATCTATTAGGCCAGAGTGATACCTATATGTAGGAATTAATAGAAAGTATTCACAAAGATATGGATTTTCTAATTAAAGAAAATTCCTAGTGAAAGAAAAATTCGATCTCAGGCAGGGTTTGAATCTGCGTCTCTCTGGTGAAGTACACCAGAGTGTCTCAGAGTCAGAGGTCTCGGTAGTTTAGTTGGCAAAGCGTCTGGTGTACTTAACCAGAGAGATGCAGGTTCAAAACCTGCCCTAGATCGAATTTTCCTTAATTAGAAATATTTCGCAATATTTAATGCAAAAAAATAATAAAAAATAAGCATTAATAGAAAGTATTAATAATAATTTATAATTATTCCCCGAAGGGTTAGGCAGAGGTGTACTTAATGTACACCCACAGTTCGCCGGTATGTTTAGTTCCCATTTAATAGGGGGACTGCCTCGTTAGTCTAGTGGTCCCAATCGCGACTGCTATGCTAGAGGTCTTGGGTTTGATCCCACGGTCGAGCAATGTGTTATTGGGTTTTTCTATGAAATTCTCAGTAGCAGCTCGGAATCTGGATTTATGCCCCGTTAATGGCAATAGGCTCGCCCCTTATTACATGGGATCTAACCATACCAGCGAAATGTGGGTGTACATTAGTACACCTCTGCCTAACCCTGCGGAGAATACAGGCGGGATGGTATGTGGTAAAAACCCAGGACTTCTAGTAAATAAGTCGCGGATACAACCGCTAGACTAATGAGGCAGTTTCAATGTAGTAAGATTAGTAATAGTTAAAACCTTTAGTGAGCTATTTAAATCTACAACATGTAGGCGAGGTAGTGCGTAAGAACTAGTGCTAATAAATAAATAACTTAACATCCAAAGATAACATTGAGATGTCGTCATGCTCACGTCATGCATTCTTAGAAACGATACTTAATGCAACATCTTGGTGTGTTAGAACTGTTTACCGTCAAGAATTGGACTTTGGTGTGGTATTGCAAAAACTATATTAATTTGTTTAGTTTCCCACGTTTAAGAATCCATGTCAAGTAAATGCATCTCACGTGACTTGATCTCATCTCATGTGAATTCATCTCACCTCACGTGACTTCACCTCATCTCACGTGACTTCATCTCACCTCACGTGACTCTATCTCATCTCACGTGACTTAATCTCACCACACGTGACTTCGTCTCATCTCACGTGATTTAATCTCATCTCACGTGATTTGATCTCATGTCACGTGACTTCATCTCACCTCACGTGACTTCATCTCATCTCACGTGATTTGATCTCATCTCACGTGATTTGATCTCATGTCACGTGACTTCATCTCATCTCACGTGACTTCATCTCAACTCACGTGATTTGATCTCATGTCACGTGACTACATCTCACCTCACGTGACTTCATCTCATGTCACGTGACTTCATCTAACATGATTCAGGAAACGTCGACACCATCTAGTTAAAAAAAATATATAAAAAAAAACGACTTTTAAAGGTGTCTTAAAAGATCTATTTACAGAAATAAATATCATTTCATTTCATCATTTCATTTCATCACGTGACTTCATCTCATGTCACGTGACTTCATCTCATGTCACGTGACTTCATCTCATGTCACATGACTTCATCTTATCTCACGTGACTTCATCTCACCTCACGTTATTTGATCTCATGTCACGTGATTTGATCTCATGTCACGTGACTTCATCTCATCTCACGTGACTTCATCTCATCTCACGTGACTTCATCTCATGTTATGTGACTTCATCTCATGTCACGTGACTTCATCTCATCTCTCGTGACTTCATCTCATCTCTCGTGACTTCATCTCATGTCACGTGACGTCATCTCATGTCACGTGACGTCATCTCGCCTCTCGTGACTTCATCTCATGTCACGTGACGTCATCTCATGTCACGTGACTTCATCTCACATCACGTGATTTGATCTCATGTCACGTGACTTCATCTCACCTCTCGTGACTTCATCTCATGTCACGTGACTTAATCTTATCTCTCATGACTTCATCAAATGTCACGTGACTTCATCTCATCTCTCGTGACTTCATCTCATGTCACGTGACTTCGTCTCATCTCACGTGACTTCATCTCATCTCACGTGACTTCATCTCATCTCTCGTGACTTTATCTCATGTCACGTGACTTCGTCTCATCTCACGTGACTTCATCTCATCTCACGTGACTTCATCTCATCTCTCTTGACTTCATCTCATGTCACGAGACTTCATCCCATGTCACGTGACGTCATCTCATGTCACGTGACTTCATCTCATGTCAAGTCACTTCATCTCATGTCAAGTGACTTCTTCTCAACTCACGTGACTTCATCTCATGTCACGTGACTTAATCTAATGTCACGTGACTTAATCTAATGTCACGTGACTTAATCTCATCTCACGTGACTTCATCTCATGTCACGTGACTTCGTCTCAACTCAGGTGACTTCATCCCATCTCACGTGACTTCATCTCACCTCACGTGACGTCATCTCATGTCACGTGACTTCATCTCATGTCAAGTCACTTCATCTCATGTCAAGTGACTTCTTCTCAACTCACGTGACTTCATCTCATGTCACGTGACTTAATCGAATGTCACGTGACTTAATCTAATGTCACGTGACTTAATCTCATCTCACGTGACTTCATCTCATGTCACGTGACTTCGTCTCAACTCAGGTGACTTCATCCCATCTCACGTGACTTCATCTCACCTCACGTGATTTCATCTCATCTCACGTGATTTCATCTCATGTCACGTGACTTCGTCCCATGTCACGTGACTTCGTCTCATCTCACGTGACTTCATCTCATCTCACGTGACTTCATCTCATCTCTCGTGACTTCATCTCATGTCACGTGACTTCATCTCATGTCACGTGACTTCATCTCATTTCACGTAACTTCATCTCACCTCACGTGACTTCATCTCTCTTCACGTGCCTTCATCCCACGTGACTTCATCTCGTGTGAATTCATCTCACCTCAAGTGACTTCATCTCATCTCTCTTGACTTCATCTCATGTCACGAGACTTCATCTCATGTCAAGTGACTTCATCTCATGTCAAGTGACTTCTTCTCAACTCACGTGACTTAATCTAATGTCACGTGACTTAATCTCATCTCACGTGACTTCATCTCATGTCACGTGATTTGATCTCATGTCACGTGACTTCGTCTCATGTCACGTGACTTCGTCTCATCTCACGTGACTTCATCTCATCTCACGTGACTTCATCTCATCTCACGTGACTTCATCTCATCTCTCGTGACTTCATCTCATGTCACGTGACTTCATCTCATGTCACGTGACTTCATCTCATTTCACGTAACTTCATCTCACCTCACGTGACTTCATCTCACTTCACGTGACTTCATCTCATTTCACGTAACTTCATCTCACCTCACGTGACTTCATCTCACTTCACGTGACTTCATCCCACGTGACTTCATCTCGTGTGAATTCATCTCACCTCAAGTGACTTCATCTCATCTCACGTGACATCACCTCATCTCACGTGTGAATTTAGTAGTGGTAGTTCGGAACGGCTAACTTCAGAGAGGCGCTATTATTTCTTTGTTTATAATAATATAAACAATTCATTCATTCGTTCATTCATTTTTCGGTCAAATGAAAATCGGGACCGTCGCTTTAGGTGCTCTAAGAGCAGAGAAATATTATAAAAATAACATACCATCACGCCTGTATTCCCCGAAGGGTTAGGCTGAGGTGAACTAATGTACACTCATATTTCGCCGGTATGTTTAGGTCCCAAGTAATAGGGGGTGAGCCTATTGCCATCAACCGGTCACAAATCCAGACACCGAGCTGCTACTGAGAATTTCATTGAAAACACAATAACACTTTGCTCGACCTGGGGATCGAACCCAGGACCTCCAGAGTAGCAGTCGCGCTTAGGAGCACTAGACTAATGAGGCAGTCACAGGATCTCATATTGTAAAAATATTACAGATATTATATTATTATCAACTTACCTTATATAACAACAAATATGGAAACATATCTGTGAGTAGAAGTGTATTCTAACATTTTGATCGTTACAAACCAGTCTGCAAGGTTATATGCCAAGGGTATCGAGTTAACTCGACAAATCTATAAGCGTCAGACAGCTCTCGGAATGGTTTATAAGCTTTTATTTATTTTAAGAATAACTTATAAATTAATGATTATTGCTGAAATGACTTGGGCATGTCTAGAGAATGGATGAAAAGCGACTGCCTAACAAAAGGTAAAACGAATGCGTGTCCATAGAGTTTCTTGCCGGATTCTTCTCCATAGGATCAACTTTTTGGAACCGTGCAACTAGATTCAATAACGTTTCATATAAACGCTTGTAAAAGCTTATTTGAAATAAAAACATTTGATCTGATTTGATTTGATTTGAAAGATTAAATGTTAAAGTTGTAGGTACAAGTTTCTGAAATAAACCTATGTATGTATGTATTCCTCTAGTCGTAATGGTTTGTTATTGATTTATCATTGCACGGTGAAGGAAACTGTGTGAGGGAAACTGCATGCCTTAAGAGGATAGTATCCGCTTCGCGCTCCATACAAACGTAGTTTGGCCCTTGCTTGGATTTTAAACAATGAAAGTCATTGAAATTTTGCAGTAACAATCTTATCATTAAAATACGTGTTCCTGTAGTATACAATTTCATTTCAATATAGGTTAAAAAGTTACACGAGCTCAAAGATTGGCAATTTTCGTTGAAAAACGGCCCAACTTTATGCTAGTATTTCTCGACAATGTATCAATACAGAAACATTCTGATTCGAAAGAAACCCAGATAATAAAGTGAATATATTTTTACAAGTTTTTTTTTTACTTATTAACAATATTATGGGAGTAATCTCCAAAATTCGGAACATAAGAAATACGCGTGAAAATATTGCAAATGTATTGTTGTTTCTCCTCTCGGGCACGCGTTCGCATCGCGAGGGATAGAGACAGCGACAACTGTACAACATTGTTGCGTTCGCGAGGGACACTCCTCTTAAGTACTACCTACTTAGTAGACATTTTTCTAAACGACGCGGCCTGTGAAGTCCGCTAACCCGCTTCAGGCCAGTGCCATACACTATAGCCAATTTCATTTTGAGAAGAGAACCGTGCCTGCTTTGTTACAATAAATGGATTGAAAATGGTTTATCTATACAAATATTATAAAGAGATAAACTTAGTGAGGTTGTAGGGGATAATCTCTGGATCTACTGAACCGATTTTGAAAATTCTTTCACCATTATTCCTGAGTGACATAGCCTATATATTATCCCGTAAAATGAAAAGAAACATAGTCCACGCGGGCGAAGTCGCAGGCGGCAAGCTAGTACCTATAATATAAATTGTATTTTCACTATTTAATCATTCAACGATTATGATGATTAAGGTAATCTAAATAAAAAAACAAAATTACTTTAAAATATTTATTACACTTAAAGTTATGGTTTCACATTATAATTTATTACATAGTAAATAAATATTTAGTCATACATTTTCTGACACATTAGTAATACATAAGTTAATTACTGGTAACATTACTGACATAATAATTATAATAATACCTTCCTACCAAAGTTTTGTAAAGGACCGGTTGTAGAAGTGTCGGTCGAACCCCGGCTAGATCCCCGAACAGACTGTAGCCCGATTCACGTAATTAAAACCGTAGCGATGTCGCAGCGACTTAATCGTTGAAACAGTTATTCTATCCGCATCCGTCGATCGGACCGATTCTAGAAGTCTTCCTATTGAAAAATAGTTGAACCGTATTCATACATGTTCGTTGGGCGAGAACGGTTCTAAAACGTTGTCTCACAGTGTTCACATAACACTGGAAAACTGTTTCAACGATTAAGAGGATAGTATCCGCTTCGCGCTCCATACAAACGTAGTTTGGCCCTTGCTTGGATTTTAAACAATGAAAGTCCTTGAAATTTTGCAGTAGCAATCTTATCATTAAAATACGTGTTCCTGTAGTATACAATTTCATTTCATTATACGGTTAAAAAGTTACACGAGCTCAAAGATTGGCAATTTTCGTTGAAAAACGGCCCAACTTTATGCTAGTATTTCTCGACAATGTATCAATACAGAAACATTCTGATTCGAAAGAAACCCAGATAATATAGTGAATATATTTTTAACAAGATTTTTTTTTACGTATTAACAATATTATGGGAGTAATCTCCAAAATTCGGAACATAAGAAATACGCGTGAAAATGTTGCAAATGTATTGTTGTTTCTCCTCTCGGGCACGCGTTCGCATCGCGAGGGATAGAGACAGCGACAACTGTGCAACATTGTTGCGTTCGCGAGGGACACTCCTCTTAAGTCGCTGCGACATCGCTACGGTTTTAATTACGTGAATTGGGCTACTGTTCATAATTATCTGATCTGAGCAACTATAGAAATCAAACTACTTTTATCTCAATGGGATAAAACATCAGAATGATAGCTGGCGTGTGAAGTGTTGATTCTAAAATATCCTTTGTGTCGCTGAAGTATGGTTTAATTTCTCTATTTGCTCCGATAATTATGAAAAGTCTATTTGCTCCGATATATTTTATGGTGACTGTACAACGACATAGTGAAGACAGCGGGGAAGAAATGGTCTAGAGTGGCCCAGAGCAGAAACGAATGGAAGATACATGAAGAGGCCTTAGTCCAATAGTGGACAGCATCGGGCTGATGATGAGGCAAAAGAGGTGCATTTAATATTCAAGCTGATCGTTCCCCTAGGGAGGCATTTAACACATTCTAGGTACATGACAGTAATATCTGCGACGTGATAGCATTATGAAAATGTGAGAATGTAACTTACTTATTTATGTACTAAATAAATAAATGATAGATCTAAAATAAATGTCTCTTTTATTATTCCTTTTTAAAACGATATGGCGTTAGTATTTCTAAAGTCAAGCACATACGATTGACAATAGAAATGACTGGAAACCTATATTACCTAGTTATACTTAAATATAATAGATAGGTAAAATGCAAAGAAATGTACCTACAAATTTATTTCCCAAATATAAGTCTATTTTTTCATCTTTACCTATATTTTTTAGTTTATATATTGTATAATTAAATAAATATCGAAATAAGGTCAGAACAATTGATTTTTCATACCTTTATAGGTTAAAAATACACAATTCTTTTCATATTCTGTAAACAACGAATTACCTAGTTACTGAAATCGATACCTATTAGTTATAGTATTTTTAATCATGTGCTAAGACTGGATAAAGATGACAAAGATTCCAAGCTATGGGGTGATCCAACCCGGACGTAATTTCCATAAGGTGTGCTTATAGTCTGTGGACCTGCGGCGACAGCAGCGTAAGGGTTTAAAACTAGGTTGATATTTTTATTATCCGCTGTCGCAGAAGCTGCTGCTGCACCTTCTCTGCTCCAAGTGGCTGTAAAAGAAAAGTTTGTTACAGTGCCATCTAGTAGCGAGTAGTAATAACAATTTGTGTTCCGCCATCTAGTGGTGTAAAGCGAAACTAAAACAAGATAACACACTGGATGTAGTACCAATAAAAATAGATGTTGCTTTTTAACGCCATCTAGTACTTATTACAAGAATCATTTAGAATTTACAAATATACCATAGTTGTGCTTATAGATCAGAGATGCCGCTAGTGTTTTTATAGTGTGATTCCTAGACTTTCCAGCTACTAGACGCTGGAAAAAATACGAAACGCAGCAAATTTTTAACCACTACCTTTTCCTTTTTTTACTACATACTAACAGGGTCATGTTATAAATTAGTGCAGTCCTATTCCATCTTGCAATCAATAAATCTAGTGTATCCATTTTGCAATCAATAAATACAAGCTTAGCAAGATACGGAACGCTGCATTTTCATAAAAATAGTAACAGCAAGACATTTTGGAATAGGTAGAAAATATTTAACAAGACAATACCTATCTTATCTTCAAAAACTTTCACTATTTTTAACCATAAATCTGGCATATCAACTGGTGTAGTCATGAGTCACCGAAACATACCATTTTTTGTAGTATCACTTTCACATATCGTTAGCGTATGCAGTACAGTTATGTTATACGAACTTTTACTAAATTGGAGAAGTGACCAGTGGACCTTGACGCTATCTGTGGCCAATAAAATATGCATCATTTAGGTAAAGTTCGTTCGAAATAACTATGTGAGTTGTTATTCCAGCCTGCCGCTAAGGTACCTAATACATAATATCGCGGTCTTTTCTCTACAGACATTGATATCAAAGATAAAATATCCCACCATGCATTGTTTTGGTATAGCGCAATGGGATAAGGTAGGTAGCGGTTTCGTTGAAAGATGGCGGCTAAACTTTATCTGATATTTGTATTTAATAATGTTGTACTTATTTCAGCCGATTTACACAAAACCTCTACAAATTATACACCTAAATCAATATAATCAACCTCATGAATCACTCTATTTGTAAACGGCATGAAAATCCATTCATTTCATCGCGAACAGACAGACAGGCAGACGAGGCGGGGGACTTGGTTTTATAATATTTATTTATTGGTACGGTGATATTATTATCTAAATTAGTAGGTAGGTACTGCAAACAGTAACGAATGCGAAACATTTACAATCCTCATTATTTTTCACATGTTTTTTCTTCAATGTATATTTGCAAAACAACTTGCAGACATCTTGAGGCGAGCACAGTTACTTTGAACAAACTGTACAATTAATCTCCCTAAGATACCTACAGATATTGTATTTATTTGGTGACTATGATTCCGTATATTAAAAAAAACAATTTTCTTTAGAAGACTCAACATGCTTTGCAAAGACACATGCATAGAGGAGATAAAATTGATTCGTTCCGCTCTTGTAAAGAATTTTCGGCGGTATAAATGAATGTCTAATGTTTTTATTACACCTCCCGCTAGTGAACAGACACAAGGTACCAACAGGCCAATCTCCGAAACGGCTAAACCAATTTTGACGTTCACTAATATTATACAAGGAGTAACGTAGACTATTTTACATCACGCTAAGACCCTTAGGAGCCGAGCAACAAGAGAAAAAAACAGAAACAGCGGGGCACAACTAGTTTATGCTATAAATAAGCATTTCAAGATTGACAGACGAGTTGGTTGCAAGTATGCCAGAAAAATCACCGAAGAAATCTTTATAAGACGTGTCCATCCAGAGATTGACGTCTTTTGACCAATAAAAGCGTGCTGGAGTAATTCAGTGCCAGTCCCTCAAGTTTACAACTTACGTAGAACCTTCTAGTATCTTCTAGAACCTTCTAGACTCTTCTAGAGTCTTCTATATTTTAATGTTAAGAATTCTCTGGGTGGCCGCGCTTGGTGCGGGCTCCATGTAGAAACCGTTATCCACTGGCTTCGCTCCAGCAGCTGGGTAGGGCACTTGCTTCCACCCAGACACTGGGTACAACATTTAGTTTTCAAATGTTTTCCAAAAAAACTTGAGATTAATTATAGTTTCGTCACAACTTTGTAGTTATAAAAATTATAGTACCTATTAGTCAGATCATCATTAAACCGTTACATTGTCCCACTGCTGGGTACAGGCCCCTCTCAGAACGAGAGGGCAATAGTCCACCAAACTAACCTACTGCGGGTTGGCAGATTTCACATGCCTTCAAGAAAATCTCTCAGGCATGCCGGTTTCCTCACGATGTTTTCCTTCACCGCTGAAGCGCGTGAAAATTAATTATTAATACGCACATGACTTCGAAAAGTCAGAGATCACGCTCGAACTCAAGGCCTTTGCAGTCAAATGCTTATATTACTAGCCTGTCACTGCTGCCACTCTCACAGATATTACGCAAATTGAATTGCAGATCGATTAACAGCCACGAGCGCCCCTTTTTAGGTCTGTTCGTCCTAGGGCTGACAAAGGCCTTCCCTTAATCATCATCATCATCAGCCCATACTCGTCCCCTGCTGGACGTAGGCCTCTCCTAGTGAACGCCACAGAGCCCGATCTTCGGCTTTCCTCATCCAGTCACTGCCAGCTGCCTTCCGCAAGTCGTCACTCCACCTGGCCGGCGGGCGCCCTACACTACGTTTGCCTAGACGCTCGAGAACTCGCTTGCTCCAGTGTTTATCAGTTCTCCAATAGATGAGGCCTTCATTAAGTAGTACTTAATTTTAATTGCATACATAACATCACGCCTATATTCCCCGAAGGGTAAGGCAGAGGTGTACTTAATGTACACCCACAATTCGCCGGTATGTTTAGGTACCATGTAATAGGGGGCGAGTCTATTGCCATTTACCGGGCACAAATCCAGACTCCGAGCGTAGTAGAATCTCATAGAAAAACCTAATAACACTTTGCTCGACCTGGGAATCGAACCCAAGAGCTCTAGCGTAGCAGTCTCGATTGAGACCACTAGACTAACGAGGCAGTCTTAATTTTAATTATCTTACATATAGGAACTTGTTCTTCGTGAATACTCTGATGACCACCGTTGTGGATGTGAAGGTGTATCTCCTTCTGCGCAGGCGGCTCCCAGCCGTGGCCGTGGGCTTGGGCTTTCTGGCCGAAGAGGGCGCCCACCTGTAAAGGAAAGAAAAATAACCATAAAAGTTTTATTGGTTTAAAAAAAAAGTATTTGGCGTTCAAGGCCAAACGACCATTTTTAATAAATATTAACAAAAAAATACAGTTTATTTTTCGAGTTGTGACTTTTATTCCCAGAGGTTAGTATCTTCCTCTAAAAATTTTTTTTTTTTTTGATGTTTAAGACACTATTTTCTATAATTAGAAAATAGTGTATACCATACGAATTAAAAAACTTTTTTAATTCGTATGGTCTTATATATTTTTTTAAAATGCAATCGAACGATGGGTAACAGTAGCACAGTCGCACTTGACCGATAACGAAATGGCTTTGTTGGTTCATTTCAAACTATATAGTTGCACTACAAAAATCAACGCTATTGCTTCGTAATAAGGGTGTTCCTCAGAGCAAACTATGTTTCGCTCGTGTCTGATTTTCGGCTTTGGGCATGACAAGCTCATTAATCATGACGAATGACAGATGACAGACAACCGGTTGTTATGAATGAATGAATGAATGACTGAATGGCGACATCAAGTAAAAGGGCCGCAAGTAGTGTATGTTTCAATAACTTGCAACTTTCTCTTGCAAAGTAAATTTGTACACATTTTTACCTATATGATACCGGAAAGAGACTGCCTCGTTAAGTCGTTAGTCTAGTGGTCCCAATCGCGACTGCTACGCTAGAGGTCTTGGGTTCGATCTCCAGGTCGAGCAGTGTTATTGAGTTTTTCTATGAAATTCTCAGTAGCAGCTCGGAGTCTGGATTTGTGCCCGGTGAATGGCAATAGGCTCGCCCCCTATTACATGGGACCCAAACATACCGGCGAACTGTGGGTGTACATTAAGTGCACCTCTGCCTAACCCTTCGGGGAATACAGGCGTGATGGTATGTATGTATGTATGTATACCGGAAAATTACTATAAAAAATGGTAAATACTTAATCGTTAGTTTTTCATTCACGCAGCGATATTGTTATTGACGAATTATATAACAGCCAATGTAATTAAAGTATGCCGCGTTAGTAAGAATGTAGTAAGTTACGATAGTATAAGTATAAAAAGGAACTGACGGATAGAATTGAAAAGAATGAATGCCGAGCTGATTTGGGCATGTAGAGTGAATGAATTCAAATTCAAGTTCAAATGTTTTTGTTTAAAATAAATAAGCTTTTACAAGCGTTTATGAAACGTTATAACTCTAGTTGCACGGTTCTAAAAATTTTATCCTATGGAGAAGAATCCGAAAAGTAATCCATGGATACTCTTTTAAAATAAAAGGTGTAGGTAAGATTGTTCACTGGTACATTATGGCAATAACAGGATGTGACGTCATTGGAGGTTAATGACATAATGACATAATTAGAATAGAATAGGATATTTAGCTTTAAAATTTAAAGTAGGTTCTAGCATCTGGGAACTCAAGCATCTGATAGACGACTAACAAAAATATTACTTACTTAATCATTGTTAGCGGAAGAATCAATAAGGGCGACCTATAAAGACATTCACCGACCTCATTGGTATGGTGAGCACCTTCAAAAAGGTTAAATGGGTAGAACTCGCAACGGGCGCGTCCTTTCCTATCTAGGTTTTATAAAGAGGAAACATTTGTGTTTTTGTATGTATGTTTGTAATATTTTCACACAAAAACTACTGGACCTTGGTCTTCACTGAGTGACATAGGCTATATTACATTAAAAAAAATAGGTATCCCTACACCACGCGGGCGAAGCCGTGGGCGGAAAGCTAGTACTTATGTATTATTTTTAGCAAGATGTAGGATCTTGGACTAAGCAAAAAAAAACGTTTTTTTCGGAGAAATGTCAAATCTCATGAATAAAGAATTAAGTTTCTGCCTAACCCTATGTGGATGCTAGGGGTAACAAAAATACTTAAAGGTACCTGCTAAAACAAGGTGACATCAATACAATTGTTTCGCGAAGATATCACAAAGCCGATACTTATTCTGTCTCTGTCTATCTCGTCCTAAAGTATATATCCTTCCCCCTCTAGAATCCGGTTGTAAAAGTTACTTTCACTCTGTAAATTTGTAGTGTAAATATGTTTGTTATAACTATGTATCAGCGGCGGTGTAACCGATGATGATTCCATTTATTTCAATCCTGTGGGAATTTCCCAAAAACCTGTCTTAGACCTGTTCACCTATTTTACTTGTTCGGAACAATATTGCAACCGAACAGCTCAGCACTTTACCCGTGCGCTATTCATAAATTAATAACTCATTACGATTACGAGTTAGTGCGTGTTCGAATACCAGTCGCGTAACTCATATCAAATCAAATAATTATCATAATAACCAAATAAGCTAAAATCATCTTCTTAGTGCTTATTTAGTATTAATCATTCTATAATAACTTGTAATTATCAATATAACTTTCTAAGCCATATAATTTCGTATCATTTAATTATCTATCAAACCATTATCATTCTAATCAATCAATTATCAACCAACCCTGAAGGTAGAGCTATATCACCGACGAGCACTAACTTCTACATTACTACTACTATATGAAACTCTTGCGCAGCAATTCTTTGGTAATGTAAGTTAAAAGGAAATTAAATTTGTGTTGATTGATTTTTGTTATTGATGTCTTGAGGGATAAAACTTTGATTAAAAGAGTTATGAATATGAATGTGGGGAAGGGTAGAGGGAGATCAAAGATAATATGGATGTTGGATATGATGGAAAAGGGATTGAATGATGAGATGACAGGGATGAATGGATAAAAAGGACATGCTGCGACGACAAGAAATACTTAAATTGGGAAGAGGGGCAGGAAGGTAATGGTCCGTCAGCAAAGATCGTGTTCTTCTCTAAGTTACGAAAGGGTTTCCACCCATAACATACCGTCAAGCCTTTTTCCCCGAAGAGGCTGAGGTGTACTATTGTACACCCACATTTCGCCGGTATGTTGAGGTCCTAGTAGCAGCTCGGAGTCTGGATTTGTGCCCGGTTAATGGCAATAGGCTCGCCCCCTAATACATGGGACCTAAATATACCGGCTAAAAATTCTCTTTGTCCGTCAGTGATGCCCACTAAAGCTTACGTTTATATCTTAGAAGTTTATAAGACAATTTGAATTATTTTTAAGTTTATTATAGGTACGTCTTATATTTATTTTTCTTTTAAAATAGGCCTGTTATTTTCATTAAAATCAACGCCAGTCAACAAACCTATTGTTTATTGTCATTACTAAGTAATAGTAGTATTAGTGTGTCGCTGGCATGTCTTTATGCCACCATAAATGTGTCTGCACGACCGGGGAAGTGCTACCCTCCCACAGAATATCAACGCATACTGTTGCGTTTCGTATGGTAAGTGTGGAGCGCCGGATGCCCAATTTCTCCCCCAGTCCCCTTCCTTCTCAGTTTCTACTTCCATCCCTTTTCATTAAATAGGCTCGGCAACGCATCTGCAACTCCTTTGGTATTGCAGATGTACATGGGCGGCGATGACTACTTACCATCAGGTAGCTCGCCTCGTTTGCCGATTTATCCCATGTAAAACAGCACGTGTATGAAAACGGCGCGTGTGTATGAAAAGATGTATGAATGTGGAAGAAGCGAAAGAGATATGCAAGAGTCGTTCCCTGTGGGAAAAATACGTGAGTGTATTATGTATGTATCTAAAAACAGCATGTATTTGGAGATTACCTTAGCAGCTCCTGCAATGAGAAGCAGCTTCAATATGACCAGGGTGACCACGAGGGTCTTGACTCCAACCAGCGCAGCCACCACGGCCCAGGTGGATGCTGCACCCACTTGGAAAATCACCGGGATTAACGCCGACATCATCTTTTTGAAAGGACGCCCGAATGTCCTACCTGGAAATGTTAGAATGACCATTTTATATCAAGAAGTACATCATCTTCTGCCTCATTAGTCTAGTGGTCTTAAGCGCGACTGCTACACTAGAGGTCCTGGATTCGATCCCCAGGTCGAGCAGTGTTATTGGGTTTTTGTATGAAATTCTCAGTAGCAGCTCAGAGTCTGGATTTGTGCCCGGTTAATGGCAATAGGCTCGCCCCTATTACATGGGACCTAAATATACCGGCTAAATGTGGGTGTACATTAAAGTACACCTCTGCCTAACCGTTCGGGGAATACAGGTGTGATGGTATGTTTATGTTAAGTACATATCTTAATGCTAAGCTAGAGGTGGGTTCATTCGTGGGTTCGGATCCCAGGACCTCGAGCAAAGTGTTATTAGGTTTTTATAAGGCTCGGCCCCTTATTACATGGGATCTAGACATACCGACCAACTGTGGGTGTACCCCTGCTTAACCCTCCGGGGAAACACAGGCGTGATGATTATTAGGAAAAAATGCGAGGAAGTATGCATGCAATGGCAATTTAAGTAGCTATGCAATAACATATATAGTTGGTGGCCCAATTTCTACTGCAAGAAACCAAAAAATTTTTGAAGTGGCGTTAGCCTAATGGCTAGGGCGTCGGACTTGCGATGTGATTGCCGGTTCGAAACCCACCCATTGCACTACCGACGTGAACCCACTCGTAACACAAACATTCTGCTTAGTACGAGGGGTTAACAAGAATAATAACAATAATAATGTGCGACCCACATTGCTAGTAGTAAAAATAAATGGAATTTTGCGCCCAAGGAAAGATGACTGACCTTAAGATATTTATCTTGTTATATAATAACTTAAAAACAATGCAAAATCTATTGTTTTGCCCTCGTGAGGCTACTACATGCATCAGTGAATTATCATAATATTTATAATTTGACGCACTCCTCCTCTCTCCTACTATAGGCCGACCGTTTAACTCGCGTATCGCCTGCGCGGTAAGAAGGGAGCGGGGGCGGGTAACGCTACACATGGAGTCAATAATCCAAATATTTATCTCGAGATAGACATTGTTGGTAAAGAATAAAATAATAATTATCTTTTTTAAGTATTTATTTACTTCCTACCGCTCCCTTCTTACCGCATAGGCGATATGCGAGTTAAACGGTCGGCCTATAAACTATTGAAGCTTTGCTGTGCCCGACAGGGTCCATAATTGTTGAACTTATCCCTGTTAATATTTACTTATGAAATGCAATAAAGTATTGAGTATACCTTCCAATGTACCTATCTTAAACTTTTGTGACACCATTAGTTACTGAAGCGCGACCTATTCTATACGATGTTAACCGTTATAATAACTACCGAAACTGTATATTACCGTAAATATACTAAGTATAGTTCATGTTCTATTAATTTGTGTAAGTACAGTTTATTCGAAATAACTCTGCTCGTCTGAAGTTAGTCGTTCCGAACTGGTTGCCAAATCTATACTTTTTATATTATAAAGCTGTAGAGTTTGTTTGTTTGTTTGCTTGAACGCGCTAATCTCAGAAACTACGGGTCCGATTTGAAAAATTATTTCAGTGTTAGGTAGCCCATTTATCGAGGAAGGCTATAGGCTATTTATCATCACGATAAGACCAATAGGAGCGGAGCATAAATGAAAAATGTTGCAAAAACGGGGAAAATTTAAATGCAGGAAAGCCGAGAAACCGAGACAGCAGAAAAACAAATATATTTTTTTGTTTTTTTCGTAAATTGTTCATCTATAACATCGGCTATTCTAGCTACATGGTAGTTGAAATTGAGACATTAACAATAACTAAGTAATTATTCAAAAAAGCTTTTATTATTTTGGTGTTAATTACAGGATTCAGCCAAAATTTGCAATTAACACAAAAATCTTCTACGGTACCTAGTAAACTTTTTTTTGTGAAATAGTTATGTATTATACCCATTCGAGGCAAGCATGTCGACAGCACACCTGGGGCCCTAAACAATGTTACATTTCCATATCGATAACGAAGTTCGATAAGTCTGAAATGTATTGAATTGGCATAATCTTTCGATATGCCACATGAAGAAATTATATCAAATCGTATGGATTTGGCATAATTTCGGATATCTAACTTCGTATCTAGACCCCCTAGTATTCTTACTTTTGTATTTTTTATTTTTACTGTTCATTTTATCTGTGTGTTGTCTCAATAAATGTGTTTTCTTTCTTATTGTTAATAATAAATTAGTTTTGTTAATAGTCATTGTCCCTATTTCTTCTGCCATATACCTTAAATGTGTTATAAACGAACAACATGCGAAAAACCAACAAATAATTGAATTTGGCGCTCAAGATGAGTTTCATACAATAGTAACGAAATTTGTTAGGAAAATAATCATGAACGCAAAACATTTACCACTCCAACTAGCTTTACACGATGTCTTTATATGTATTAAAATTTACCACTGAAAAGACTTGCAGACACAAGTGCGCTGCAAGTGCTTCACACAAGGCGAGCTATTTCAAACAACAAACTGTTGACACGAAGTTATCTTAAATTGTATTTCGTATAATATTATTGACTCATCCAAGATACGATTGCAGCAATCGTTGCTTAACCTTGTACATCAATCGATTTGTGAAAATGTTATTTAGCTACGAGATCTCTTTAAAAAAATATATATTAAGACAAAATTTACAATTCACACCAAAATCTTTTCTTTTACAAAATATGGCGAAATTATTATTTTTTGTATTTTTGCAAATTGTTGGCAGTAGAACTTGTGACATTATCAAATAACTTATTCACAATTGATTATTAAAACTTTTGCTAAAAAATCTTTATCGTAAAACCACTATGCATGTTTGAAGTTATAGACAAATATCTCCTCTCTAACCTAACCGTAGTAGGCTAGCGTGGTGGACTACAGCCTAATCCCTCTCATTCTGAGAGGAGACCCGTGCCCAGCAGTGGGACATTGTAATGTGTGATTACGTCCAGTTATTTCTATCCTCAGAGACATGCAGGTTTCCTCACAATATTTTTCCTTCACCGTATAAGCGAGTGATAATTAATGTATTGCATTGCACACATGATTACGTTAGAAGTGCATAATTTGGATTTGAACTCAAGACCTTTGGCAATGAATCCATGGTCACTGAGTATTCACTGCATAACAAATTAATATTTATGAAATAATCTAATTCAGTTGAGAGCTGCGGTTTAAAGAAATGTGCAAAGGTAACAGATATACAGTTACTTTCGCATTTATAACATATCATCACGCCTGTATTCCCCGAAGGGCTAGGCAGAGGTCTACTTAATGTACACCCATAGTTCGCCGGTATGTTTGGGTCCCATGTAATAGGGGGCGAGCCTATTGCCATTAACCGGGCACAAATCCAGACTCCGAGCTGCTACTGAGAATTTCATAGAAAAACTCAATAACACTGCTCGACCTGGGGATCGAACCCAAGACCTCTAGCGTAGCAGTCGCGATTGGGACTACTAGACCAACGAGGCAGTCAAAAAAATTAAAAAAGTCGACTTGTGAAAGTGTCTTTAAAAGATCTATTTACAGAAAAAAAAAACATTTCATTTCAATAGGAGCGGTGGTGGCCCAGTTGTAACGGCCGCGACTTATGAGTTGTAGGTCGTAGTTTCAAACCCAGACAGGCGCTTTACTTTGTGTCAATTTTTTCAACGGTGAAGGAAGACATCGTAAGGAACGGAAATGTCTTAGAACTAAAGGGTCGAAGACATGTGACATCTACCAACCCGCACTGGGCCCGCGTGGTGGATTACGGCCCACTCCCTCTAACCGAGAGGACGCCTGTGTCCCAGCAGTGGGGAATTATAGGCGGATTATGATGAAGAATAATTAATAAAGTATGTTAAGTGTGGGTTAGTAATAAGTAATTACTACTTAGAACTAATAACTACTTACTTCGTACTAAGTACATCAGTATTAGTAAGGGTTATTACTTATATATTTTTTCAACATTGTATAGTATCTTTTTGTATTTTTTAGGCATTTTCCATGCAAAGATTATTAAGTTATTTTAGTGAAGGAAAAATACGACCGCGGGCAGGATTCGAACCTGCGTCTTCTGGTTAAGTACACCAGACGCTATGACCGCTAAGCCACCGCGACCCCCACCCGCCATGTCGAAATTTGCCTTCACATTTTTAATTTACGTCTTTGAGGCGACGTCAGTGACATCTGTTGAAAATGTGCTTCTCAACCGACATGACATGCTTTACAGCAAGTACGATGTCGTACGATACCACCTTACCTTTTAACTATCTTTTTGTATTTTTTAGGTCGAGACGTTTTAGACGTCGCCTCAAAGACGTAAATTAAAAATGACATGACATGACAAATTTGACATTTTGTGGTAACTTGATGTGCTGGCCACCGTACAATAGTGAAAACCTCCTCCAAGAGTCTTCGGTCAGCTGGACCCGCGGGTCCACTTGGACCAGTGGATACAGTCAAGTGCAATTTAATTGGTTGGTCAAAATACAATAAAACGCAATTTATTAAGGTTTAAACGTTTATTATACCTAGATCAAAATCCAAAATATTTTAAAATTATATTTTTCCTTAACTAAAATAACTAAATTGTATAGTATGTTGGCCCAAATTATACAATAATGAATAGTCAACTAAAGACCCGTTGTCCGCGTAAACACAGCGCCAACGTCGAAACTCAGCCATCCAGCGACCCATTCAAACACGTACAAAAAATCCTTAAAATCCGTCAAGCCGTTTCGGAGGATTTTAGTGACATACATAGGTAAAGAAGAATTATACTTATAGTAGTTTGGCTTCTGTGATTTCCATAATATTATTGTCGAATTAGTCATGGTCGGTAGGGTCTTCTTATGATGGTACAGTTTTTTCGAAATAACTGAGCCTGTCTGAAGTTAGCCGTTCCGAGGGGCAGCGCTGGTAAAATTGCTTAATTAAGTGTTTTTTATACATAAAAATCGAAATTAGTAAAGAAAATAATCACAAATTCGAAACATATACGACCTCAATATTGTTTTTATACACAGATTCTTTGTATTAGAATGTACCACAGCTAAACAACTCGCTGGCAACTTCAGACAAGCACAGCTATTTCATACAAACTGTAAGATCCTGTAAGAACTGTAAGATGTTAAAATATTAAGAGCGCATCTCGCCGTTAAACCAATAACGTTCGGTGATAATAAAATGTAATTTAGACCTAAGGTACGATTGTAAAGTAAAATAAAAGAAAAAAACCTAACGTCAAAAGCATCGGTTCTACTAATCTTGACAATATTTATACAGAACCTTGATGTCGTCCCTTTCTAAATAATACAAAATCGTTAACATCGATTGGGAAACTTATATGAGGTAACACACA
The DNA here is from genome assembly GCA_958496365.1 of Subacronicta megacephala. Taxonomy (NCBI): domain Eukaryota; kingdom Metazoa; phylum Arthropoda; class Insecta; order Lepidoptera; family Noctuidae; genus Subacronicta; species Subacronicta megacephala. The sequence continues at coordinate 6,697,602 of OY292540.1, read as the reverse complement.
AGAAACTGCCTCATTGTGTTCGGTCGCTGTTGAGCAGGAGGTGCAACGTTCTATTCACAGGTCGAGCAAAGTGTTACTCATTCGAATTGTCTTTTATAAAAAAAAAACTTGTACTAGCGATAGCGATAGCGGTCGCACATTACTAGTATTTTTGTTAACCCCTTGTACTAAGCTAAACGCTTGTATTACGAGTGGGTTCACGTCGTCGCGTCGGTAGTGCAATGTGTGAGTTTCGAACCAGCAACATGATCGCAAGTTCGACGCCCTAGCTATTTGGCTACCGCCGCTTCATTCGTCTTTCTCGGTTTTTGGATTTTAAGCCTTACATACATACATAATCAGTATAATATTCCCACTGCTGGGACACATGCCTCCTCTCGGTGAGAAGGAGTGGACCACTATCCACCACGCGGGCCCAGAGCGGGTTGGTAGATGTCACATGTCTTAGATTTTTTTTATGGGCCGGGTTTCTGACGATGTTTTCCTTCACCGTTTTGGGAGCAGTGGACGTGATGAAATAACTTATATATTATATATACTTATATTGCTTTTCAATAATAAATAATTTATATGCCATTGGCATTAGACAAAACATTGGCATTTAGAGTTAGTAATGGATGGATTCTCGTTCTAAATTACGTAGCTAAGTAGTAACTTTTATGCATCAGAAAACTATCTTTTATCAAAATCTGAATTGATAATAATGAATTATTTATCTGTTGTTTTGTATTGACAGTTTCAGTAAACGAATTAATAATGTACTACACAGTTAGTTTTAAGTTTTAATCTCATTTAATATCTAGTAATTTAACTACATTGTCTTTTATTGTTTAATTTAGTAACTTAATATAAATCCTAGGAACTAAATAACTGACTAATACTTATTGAAAAATTTGTAGGTATATATCGACATGCACACAGAAAATATATTTAACAAAATAATTGCTTAACAAACGATGTACAAATGGATTTATTTACTCAACGTCTAGACAGCGGCGTATCAACATGAAACATGCACCAGACTTTAATTTAGATCTGTACAACAGCGAAAACCTCCTCCAAGAGTCTTCGGTCAGCTGGACCCACTTGGTACTGGACCCGCGGGTCCACTTGGACCAGCGGATACAGTCAAGTGAAATTTAATTGGTTGGTCAAAATATAATAAAACGCAATTTAATAAGGCTTAAACGTTTATTATACCTAGATCAATATCCAAAATCTTTTTAAATTAGGTGCATGTAAGTATAATCAAGAAAAACCGCTTTAAACCGAGAATATAAACTAAATGTTATATGATACTCAAAATTTATAAGAGAAGATTATTTTGTTCCGGACCTCCTCAAATATAATAACAAAATAAGTCTACTCATTAATAATTCACATGTATTTCATGAAATCATGAAAGATAGAAAGGTTTTACTCCGTCACTGTAATAAAAAAAAAATTGGGTAGTGGGTCCAGTCGACCTATGAAAAGTATGATTCGGTTGAGTGATACCGCGGGTCCATTTCGCGTGGGTCCAGCTGACCGAAGACTCCCAATGTCATTTGGCATATTTTTTGCGTGATGCGCGTACAAACTTACAGACAGACAAACAAAAGGTTTAGGCGCAGAATGCCCAATCCTCAAAATCAAATGAGTTCGAAATGAAAAATTTCGAGAGACATTCCTCAAAGTGTCTAATTAAATAAACGACTAATCCTCATAATGGCCCATTCTATTAATACCCAATTCTCAAAATTCCTAATTCTAAAATGCCCAATTATTTTAATGGCAAATTTATTTGAATTAAGGAAATACTTAATGCAAAAATAACTTAGTAAGTAAATTAACCAGACAGAAATGTGTTGCTTAGTAGTTTGTTGCCGTCCTTTTTCTTCCCAGCTAAAACACTAGGACGCGGTGAAGAGCGGCTATTTTAGTCAACGTTGCAGTTGATTAAAAAGGAGACTAGGTTGAGGAGAAAAGGAAGAAAGAAGGAAGGCGACTAAGTGTGGAATTGGGCCTTCGACGCCCCACACTCACCGTACGAAACGCAACAGTAGTGAAACTGCTACTTGACGTCGATATTCTGTGGGAGGGTAGTACTTCCCCGGTCGTGCGGACACATTCATGCTGACATGTAGACATGCCAGCGAGACACTACTACTAACATAACATACCATCACGCCTGTATTCCCCGAAGGGTTAGGCAGAGGTGTGGCTTAATGTACACCCACAATTCGCCGGTATGTTTAGATACCATGTGATAGGGGGCGAGCCTATTGCCATTCACCGGACACAAATCCAGACTTCGAGCTGCTACTGAGAATTTCATAGAAAAACGCAATAACACTTTCCTCGACCTGGGGATCTAACGCAAAACCTCTAGCGTAGCAGTCGCGATTGGGACCACTAGACTAACGAGGCACTACTACTACTATTTATCTATTACTTATTATCTTGGATAACTTTCCAAAGACGACAGACCAGGAAATATAACGCTCTACTAACCTCAATGTAGCTATAAAAAAGCTATAATCCACGGTGAATTAAAGGTAATGACTGTTAACATTGCGGTATTATGCAGTCTTTGTTTTATGTCATTTGTGAAGAGGTTCTCACCATGGCGAATCGATAATGTCAGTCTTTCTCAAAGCGAGGCTCCGATTGTCTGTAAGTATCTGTAGAATTTGTATCCAGCGCCTAAGACTTATTTATTTACTTATAACATAACATCATAACGCCTGTAGTCCCCGAAGGTTTAGGTAGAGGTGTTCTGTACACCACACTTTGCCGGTATGTTTAGGTCCCATGTGATAGAGGGCGAGCCTATTGCCATTAACCAAACAAAACAAACTCAGAGAATCATGGTCTCTTTTAAAGTCCAGACAATAGTTATATTATTAGATATGCGAGTTGGGCAAACTCTGAACAGGCCTTTTGAAGAAAGCGCCATAGAAGCTTTGAGTTGACTTGTCCTAACTGACGGCACGCATACATCAGTCATCGTGTAGCTCAACCATTTTATAGGGAGTACAAGAACCCATCGCACAACGATACCTGATCAGTAAGACGAGGTGACGTCATCTCTCGGTACATCTCTCTAATTAATCCGTCTGTTCTAATGCCATCGATTCTAGAGTCTAGATTCTAGACTCTAGAATAACTTAAAGGTAATCTTTTTGTATTTATGATGCATTTTCCATGCTAAATTTATAAAGCTACTTTAGTGAAGGAAAAATTTTAATGCGGGCAGGATTCGACGTCACCTCAACGACGTCAATTCAAAAATGTGAAGGCAAATTTCCACCTGGCGGGTAGGACTCTCCGTGGGTGGCTCTCTGGTGTAACTAACCAGAAGACGCAGGTTCGAATCTTGCCCGAAGTAGAAATATTCCTTCACTAAAATAACTTTGTAGGTATTATATTTCTCCTAGTGATCAGTGGCCGAAATAACTTTGAGAACCTGTCTGACAACGTTATCTTCAATTTAACGCCTTTTATAAAATATGCATCTTATTAATTTTAATAATTTTGTTTGCCGAAAATAAATGTAAGAATCCATTAATCGTGGATATTTAGATTTTTACAGAATATTGTAGCGACGAAATAGGTAATAGGCACTAATCGATTTCCAAGGTTAAGATGCGCTGGGGTAGGGTTGCCATCCGTCCGGGTTTCTCCGGATTTGTCCTAGTTTAGAGGGTGTCCGGGGACCGTCCGGGTGGGGTTTCATTTGTGGTCCAGGTTTAAAAGTTGTCAAGTCATCGATCCCTGCCGGGCGATATAACGTTGAAAAATATTATTTATTTTATTAAGTTACTAGGTCGAAGTCGGCCTAGAAAGAGGTGGCGGGATGATTTGGATGCGTACCGCGAGGGCTGGTTCAAGGTGGCGCAAGAAAAGAGCATCTGGAAGGAATTGGTTAAGGCCTTTGCCCAGCAGTGGGACAGTAACGGCTAGAGAGAAAAAAAAAAGTTACTTTAAAAAAACTGTCAAAATGCCCGGGTTCTAAGCTCCAAAATCCGGGGTTTTGAAGGCTTCTTGTCCTGGTTACCTGATTTAAGAGATGGCAACCCTACGCTGGGGCCAGTTTTTATATAAGTGGCTGTTCAAAATATAGATAACACGCAACGTGCTTAAGGCTAAAGCCTGACAGTCAGCCTTTCAATTTTCTCTTGGTTTTTCGCAAATTGATCGGCTATAGCACATTCCACATGGCAGTAGAAATTGCGACATCAACAATAACTTATTTACGATTGAGTATTAAAACTTTAAAGCGGCGGTAGCCTAATGGCTAGGGCGTCGGACTTGCGATCATATGGTTGCCGGTCCGAACCCCACCCATTGCACTACCGACGTGAACCCACTCGTAACACAAGCATTTAGCTTAGCACGAGGGGTTGACAAGAATACCAGTAATGTGTGACCCACATTGCTAGTAAGCTTTATTTAAAAAAAAAACGTTTGCTTAAAAATCACTATCGTAGGAGATTTAATCATGCGTCAATTGTCATTTTTATGCCGAATCCACTATTTTACACACTTCATTATTTAAATTTTGGCCCCATCTTTAATTTACACTACTATTTGTCACGATATCGATTTTTAAGCAAATGTTTTAGCATACATACATACAGAGGGGAAGGGAAGTCGATGCACAACCGCTTACTATGGAATTCAGTACATGATTCTGGACCTCCTTGGGTACAATCGCCAGCAGGTCAAAGTATACAAAACTGTCAAATTTTTCCAAATGTTTTTAAACCTTAAATTGTTGAAGATAAAGTTCAAAATCAACTGAAAAAAATTAACATTTTGTTGTAACTTGATGTGCTGGCGTACTTAGATATTTTTCTTCGATTATTTTAAAAAATCTGCTTTTTTTCTACAAAAGTGCATTACCCTTCCACCCTGGTTATAAACTATATTATTGATGTCGCAATTTCTACTGCCATGAACTAAGAATAAATAAAAAATGCACAAGGCGAGATACTCCGCCTTAAATAAAAATAATTTTGTGATGACATGATTAAAACCGATTTCTTTTCTAATGCTTTCGGTTCTTTTTAATAAACCAATTCGGATGAAGGAGAAATTGCTCTTCACTACGCTACGGTTGATTCAATTTATTAATTATCATACTATCACGCCTTTATTCCCCGATTGGTTAAGCAGAAGTGTAGGTACTAATATTCAATCACAAATCGCTGATATGTATAGGTTCGAGGTAGTAGTAGGGGGCGAGCCTATTGCCATTAACCGGGCACAAATCCCGAAGTCCGAGTCGTTACTGAGAATTTCATGGAAATAGTAACTAACAACTTTGCCCATACTGGGAATCGAACCCAGGTCCTCTAGCGTAGCAGGCGCGCTTAGGTCCACTACATGAATGTGTTAGTAATATGTACCTACCTAAATTAGTTTGAAAAAATACTTACCGACAGATGTGTCTAGACTCCTCCCTTCACTTTTCGCCATTTTCACATGAAAATAATCACTTTGGTTATTTTTACTGTCTAAATAATTATAATTAACTATATTTTTGGTATCGATATCACCATTAACTAGGCTGTTTACATCCGCGCCGCAACTGGGCCGCGAAATAAAAAGTAAAAACAAACAAATGTAAGTCAAACGACCGTACATTTTCACTGTTTTAATTAGCAGAATATGAAAACACGGTATGAACCACTTGATAATCTCTTTTAAATCCATCTTTTTTATTTTATGTGTGCTTATAATCGTATTTTATTAAAATACACGCGCGGCGAATCAAAAAGTGCGGCAAACGACATTTCGCGCCAAACGCTACGTCAAAACTAAGAGCGAAGAGGTCGGTAACCCATTTCTTCTTTCACTATGGTCTAAAGACGGCTGCACACTGCGAATCCAAATAAAACGACTTCACGTCGAGACTTCGAGAGTAACTTTCGCTTTCCACATTAAAATTCATGTCCTGTCCGATTTAAGTTAAAATGTGCAACTAACAAGCTATTTTAAGAAAATGGGAGGAAAGCGAGTAAAGGCGCGAAAGCTTTCTTTTAAAAAATTTGGGTCGCGTTCGTTTTAGCTATTGTTTTTTTTCTAATGAGTTGACGGAAGTCTATTGTCTTAACTTCCTCATTAGTCAAACAAGGCTGTAGATTAGTTTCAGTGAGCAATAGGAACTTATTGCAAACGAATCTAAACTAACATTGAAACCTCATCTACTGTAGGACAGAAAGTGGAACAAATGTTTTAAATAAATTTTAACTTACTTAATTTAAGTTTTACCTTACAATGTGATCTAGTCATAATGTGGTATCCGGTTTTGAATTAATAATACAACGATTGGATTGATCGTCTTCTCTTTCATGATTATTGACATTTCCTGTATTCTACCGACCAAATAGTAACGCGAATTATCAAGGTACTAGTTTGTTCGAAATAATAGCGCGCATTTGAAGTTAGCCGTTCGAAACTGCTTTTATAATTAAAAATCTAAATAAGTACCTAAAGAAATTAATCCTAAAATGAAATGCGAAACATATAGACCCTACTTAATCGTCTTTAAACCGACTGTTTCTATTTATTTATTAGGTTAACCAACGGTTGTTTCCACAATACATTTTAACTTATTAGCTAGAGAGGATACATTTGCATGTGTAACAACCACTTACTGGCTAACACCGCATGCACAATAAACGGACAAAATACAAAAATATAATAAATTAATAATTAAAGACTGCCTCGTTGGTCTAGTGGTCCCAATCGCGACTGCTACGCTAGAGGTCTTGGGTTCGATCCCCAGGTCGAGCAAAGTGTTATTGAGTTTTTCTATGAAATTCTCAGTAGCAGCTCGGAGTCTGGATTTGTGCCCGGTGAATGGCAATAGGCTCGCCCCCTATTACATGGGACCCAAACATACCGGCGAACTGTGGGTGTACATTAAGTGCACCTCTGCCTAACCCTTCGGGGAATACAGGCGTGATGGTATGTTAATATAATAAATTACAATTGTTTTTATAGCATTACATTAGGTACATATTCAATTTTAAAATACGACAAAAAAAATGAATTTAAAATACTAGAATAGTAGAGCAATCATCTTGCAGTATACCATGACAGCACAAGAAACTCTCTGAAGTCAGTTTTTATCATTTATGAAGACCCTGATGAAGCTAGTCATGCTGTCATAGTGCACATCAATTAAATCACTATGGCTATTGAGGATCCTACACAACCTTGGAATTGGTGAGTTTGCGCCAAGTACAGACCTACGTAGCGGCGGATACAGTGGTGTAATATCATTCCGAGGATATCTAGACGGAGCACGGAATCCGAGAAGACTCAGCAGATTGGGGCAATCTATTTTATTTCTTACTATTTTATATAAGAATAAAGCGTCCGTGACTTCTCTGCGGATGGATAGGTGTTGTACCTTGTAATGACGCAGTCGTGATGTGTAAGATGGTAGACACTTTGTTTTACCCTCACAAAATGCCAGATGCCACATAAACCGTTTCTGGACACGCTCTAACCGTAACATATGAGTGGCATAGTGGGGTCTCCATACAACACTGCAGTATTCCAATACACTCCGCACTAAACTGTTGTATAACATTATCTTAGTGCAACTTTTGTTAAAGCCTTTGCTGCTACGAAGTATTAACTCTAGCATTTTTAAGCCTTTTTAATAATACTATCAATGTGAGGCACAAAGGTGACTTTTCTATCAAATAATACTCCCAAATCTCTTATTATTTCCACCTCCTGGACCCTGTCTGGGCCTTTAAAGTAATTTGTGTTAATATAGTTAATTTTCTGGTATACTTTACACTATTACAGTTTGTTCGAAATAAGTAAGCCGATCGGAAGTTAGCCGTTCCGAACTACCGCGGTGATAAAATCGTTTAATTAAGAGTTTTAATACATAAATATCGAAATTAGTTAACAAAATCATTAGAAATGTGAAACATATACGACTCTAATTAGCTTTACACCGACTCTTTCTACTAAAATTTACCACTTCTAAACCACTTGCAGACAACTTCCGATCGGCTTACTTATTTCGAACAAACTGTACTTGAGTTAAATTCATTTAAAATTTATCACTGCTAAACCACTTGCGGACAACTTCAGACGTGCTTAGTTATTTCGAACAAAGTCTATCTAACTAGGTACATTACTTTTTTTTATTCTACAGTTGGAATAGTCGTCATAATGACAACGTTAGGGTCTGCCTTCATTGTTAAGAATTTACGTTTACAATTTAAAGAAAAATACCACGCGGCAACAGTGTAAGTAATAACTAACTACATAGTTACTTTTCTTTGGTAATAACCCCGCGTTCGCACTGACGAAAAAACATGTGTACAAATATCCATCTTACTCTACCTAACTCTTAGAGTGAGAGGGACAGGTAGCTGTTTGCAACATGTTTTGTCGTCAGTGGGGACGCGGGGTAAGCTTAATTAGAAAGGTATCTCGGTAAACAAAATTAGACAAACACGTGTTATTTTTCATAAACATAGGTACGGTGACCCAAAATGTCAAATTTTCTCAGTTTATTTTGAACTCAATCAATAACATTTTAAGGTTTAAAATCATTTGGAGAAATTTGACAGTTTTGTATAACTTGATGTGCTGGCGAATGTACTTATTTACAAGTAGTTTAATTCAAAATTTACTATTTTGACAGTAAGACTTGAAGATATTAGAGCACGTGATGAAAGGTTTTATTAAATGTAGATTTTAGACTTCTAAACCAAGTGTTCTAGACACGAAAAACGACGAGTGTCGAAAAAGATTCCAACCAAACGGAAGGCAAAAGAAAACTACTTCTGACAGCTTTACATTATTTTGTTGTTTTCTTGAAGTCGTTCAATTTTTTTTTAATATAAGTACTTTTTTTGTTTGAGGCTGTCACTTTGTCAACGACTCTCCAAAAAAAAACAACAAAGGTGGTAATTCGTTCGGTAACAATGTGTGCTTGCAAATTAGCGACAGCATGTTATACTGTGAAAGATGAAAGCGTAAGTGATGTTTTGTACGACACGAACGTTTGTAACGAAATTCATAAGAAGTCGTCGACGCGTTGCGTGTTTGACGGTCACGGTAGAGTAGGAACAAGTTAATCCACACGATTACTGTAACTATGATATACCTAGATACGGAGTAAAGGAGAACGGTTTTAAAAAAGGAAGTTTTTAGTTCAGGAAAGCGCGTCATGTTTGTTTTGTCTGTATATTGTTGATCTTTGCCTCAAGTAGCAGAATGCTATCGTATTAAAAAAAAAATAAGTTTATTTAACCTTTTGAACGCCATTGTCACATATATGTGACAAACGAAATCTTACCCTGAACGCCAACGTCACAAATATATGGCAAAATATACGTCGCCCATTTTATAAAAAAATAAACAATTTAATCATTACTTTAGTGTGTTTTCACTACCTTGTGTCATTTGACAGAAAAAGTGGCCTGGCGTCAGGGGTACGGCGATACGTTTATACTCTGGCGTTCAAAAGGTTAGATAAATACCCTGGGTTCAATTCCCAGGTGTTATTTGGTTTTTCTACAAAATTGGGAGCGGTGGTGACCTTGTTGTAACTACTTACCTACCAAGTTGTAGGTCGTAGGTTGTATTGTAACTCAGACAGGCGCTTGACTTTGTCTAGATTATTTCATCGCTACTGCTCCAAAAACGGTGAAGGAAAACATCGTAAGGAAACCGGCCTAGCACCAAATATTGGAAGACATGTGATATCTACTAACTCGCACTGGGTCCGCGTGGAGGATCATGGATTTACGGCCCACTCCCTGCCGCCGAGAGGAGGCCTGTGTCCCAACAGGCGAAACATTATGCTAACAATTTAAAGTACAGTCTGAAGTCACATAATGGACAAGGTATAATTCTACAATTTAATAATTTCCCTTTGATCTACGAGTGCACTACTGTATTTTTTATCTCTGCATCACCTCAAGGTAGTCTGGCAGAAAATGCCTTATGGCATTAAGACCGCCTTTGTACCAACGGTGCATAAAGAATTAATTAATAAATAAACTCTGGTTCTCCCCTAACCCAAACATACTTGCGAACTGTGGGTGTAAGTACAGTCGTCAGCAGGTCAAGGTATACAAAACTGTCAAATTTCTCCAAATGATTTTAAATCTTAAATTCAAAATCAACTGAGAAAATTTGACAGGTTTTGAAAGTAATGGACCGAATTGAAAAAATCTTTCATCAATAAAAAGCTACATTATTCCTGAGTGACATAGGCTATATATTATCCCGTAAAATGATAGGAACCGTATAGTACACGCGGGCGAAGCCGCAGGTGGAAAGTTAGTCTGTAATATAGAAGCAAAATTTATTAATCACGCAATCTGAGAAATTAAAAGGCTTTGTTTGTCACTTATCAGTGTCACTTTAGAAATGAACGGTTCGGAAACTGTCGGATCGCATGCGTGGCTGTGAACGGATTGCCTTTGCGTGAGTTATTGCGCGCGCATTGTAAAAAATGAAACTACCTGAAGTTTAAACTGTTAAGGTTGATGAATTCGACAATTATTCATGAGGAGGTTAATGAACTTAGACGAAGCGAAAGTAGTGTGCCAGGATTGTAGCAACAGGAAATCTAGTTTCTACCAAGGACCTACCCTTATGGGGGATAGGTGTGGCAATATGTAGGTATGTTCATAGGTAGGGCAGGGTTTATGCCCAAAATGCCCTCGTGAAACCCATCTCAAATGGCTTTGTGCCGAGGCATTAATTCTTTTTGAAGTGCAGTGATAGCCTATTGATATAACCATTGATGATTGCCAAGTCAAAGGTCTCCAGTTAAAATCAAAACCTCTGACTTTTCGAAGTCATGCGCGTAATAATAATAAATTATCTCGCGAAGGAAGAAAAACATCGTGAGGAAACCTGAATGCTAGAGAGATGTTCTTCGACGGCGTTTGAAGTCTGCCAACCCGCAGTAGGCTAGCGTGGTGGACTATAGCCTAATCCCTCTCGTACTGAGTTGAGTTGATGATTTTTTTTTGTCCGAAATACTTCGCCGTGAAACCATTTTTTTATGTAGATATATAATTAATTATTTCGACCCCGATATCTAAGATTAACCTCCATTGTTTTCGTATAACTTTTTATTATAATATTCTAAGGTCATCTGGGGTCATTTTGAATTTTGTTCAAATTACTTAATTGCTCTATTCTCCTTCTATTTTACGTACATTTTTTGAAATTGTAATAAAGAATGATATTTTGATGATGATGATCACATGATATTTTGTGTTATAAGTATTATGTTAATGTTAGTCCTTAGAATGTCGTGCATCCCATGTATATGACTAGGGGCAAGTGGAGGAGTGGTTTTTTCTTCCACTATTATCATCTATACTAATTTAGTAGGTCATAGCGACGGCTGTATCTTACCAGAAGACGCAGGTTCCAATCCTGCCCGCAGTAAGGTATAAGATATTATAAAGAGGTATCTTTTGTGGGTTTGTAGGGGGTAAATCTCTGGATCTACTGAACCTATTTTCAACATTTTTTTTGCCAATAGCAAGCTACATTATTCCCGACATAGGCTATAGATTGTCCCATCAAATGACTAGAAACGTATAGTCCACGCGGGCGATATAATATAATTATAGGCGATAATAAATACTCACAAATTGAAATGGTCCTAACTTTAAAATTGATAGTTTTTCATTTACGCAACCAGTGGGCTAGCATGTTGGACTATAGCCAACCCCTCTCATTCTGAGAGAGACTCGTGCCCAGCATATAATAAAAATGTGAAATCCTTAAAACCATTTGTAAACGGTAATTAACTTTGTTCGTGATAAATTGATCGCGTGTTAATGTTTGACACTGATTTGTGGTTTTCAACGGAACACAAAGATCAATTTATTGTAGAAAGTCGAATATTCGAGGGGCTTAAACTAGGCTGGTTAATCCGAGCTTGTCTAGGTCCGTTTACGGATGGGTTGAAATTCTTAGAACGTGGAGTCAGATTCTTAGAAGGTGAAGTTGGTCGAGCAGTCTTATTGAGTTTTTCTATGAAATTCTCAGTAGCAGCTCGGAGTCTGGATTTGTGCCCCTCAGGACCTCAACATACCGGCGAAATGTACATAAGTACACCTTTGTCTCTTCGGGGAAAAAAGACGTGATGGCATGATATGGGTGGAAACCCTTTCATAACTTGGAGAACACGAAAATCCCAGTTGTCATAATATCAATGAAACAAAAGGTTATGTCTTTAACAAATATTTATTTCAAATATAAATTACAACGAAAATTTGATAATAGTTCATAACTAATCTAGAAAACTTATAATATTGAAGTCTTGACCCATTTAATGTAAATAAAAACCGTTAAAATTCAAACTTCAAAGGCGCCATCTTGAAAATGTATTATCATAGATTAGTAAATTTCTTTGTCAAATAATATTAGTAATGTAAATACATTCGTTTCTCATTCTATTTTGCCTAATGACTCTTAGCCCTGCCCTGCTGCCCTGCCCAGTTATATGGGCCAGATATTCACTTAGCTATATGGCAACAACTTCCCACCATCTTTTTTTCTTACAAAAGAGTATCTAACTCTTTTAAAGCATGATTTTCACATGTACGCACGGCTACACACCAAGATATACCAAACCAGTATAGGCTGGCCTGGGATTGTACGAAAAACCTTTGCAATGGGAGGTCAGTCTAAACTGGATTTGTTTAGCTTGATGTGTAGTCGTGCGTACACGCAGTGGCGGTTCCAGAATTTCAGTTTAGAATGCCTAATACTAAGAATATAAATAATACAAAGTTTAATTTAAGATTTAATGATGCTTTTGGGGGTTTGAACCTCTTACCCTCCCCTCTGAATCCGCTACTGCATGATGATTGAATGAATGAATGAATGAATGATGTTGAAGGTTGACATTAATATTCGCATGTGTATGACAAGATGTATGAATGTGGACGAAGCAAAAGAAGTATGCAAGAATCGTAGCAAAAGGCGTTCTGTAGTTTCTGCCTACACCTATGGCAAAAAGGCGTGAGTGTATGTATGTATGTATGTATGTTTAAGACTAAGATACATTTCATCACATTCGAAACCACCACTAGGCATTGTTATTGGTCGATTTATGAAAGATAACAACAGCAGGATATTGTAAAAGATAATAATTGTGGGGTCGTATCAAATAAAACTTTAATATATTATGGAATGAATGAAGCTTATGTGTCACTGAATGGATCAATACTTCATTTGAATTTCAACGAATCCGAACATAAATATTAAAATAAATTAATAAAAATTCAGTGTTCAATAAAATGCAATTTAATTATATTTTTATTAATTTTACTATTTTTTTTACGCCAAAATGTGTAATTTATTTAAAGATTGGTCAATATATACATAGAAAACTGTTTTATACATTTATTTTGATAATTATTGTAGCGACAATTAATGATAGTTACATTTTCATTGTTGTCGAATATTTAAATCTAGCACATTAAAATTAATATTACTTCAAATCACCGGTATTGTGATTAGATAAGTGGTATTGTAGAGTTTTTTTTATATTTTGTGATATGGTGCAGAGTTTACAAACTTAAATACACCTTGTATAGGCTTCGTTTATGAACACCAGCGAAAATCAGCAAAACACAGCTTATACGATGTAAGGTTATAATAGACGAACGTCAGGTAGACAGCTATTCTTTGATTCAAATTGTATTGACACGAAATCTTAAATTTCGGTATATTTAATATAACTTGGCTCTGTAAAAACTTTTTATTTCCACTGTATAGAGTCAAATAGGTATAGACTGAATGTATGTTACAAGATAATCGAAAATCAGCAACCGAAAAACCTATTCAATCGCACATAAGAACGTGTCGCAACAACTCTAAGTGAGTTTGCAGAGTAAAAATTCTCTGCAGACTAATTTATATCGCAGACTGCGTAGCTTTTTGAACTTTGCAATGTGAACCAGTTCAACGACTGTCCACAACGTAAGTGTAAATGCAGAGTTCTCTTGCAAAATATAGCTTTACGTGCAGTGCAGAATTTTATACCAATAACATAGGAAATTCTGTTTTTTTTTTTAATTTTGTTTACAAATTTAGCTAATCATCGTTGACCAAATGCAATACATTTATCGGAAAAATAATATTTCCCTTAGCAGCGCTGGGTATAAATGGCTTGTAATACACACATACTCAGAGAAAGATGGATTTCAATTTCTGGAATATAAATGGAAAGTAATTTTGATAAAACAAGTTCAGTTTTTTTGGGCTTTTTTTGTGGCTTTATATATGGGGCGGTAATGCTTTTTATTATAATTAAAACTAGTTTCCAACCTTTCTCTATACCTGTGCAAAACAGTAATAGTAGATTATAACAAGAGTAAACACTGGATTTTTAACATAAGATCTGTGCATGTCAAGAGTTTTATTTCTTCAGTGTTGCCAACATCCAGTGAAAATTCTACCATTAGTTGCGATCAACGCTTAAATTGCTTGGCAAAAAGCTCATAAAAATCCCACCTTCTTACTATCTACATCTGCTGAGTAGAATTACCATTCCATGTATTATTATCATCGTCAGTGGCGCGATCGCTTGGAAGTCGGTGTATGTTACCCCTGCGACGGGGCCCGGCGGGGGGCGAGGGTCCAGCGGGGGGGGAGGGCCGGGGGGGCGACGGGGAGCGGACTGCGCGGGGGCCGGCGGGGGGCGGGGGAAACAACCGGCTGCGGAGCCACACGAATATCTGCTGCGATGGCTCGAGTATCATTGTGGTGAACAACTGTGTGAAGAATGCTGTAGGGAAAATATTTTTTTAGTATCAACACTGTATTCTACAAAGATTCAAGTTAAGGATAAACATTCGACCTTGGTCACCAAATATGTTTTTTTTTCTCGTTTTTTTGCAAATTGTTTGCTAGTCATTCATTCTAGGTACACGGCTACAGGTCAACCTATACAAAACCATTTTAAACTGATCTTGGATTGTACAGGCTTCCTATACAAGACGAGGCCAGCGTAAACTGGTTTTGTATAGCTTGGTATGTACCCGTGTGTACATGGTAGTAGAAGTTGTGACATTTACATTTACAATAACTTATTAAAACTTGCTTAAAAATCGTTATCGCAGACTTTTTTTTGCATTAGCAATAGTGTCTCGCTTGCATTTCTACATGCCAGCATGAATTGGTCAGCTCAATCGGGGAAGTACTACCCTCCCACAGAATATCGACGTCAAGTAGCAGTATGCATACTGTTGCGTTTCATACGTTGAGTGCGGAGCGCCGGAGGATCAATTCCTCCCTCAGTCCCCTTCCTTCTCCTTTCTCCTTAAATAGGGTCGGCACTGCATCAGCATCCCCTTTGGTATTGCAGATGTCCATGGGCGGCGATGACTACTTACCATCAGGTAGCTCGCCTGCTCGTTTGCCGAGTTTTAACTTACTGATGATGCTGGCTATAGGAGAGGGCCTGGCCACGACGGGTGCTGTACGTCGCGGCAGCACCAGCAGCGCCGCGGAGGGGGCCAGCTGTAGCCCGCGGAGACTCGCGTCCGCTTCCGTCAGCTCACGGCGCGGGAAAGCCGTCCATAGGGAGAAGTTTGATGCCGATAACTGGAAGATTGGAACATTGTCATTTACCGCCCAATTCACGAGCGCGAGGCGCGGAGGTAAGAAAGAAAGAAAGAAAGAAAGGAAGGAAGAAAGAAAGAAAGAAAGGAAGGAAGAAAGAAAGAAACATTTATTTGTACAGAATACATGTGGTGCCAGATTAAGCAATAGTGCATAGTTTTAAGCTATATTCTGCCTGTATTAGGCACGCAAAAATGTATAATCAATATTGTTAAGCAATTGCCTGCCTCGTTAGTCTAGTGGTCCCAATCGAGACTGCTACGCTAGAGGTCTTGGGTTCGATCCCCAGGTCGAGCAGTGTTATTGGGATTTTCTATGAAATTCTCAGTAGCAGCTCGGAGTCTGGATTTGTGCCCGGTGAATGGCAATAGGCTCGCCCCCTATTACATGGGACCTAAACATACCGGCGAACTGTGGGTGTACATTAAGTACACCTCTGCCTCACCCCTCGGGGAATACAGGCGTGATGGTATGTTATGTTAATTATAATTGAGGATGTCAGCGCATAAGCGGCCTAACCCTCAATTTTTCATATCCTGACTTATCTGCGCGCTCGGGTGCACAGCAGGGCGGAGGTAAAACAACCCCTTCAGACGCCCAAGTCGATGCCACAGATTGATGCGACAGACAACCAGATAACATAAAGCTTACAACTTTAACATTTTTCAAGATACAGTTTTGAAAATTTGTACGGTGGTCAGCACATCAAATTACCACAAAATGTCAATTTTTTTCAGTTGATTTTGAACTTTATCCTCAACAATTTAAGGTTTAAAATCATTTGGACAAATTTGACAGTTTTGTATGCCTTGACCTGCTGACGACTGTACACAGATTCTTTACTTAAAAAGAATAGACACGTGTTTCGTGTTTCGCATATACTAACACCTGACCTTGTATATACATATATTATTGGTTTGTCTACGCCAGAGAATTTCATAGAAAAACACACAACTCCTTTGGTTATAGTATAGTCCATGGGTGGCGATGACATAAAACATATACCATCACGCCTGTATTCCCCGAAGGCTTAGGCAGAGGTGCACTTAATGTACACCCACAGTTCACCGCTATGTTTGGGTCCCATGTAATAGGGGGCGAGCCTATTGCCATTCACCGGGCACAAATCCAGACTCCGAGCTGCTACTGAGAATTTCATAGAAAAACTCAATAACACTTTGCTCGACCTGGGGATCGAACCCAAGACCTCTAGCGTAGCAGTCGCAATTGGGACCACTAGACCAACGAGGCAGGCAGGCAGTGGCGATAACTACTTACCATAAGGTAGCTTGTTCGTTTTTTTTTTAAATGCTCTAGCAATGTGGGTCGCACATTACTAGTATTCTTGTTAACCCCTCGTGCTAAGCTAAATGCTTGTGTTACGAGTGGGTTCACGTCGGTAGTGCAATGGGTGGGCCCTAGCTATTAGGCTACCGCTTCTTCCGACGTTTGCCGAATTATCCTATGAAAAATACTACATACATACGACTGCCTCATTAGTCTAGTGGTCCTAAGCGCGACTGCTACGCTAGAGGTTCTGGGTTCGATCCCCAGGTCGAGCAAAGTGTTATTGGGTTTTTCTATGAAATTCCCAGTAGCAGCTCGGAGTCTGGATTTGTGCCCGGTTAATGGCAATAGGCTCGCCCCCTATTACATGGGACCTAAACATGCCGGCGAAATGTGGGTGTACATTAGTACACCTCTGCCTAACCCTTCGGGGAGAACAGGCGTGATGGTATGTTATGTTATGTTAAATACTACATAATATTAGTGATGTCGTACAATACCTGCAGGTTGTCGGCGACGTATCGCTGCACGTCGGCGAGGGTGCCGTCCGCGTCGAAGTGAGCTGTGTGAGATGTGCCGTCAGGTAACTTGAACTGGATGCGGGCGCGACCTCCACCGTCACCCCAAGCTACCCCACAAACAATCATTACATAACATTATTTTTATTTTTATTTTATTTATTAGGATTTCCAACGAAAAATACACGTTACATACAATAAATAAACGCAATTCAAATACAATTATACCTTGTGTTTTTTCATTTACAGGAAATCACAGCATGCTTAGGAATACAATAAAATCATTGTCAAATTACAAATAGCGCTTGCTTAATTTAGTTGAAAATTAAATGGAATTGAAATTGAAATTGAAATTAAAATTGTTGTACTTCACATAATTTACACAATGTACATATTATAAACTTAATCATAATTATTGCAATATATATTCAAAGTTAAAGAAAAGATCAATTTGGTTCTTTTATTTAGTTTGTTATTATTAAAATTTTAATTATTGAGTTTAATATATTACTATAAAACGACTTATCAAGTATTGAGGAGCATCAAAGTTACAATTGTTTCATTAACAACATGTTACAACATTATATAAAGAAAGAATCGTTATTAGACAACAGCAGAGGAGTCACAGATCAAAGCAAAACATAACTTATGGCCCACTCCAATAAATAGCTTTATATTAACTAAAATGCTCAGATCAAATAAAAAGTTAAGATGGAACTTTGGGAACAAAGAAGTGAGGTCGGCTAAAACTACAACACGTATACTGAAACCGAACTTAACTGAACCGAAACTACGCCTTATCTCGTCAGTCGAGCTATCGAAAGCTCGACTGACAAGATAAGGCGTAGTTTCGCTATGTGTGCGTGTATTTGTGTTTGTACACGGCAAGGCGTAGTTTTAGCCGGCCTCACTTTTTGTTCGGAAAGTTCCATCTTAACTTTTTATTTGATCTAAGTTAAAAGGCACACAAACTTTCTCCTAGCGTTGAATAGGGACAATCTGCTAAGCCAAAAGCCTTAGGACACTACTGTTTAACGTTTGTTGTGGTAGGGCCACGCTGTTCGCAGCATGAATGTGCCGGCTTGACCGGGGAAGTACCACACTCTCGCAGAATAACGACGTCCCAGTAGTAGCGTTTCGCTACTGCGCTTCGTTCGGTGAACGAGAAGGCCGAAGCCCAATTCCTCCCTCAATCCCCTTCTCGTTTTTTCCTTCCCCTCCCTTTACCTAAATAGGCTCGGCAAGGCATCTTCAACACCTTTGGTTTTGCAGATGTCCATGGGCGGCAATGACTACTTACCATCATGGTATCAGGTAGCTCGCCTGTTCGTTTGCCGAGTTTCCCATAAAAAAAATTCACGAGATACTTCAAAAAATTCAAAAAAGTTATATGTTTGCCTATAATATTTGAAGAGTTCTCACGATTTCTTCGGGATCCCATCATCAGATCTTAATTTGCTGACAATGGGACCACCTTGAGAGTATACCCTTTCAAACAAACAAGAATTTTCAAAATCGTTTCGCAAAAAGAAAATATACAGACGAACATATAACCTCCTCCTTTCCGAAATTTCTAAAGTCGGTTAAAAATGGGTGTCCAACTTGAATAATTTTTAGAAAAATATAACAGGCAATTGCAATCGATTCTGTTACTGATTCTGAACAAAATACTTACAGCTTTTGGGTAAACAAAAACTTACGTTGTATACATATGTCCTAGGGCAATATTCTTTTAGTAAACTAGCTTTTGCCCGCGACTTCGTCCGCGTGGAATAGTTTTTTCCCAATCCCGTGGGAATTTCCCAAAAATCGTTATAATTTAAAGCCTATATGTTATTCTGATGTATAAACAATAATACTGTAAAGTTTCATCAAAATCCGTTCAGTAGTTTTTGCGTGAAAGAGTAACAAACATCCATCCATCCATCCTCACAAACTTTCACATTTATAATATTAGTAGCTGACCCGGCAGACTTCGTAGTGCCTAATTAAATTGCAATAAAGTCCTGTCAAAATGTTTTGTAATGTGACATTTTTAATAAAGTGCAAATCGACTCTTTGACGTTAGGAATATACCTACATTGTTTAAACAACAGCGAGTGCTTGTAATTCAATATGAACTTTATACAATAGCAATAAAGCTCGTTTTAGTTAGAAAACGTTTGTATGGGAAAAAGAAAAAGGGCTGTTTTTAGGGTTTCTCCGGCAATTATTCGATTTTTTCTCGCCGTAAAAACCATCTTTGAACTTCAACGAACATTTAAAAAAAAGAATAGGCCAAATTGGTCCAGGCGCTGTTGAGTTATGCGCTTACCAACACATTTTGCGATATATTTTTATATTATAGATGTACTATACATACTGGCTGGCGGCTGGACTGATTGCTGTGGTTGGTTCTGTTGAGGCAGGTCGCGGGCGCGGCGCTCCAGCCGGTCCTGGGCTATCTGCTCCAAGATCCGCTGACGAGCCAAGTTGTTCTCCATCCTCTCGCGGCGACGCTCCTCCTGATAAATGTCCATTCATCATCAACCCATTACACTGCCCCACTGCTGGGCACGGGTCTCCCCTCAGTACGAGAGGGATTAGGCTTTAGTCCACCACGCTAGCCTACTGCGGGTTGGCAGACTTCACACGACGTCTAGAAATCCTCTCAGGCATGCAGGTTTCCTCACGATGTTTTCATTCACCGTTTAAGCGCGTGATAATTAATTATTAATACGCACATGACTTCGAAAAGTCAGACGTGCGTGCCTTGGATTCGAACTCGATTTGGCTTTGATACCTGTATTTGTTTAAGTTCCTGGTCCGCTTGCCAGTTCTTCAGTTCCGCAACTCCCTTCCCCGCGGTGCGGCGTTCTATTTCCTTCTCTTTCTCTAACTGTAGGCAGAAGATAAATAATAATATTAATAAAGAAGAATCGGACAAAACGATCTACCTAACCGATAAGTATGAAACATAAGTATTTGGGAAATCAAACGCCAGAATACTCATAAAACATACCATCATGTGTGCCCCTAAGGGTTAGGCAGAGGTGTTCTAATGTACACACACTTTTCGCCGGTATGTTTAGGTCCCATGTAATAGGGGGCGAGCCTATTGCCATTAACCGGGCACAAATCCAGATTCCGAGCTGCTACAGAGAATTTCATAGACAAATCCAATAACACACAGCATTGCTCGACCTGGGGATCGACTGCACGATATCTAGCGTAGCAGTCGCGCTTAGGACCACTAGACTAATGAGGCAGTCATTTTTTTTTATTCATGTAAATAAAATAAACTGGACTGTTTTAAGAAAGATTGGGTCGCTAAAACTTTGGATAGGTCGGCTTGGAAAGAGGGAAGGGAGGCTTTTGCCCAGCAGTGGGAAATGGGCTAGAAGAAAATAATGAAAATAATTAATTTTGGCTTACCTCCTTCTCTTTGTCTGCTTTCTCTCTCCTCCTGGCTTCGATCAGCTCCTTCGCACGTTCCATCTTCTCTTCCATGCTGCCTGCACTCTCTGTGGCGTGGAGTTGAGATTCCTGTAAACCATTATGACGCTTGAAGAAGCCCACAGGTATGGTACACACGAATACACATCAGGCTATACAAATCTAGTTTAGACTGATCCCCAATTGTAAAGGGTTTCCGCACAATGGAAGACCAGCTTATACTGGTATTGTATGTGCATACATCTTAGCACAACAGGGTATTTGTTTGATTTATTAAAAAAATAAAGTCATATGGAAAATGTTATTAAAAATAATTCATATACTGAAAAATAATTAAAATCGACTCAAAAAGTTCCGAGATATCTAGGCTTTTAATGTTTTTGGGGAGATTGAGATGGGATGTTTTGTCCCTTTCTCACAAAACGCGTGTTAGTATAGAATTTGTATGGGGAACGTACGGTGTGACGTCATAACCCACAATTATACGATCGCAATTCGAACGCCCTAGCCATTAGGCTACTGCCGCTTCTATTGGAATGAAAGTCTCTTTCTCTGTACAGAGAGGAGATTAATTTAAGAGGATAATCTCCGTTCCACGCTCCTTAAAACTCCTAACTTTACGCCAATATTTCAAAATAAATTATCAATACAGAACCATTTTTACTCATGGGGTTTCCAGATAATATCCTTTTACAAAATAATAATCTAGGTAATAACTATATTAAAAGAGAAATCTCCAAATTTTATAGGAACATAAGAAATACGCGCGGAAATGTTTCAAATGTAATAATACGTCGGGAGCGATAGAGACGGCGATAACAATTTTTTTTATGCGAGAACTCGGCAATCACAAAACCACGGGAGAAAAGGGAGGCGAAGGAGAAGAAAGGGGACTGAGTGAGGAATTGGGCCTCCGGCGCTCCACACACACCGTACGAAACGCACCAGTATGCATACTGGTACTTGACGTTGATATTCTGTGGGAGGGTAGTACTTCCCCGGTCGTGCCGACACATTCATGCTGGCAATAGCAAGCCAGCGAGAAACTACTACTACAAAACAATGTAGAGTTGGCGAGGGATTGCACTTAAAATTTTTGCTTGTTACCTGTGTTCCTGCGGCTGGAGTTTCGGGCGTGGGCGAGGGGCTGGGCAACGTGGGCGTGGGCGCCTGGCTGGGCCCGGCCTCGTCGGGCTTGGACCTCGGCCGCCGCATGCACACGTCCCCGTCGCACACGATCTCGTCTTCAGCTGGCTTCGGCGTTACTTCTTGGTGATCGGTCTTCGGGATTTTGGCGCGGGGTGAACCTGATGCTTTCAAAATTTTTGGAACGAAGTTCCTTATCGCGCGTTGTGAAAGGGGGCTAGACGGAAAAAATTCTTACGAAAAGTTGTCACGACACTTTTTGCTATAGTAAGCCATTGTAAGCTGTGCGGCATGCGCATGTTTCTCTGTCTGTCTGTCTCTCTCTCTCTCTCTTATAGAAAGCAAGCCAGATATTTTCATTTCTATTTCGCATTGAACAGTGTGGTGTCGCGACGATTATTTTTGTTGAGTGTATACAGGTTTTTTGTAAATAATAAAGAATAAAAAATAATAATATTAAAACTTAAAAAAAAAAAATTACAATTCCTTCACTAATTAATCAAAACATCGTGAGGAAACCTGCACGCCCGAAAGACTTTCTTGACGGACTTGTGAAGTTTGCCAACCTGCAGTAGGCTAGCGTGGTGGACTATAGCCTAATCCCTCTCGTACTGAGAGGAGACCCGTGCCCAGCAGTGGGACAATGGGTTGATACTGACCTGATTCTGGCTTCTCTTTAGCTGGCTCCGATTTCGCTGACTCCGGCTTCGCTGGCTCTGCCTTGGCTTTGTCGTGAGGAGTCGCTTGCTGTGCCATAGCAGCCGCCTCTGTCTGCATGAAGCTGACGGTGTGATCACGCATATTCGGCGATGATGACGACGATTGAACACCAGCGGGAGACGACTTGTCCTTGACTGGTAATCAAACAATATGTTTGTGACTATTTTTTATTTTTGTGGCAAACGAGCATTCAGCACATCCCTACTAATATTATATGTGAGAGTAACTCTGTCTGTTACGCTTTCACGCCTTAACCACTCGACCGATTTTGATGAAATTTGGTACTGAGATAGTATAAAGCTTGAGAGACATAGGCTACAATTTTTTGACAAGGCACGCGGGCGGAAAGCTAGTAATTTATATAAGACGACAATTTGTATTGAAAGAAAGAAATAAAAAATATTTATTGACACAGTCACACGTCGCGCTACTCGAAACTAATATTATAAAGAGGAACCATTTGTATTTTTGTATGTATGTTTGTAATGTTTTCACACAAAAACTACTGGACTGATTCGAAAAATTATTTCACCATTAGAAAGCTGCATCTTCACTGAGTGACATAGGCTATATTACATTTTCAAAAAAAAAATGGGATCCCTAATAAAAAGGCTATAATATAACTCAAGGTGTGAAAGCGGCGATGACTACTTACCATCAGATAGTACGCCTGCTCGTTTTCCGAGTTGTGCCATAAAAACTATGAAAATTATACAATGATACTCACAATGCTCTTCAAGGATCCTGTCTATCCTGACGGCGAGGTTGCTGGGCTGTACTCCAGCGCAGACCACCTCCAGGGGAGTTCCATTGCGACCTATGAAGAACAGCGAGGGGACCGGCACGAATTGATCTGCAGTCGAGTTAAGGGGAAACTTAGCAGATGGGGTTGAACAATTTTAGAGGTAATTCAAAGAGACCATTGAAATCGGCTAAAATCGGAGTCTCAAAAATTTTTGGACACATTGGAATGAATGCACTTGTATAGAAGGTGGATGCGACAAGCCAAGGTCATAGCGTGTCGGACTCCACCCCAGAGCGGGGGTGACTACCGACTAAACCCCACACGGGTGTTACGCCTCTCCACTTAATTGCCGGGGTTACGGGAGCGATGAATCATTCATCCGCGACCCCGGCAGTGGCGGACCGCTTTTAGAGTGCGGTCCTCGGCTCCTGAGAGAGGGGGCTGTATACTCCCCCACCTGCCAATCCATGAGCGGGCGCGGCACACTCCGACCGCGCCTCCATCTCGGGCCTAGTGCTGGACGGACGGACTTCCCCAAGTCCGCCGCCCGTGGCCGCCTACGGTGGTTGGAACAGGGCGTTGTATGCCCTGTTCCTGCGCCCAGTGCGTCGGGCGCGGAGATGTATTATAACCTGGACTAACATATAGGATAAAAGTTGTGTCACACGGTTCCACATGCTGTGTTAGACTTTTTTCTGTTTCCTCGTTGGGGGGGGTCTAAGTTTCCAACATAGCTAAAGGATTAGCAAGCTAACGTGTCAGTGGGACACATCTGGAGCAAACGAATTCTAAATTGGAGTAGTCGGCGCTCTTTGCTGAATATTCGCCGACTACGAGAGTGGCCGAATACTCGGCATTGCCGACAGCGTCAGTGGCCGGAAAGTCGGCGTTACTGACTAGTCGAGTCGCCATCTACGAAAGTGACCGAAAAGTCCACGTTACCGACTAGTCCCCAACTAGGAAAGTGGCCGGATAGTTGGCGTTGCCGACAACGTAAGTGACCGGATAGACGGCGACACCAACTAGTCGTCAACTACGAAAGTGGCCAAATAGTCCGCGTTACCGACAACGTAAGTAGCCGGAAAGTCGGCGTTACTGACTAGTCGCCGACGACGAAACTAGTCAAATAGTCTGCTTTCCAGACTGGGTAAGTGGCCGGATATTCCGCATTACCGACTAGTCGCCAATTACGAAAGTCGCCAGATAGTCGGCGTAACAAACAAAGTAAGTGGCCGGATAGTCCGCGTTACCGACTAATCGTCAACTACGAAAGTAACCGAATAGTCCGCGTTACCGACTAATCGTCAACTACGAAAGTAACCGAATAGTCCGCATTACCGACAACGTAAGTGGCCGGATAGCCAGCTGTACCGACTAGTCGGAACATCATTAATGATTTATCTTGAATTGTTGTCAAAGGATACAGATCTGTGCGAAGTGTGTGTAGTTAGTGGAGCCGCTCTTCAGCTTGACAGCCAGGAAGTTGCCCTGGTCTGACAGGCGCTTCACCACGTCGCTGTCGTCGATGGTAGCTGCCATCTCCGCCGACAACTCGTTGTCGCCTGAAGGGAAAGAAACAAGTAGATTTAAGTGCTTGGGTACTGAGATCGTTTCGCTTTGAGCGCCGTATTATTATTATTTTGTGGTTATTTACAAATTGTACATCTGTATATTTTGGGATGGTGTATAGTACAATTTGTTTTACAACGAATTAATAGGAGTGTCCCTCGCGTTTTAAATTAAATTTAAATTTACGTTCAAGGAACTTTCATTTACTTTCATTGGTTAAAATTCAAGGTAGGACCAAACTACGTACGGAGCACGAATCGGAGACTATCCTCATAAAGTCCAATCACAATAAAAAATGATTATTCAACAGTGTCGTACGTACAGTAAGAAAATGGTCAGTAGACTAAATTTACACATCAAATAATTAATTATGTAGCTAACAAACGCCTACTAAACCATAATAGCACGTACCTACACCTATAGACGCGTGAACATAACATACCATCACGCCCGTATTCCCCGAAGGATTAGGCAGAGGTGTACCTACTAAAGCACACCCACATTTCTCCGGTATGTTTAGGTCCCATGTAATAGGGTGCGAGCCTATTGCTATTCACCGGGCACTTGCTACTGAGAATTTCATAGAAAAACCCAAGAACACTTTGCTCGACTAGAGGATCGAACCCAAGAGTAGCGTAGCAGTCGCGCTTAGGACCACCAGACTAATGAGGCAGTTGTCCTTTCTTTAACTAACTAAATTAGAAAGTTAACAATATTTATTACGTCTCTACAATCTATTTTTAGTACCACAGTTAATTTTATCCCAAACTGCATGTTAACCTCAACTTAAAAGCCATAACAACATTTTTTGTCATGGTCCACGGTGCCAATTCTCAATTCCCACAATGATGCACCGTGGCACCTTGCCAATGTGAGTGTTGGCAGTGTTTCATGTGACAAACTGACTCACAGACAGGTGGTAATACCTGTTTATTTGTGTATGTGTTAACTATATCGATTTTTTTATCGACTTGTACTTATAAGGTAAATGTTGAGTGATCATTGTTAACTATAAAAAAATATAAATAAATTTGTATAAATTACTTCGTAAACAATTCAAAGTAGCGACAGTTTTTTTTTTATATAAGCTTACTAGCAATGTGGGTCGCACATTACTAGTAATCTTGTTAACCCCTTGTACTAAGCTAAATGCTTCTATAATGAATGGGTTCACGTCGGTAGTACAATGGGTGAGTTTCGAACCGGCCACCACATGATCGCAAGTCCTACGCCCTAGGCATTAGGCTACCGCCCCTTAAACTAATAAACTTAATTTGTTTACTATCATATCGATTGTTAAATTTGTAAATGTTGAGTCATCATTTACGGATTACCTCATTAGTCTAGTGGTCCTAAGTGCGTCTGCTACACTAGCGGTCTTGGGTTACATCCCCAAGTCGAGCCAAGTGTTATTGGATTTTTCTAAGAAATTCTCAGTAGCAGCTTGGAGTCTAGTTTTGTGCCCAGTTAATGGCAATTGGCTCGCCCTCTATTACATGTTAATGTGAGTGTACATTAGTACACCTCTGCCTAACCCTTCGGGGAATACAGGCGTGATGGTATGTTATGTTATATTAATTTATATTTTACAACAGGCGAAATTAAATGACCTAGCTTAATTTATTGGTAATTGTTTAGGTGCATTGACATTGGACATTGAAACCCATTACATTGTCCCACTGCTGGGCACGGGTCTCCTCTCAGAACGAGAGGGATTCGGCTATAGTCCACCATGCTAGCTTACTGCGGGTTGGCAGACTTCAAATGTCGTCAAGAAATCTCTCAGGCATGCAGGTTTCCTCACGATGTTTTCCTTCACCGTTTAAGCGCGTGATAATTAATAATACGCACATGACTGCGAAAAGACAGAGGTGCGTGCCCTGTATTCAAACTCGAGACCTTTGACTTGGCAGTCTAATGGTCATATCACAAGGCTATCGCTGCAGCTTTAGTGTATTACTAAATAAATAAATTACAGTATGAGTATTAATCACTGAAGTTAGTACCAGTTGCTGGTAACCAAAACTCTAATATCAGACTTAATGGGTTAAACAATAAATACATACCATCAAACTTATATTCCCTGAAGAGTAAGGCAGATGTGCACTAATGTACACCCACATTTGACCGGTATGTCCCATGTAACAGATGGTGAGCCTATTGCCATTAACCAGGTAGAAATTCAAACTCATTGCTACTAAGAATTTCATTGAATTCCTCGCACTTTGGCCACACTTAATGATCTCTTGGATTCTAATCCAACAGATGATTTGTTTGCGGATAGATGGTCGAAGATCTATATCAGAAGTATGTCATATGTCAGAAGTACTGTGAGAGTAATTTATGAAAGTGTTGTTAGACTTTTTTGTTCATTTCATATACTTTATAAATAAATAAATAGAAGAAAGCCCAAAAAACTTTTGGACATGAACATTTTCCTGACATGGGAATGGAACTCAGGACCTCTAGCATAGCAGTTGCGCTATGGACCACTAGACTAATGAAGAATTGACAATATAAACAACAAGAATTATGAAATACCATAACATTACACCAGTATTGCCTGGGGTTAATCAGAGGTTTATTAATGTATACCAAAGGTATAATGAACATTTGTCATTACAAGTGAAACAATAACTTGTCACCTGAAAAGGCTATGAATTAAAATATTTTTTTGTAAAGTTGTGTCTTTTGTTAGTAATATGTCATCCTTGGCACTCAAATTCAGAAAAATTCAAATATCTCAGAATCTACTGGAAGAAGTGACTGGCCTGAACACAACCCATGTATTCATTAGATTAGCTATCTTATATACCTGAGTTTGTAGGAATTTTATATAAAAATATCTTTAACAAAATATCCCTAAAAGTTACCCAACTTTTGTATATTCAACCATATAATGTATAACATTTAAACCTCTGCAGCCAACTGGGACAGTTGTTCAACATTCTGTATCTCACCATACCCCTCTAACACAAGCATTATTATAGATTAATCCAATGTAATATGGGGAAACCCTGTTGCCATTGAGAATTTTACAGAGAACTTTTTTTTTTTATGGGATAACTCGGCAAACGAGCAGGCGAGCTACCTGATGGTAAGTAGTCATCGCCGCCCATGGACATCTGCAAAACCGAAGGAGTTGCAGATGCGTTGCCGAGCCTATGTAGGGAAAAGGAGAAGGAAGGGGATTGGGGGAGGAATTGGGCCTCCGGCCCTCTCGCTCACCGAACGAAGCGCAGTAACGAAACGCTACTACTCGGACGTCGGTCTTCTGCGAGAGTGTGGTACTTCCCCGGTCAAGCCGGCACATTCATGCTGCGAACAGCGTGGCCCTACCACAACAAAACCCAACAACACTACAACACTACCCAACCAGTCAATATTTTATGGTGATTATTTATTTATTTTTAACAGGATTTGAACATTATATACTTACATCGTAATTATTACCAATTGTTACCTTGAATACGACATTATTCGTTTCTCTGACGTCAAGGTTTCCAAGATGTTTGCCATTTTAACCTATGATCAATGACATATTTTGTCCTACATTTTTATCATAAAATAAAACAAAAATACAGTGTTGTACATCACGATCACATTAAACTTGTGTCGCTTTCGAAAAACAAAGTGTAATAAAAGAAGTACCTTCAACAAATACGACGAAAATGGCATTCCTTTGCTTTGATAAAGTCACCGCTTCCGCGATGCTTCCCCCGTACCAATGCATGGTGGTTAGACCGACGCGGAAGTTTTCTAGCTCAGTTATAAACTATGAATGGTATTTATTCTATTTGAGACGAATTCACAGTGTTTGGTTTTGCTACAAAAATATTACAGCGACATGACACAACAAATTTTGACAGCTGACGTGTTTATTTTGTTCTTTTTTCTTCCCGGTGTATATGTGCGTTCGGAAATCGTTCCTCCTGTAATATTCTCAATTAACTAAAAAAAATAAACTATAACATTCACACCACGCTTTATTGATTGTCATTGTAAAAAAAAAAACATTATCATTAAATTGATTACTGACAACATAACTAGAACAGGAACGATACTTGGAACTCATTTTAATTGTTTAAATAACTTGCAAATGTTCAGAACCCGCCGATTAAATTGCATTACACTAACCGACGCAATTCTAGAGTCGTATTCGCAGCATGTTACTCCAACTAAACACTGATTAGTGTAAATAAGTCGGATAACACTTTAAGGAAAATGAATGATTAATGATATTGTCTATGATTAGTTCCATGTGACCTTGGAAATTGCTATCCGACACTAGATGGCGCTACGCGTATCAAAACTTTTAAAACAAATCCGAGCTATTTAATAGTAGATGTCGCTAGTAAACAAATAATTGTATAAAAAGTTCTTACATCGACGAGAGTCGAACTCGGGACCCGCACAGGTTTGTGCTAATTGTTAAACAATGTTCCTAAGCGTACAATACCATAATTATTATAACCAAAGCTGCTTGCTTATGTGGGTGCGTATAATATGTAACAAATTACCTGAGTTTCTTAGGCAGAGGTGTACTAATGTACACCCACATTTCGCCGGTATGTTTAGCTCCTATGTAATAGATAGTGAGCCTTTTACCATTAACCGGGCACAAATCCAGACTCCGAGCTGCTATTGAAAATTTCATAGAAAAACCCAAATATTCAAAATAACCCAAATAGTCAAATATTAGTGAACCAATTCATTATTAGCTACTCAATCTTGTAATGATACCTGTGTAAATAAAATAAAATAAAAATCTTATGTTGTGGAACCGAAGTGAGTCTCCTCGCTATTACACGTCCCTATTATTTGAATAATACCTGTTAACGTATTAGGTACTCTAAATAATACGTGGCTTGTATCATGATACCGATTGAATTAGTAATGTCATAATATTATTTTAAATTAAATTATTTTGTCCTAAGCATGCCAGAGGTAATTAAAAAATGTATAATTATGGAATAAAATTAGCCCAATCTTATTTAAAAAAAAACTGTACTTACCTATAGTTTTTATACATTTCTGAAATGGGATTGGGCGGGTCATGTCAGCCGCATGCATAATAACCGCTGGGCGAGGGTCTCCATTCAATAGGTGCCTGAAGATGAAAGGCGCCGTCGAGGTCGGCCCAGAAAGAGGTGGCGGGATGATTTGGATGCGTACCGCGAGGGCTGGTTCAAGGTGGCGCAAGAAAAGATTACCTGGAAAGAATTTGGGGAGGCTTTTGCCCAGCAGTGGGACAGTAACGACGAGGAAAAAAAGTTTCTATAAGAAAAAATACTTCTTTAAACTTTCTTTAAATATTAGTCACATCTCTACTCTTTAACCGGTACAGATGACTAAATCGGTACCAGGTATGTATTTTTAGCAGAACATGCTTGTTCTATTTATGTAACTATACTGTTAAAACTTGCTAATAGGAACCATGTTTTATGCAAATAAATATATTATTATTCCTTTCATTTACATTTCTAACACATTAGATTTCCATTTTGCAAATATTTTTATAAAAATAGACAAGGAATTATAAACATTTAAATACTTTTATAAAAATAGACAAGGAAATAAAAACATTTAAATACTTTTATAAAAATAGAAAGGGAAATAAAATTATTTAAAAATATATTAAATGCCTAGTACCTACCTAACCCGTTTTAATAAAAAGAGTCGGTGTAAAGGCAATTGGGGTCATATATTTGTTTCGCATTTGTGTTTTTTTTATTATAATTATGTAGATAGGCTTGCGCTTGACCACAACTCGTCTGATGTTAAGCAACGATGTGGTCTGCGATGGAGCGCGCTTTCCTAAAAGAAACTGATTCCGAATCGGTTTCTTGAAACCGATTGAAGACACCCAAATTGTCTCGGGGAACAAAGATTCCAGCATTTTCACTACTAGTTTCGATAATTAGGTATGCATAAAAACACTAAATCAAGCCATTTTACCGGCGCGGTAGTTCGAAACGGCTACCTTCAGAAGAGCAGAGTTTTTTCGAACAAACTGTACGGCTCTCTGTGTCAAGCCCGTGAGCCCAGCCACACAGCGAGAGCCTGCTTAGATAATGATCGAGGCTCTTGGCTAATAGACAATTGCCGGCCACAACGATTGGTATAATGATTGCTGAATCCACTTCCTATAAGAAGGTATGTCGACGACCTCGTGTGCCGTCGAGATATGTACATGCTGGCTCCTGTAGCAAGCATGTACAACCTATACAAATCCAGTCTAAGCTGATCTCGCGTTGGATAGGCTTCCCATACAGTAAGAGGCCGTGTATACTGGTTTTGTATAGCTTGATGTGTAGCCATGCGTACCTACTTTATTTCATTCCCTTTTACAGCTTTCATGAGTTCCTCATTAGGAAGACTGCCTCATTAGTTTAGTTTTCGTCAAGTAAGTAGCTGTATTTATACTGCTGCGTTTCGTACGGTGAGTGTGGAGCGCCGGAGGCCCAATTCCTCCCTCAGTTCCCTTCCTTCTCCTTTCAGCAACTCATCTGCAACTCCTTTGGTATTGCAGATGTCCATGGGCGGCGATGACTACTTACCATAGGGTAGCTCGCTTGCTCGTTTGCCGAGATATCCCATAAAAAAGTGGTCCTAAACGCGACTGCTACTCTAGAGGTTCGATATTTAGGTTGAGCAAAGTGTTATTGGGTTTTTCTGTGAAATTCTCAGTCGCAGTTCTAAGTTTAGATTTGTGCCCAATTGATAGGAATAGGCCCGCCCTGCAGCCCAACTCCCATCATTAAAACCGTAGCGATGTCGCACCGACTTAATCGTTGAAACAGTTATCCTATTCACATCCGTCGATCGGACCGATTTAGAAGTCGTCCTATTGAAAAATCGTTGAACCGTATTCACACATATTCGTTGGGCGAGAATCGTTGTAAAACGTTGGCTTGACAGTATTCACGTGAATCAGGCTACTGGTCGCTCGACTTATTTACAACGGAGTAGATAAGTACTAACACTTATGCTAAAAAAAATAATCTTAATAAAAAAAAAATAAAAAAATAGTATCAGTGTAACAAAAAGGTTACAGCCACCTTTACTACCTATTAACTATCTTTTAGTATTATATGATAAATGATATTTATTTCTGTAAATAGATCTTTTAACGACACTTTTACAAGTCATTTTTTTTTACATATATTTTTTTAAACTAGATGGCGCCGACATTTCCTATCTGACGACCTCTGAGAAGAAATGTCGAAACAAACTCAGAGAATCATGGTCTCTTTTAAAGTCCAGACAATAGTTATATGATAGATATGCGAGTTTTACAATGTAGGGCGAAATCTGAACTGGCCTTTTGAAGAAAGAGCCATAACAGCTTTGAGTTGACCTGTCCTAACTGACGGCACGCATACATCAGTCCTCGTGTAGCTCAACCATTTTTTAGGGAGCTCAACGATCCGTCGCATGACGATACCAGATCAGCATGCATTTTCCATTCCAAAAATTCCGAACCGGCGGGTGGGACTCGTGCTGGGTTAGTTGGTTATAGTGTTTGGTGTATTTATGCAGAAGATGCAGGTGCCTTAGCATGAAAAACGCATACAAAATACATAAAGATACATTTACGTCTACAGTTCGGCTTCTATCTACTTCATACGGTCGTCAGCACAATGTTATACAAAACTGTCAAATTTCTCCAAATGATTTTAAACCTTAAGATAATTTATACTAACAACTAGCTTTCCGCCCACGGCTTCGCTCGTGTTTTTTTTTTTCGGTCTTTTTTTTGCTATAAACCTCACGGAGCCCGAGACCTTTCCAACGAATGCAAAACCGTGGAAATCGGTTCGTGCGTTCTGGAGTTATAGCGTCAGGAAGGAAAACCCGACTTATTTTTATATAGTAGAAGATTAAATTCAAAATCAACTGAGAAAATTTGACGTTATGTGGTAACTTGATTAACTGCCGACCGTACCTGCCGCATTGTCAAAAAAGTGCGTCATAACGACTGCGAAACCTGAAAAGACGCGGAAAACTGATGACGGATGCGTACGCCTCTTTATAAAAAACTGTTACAGTTTGTTCGAAATAAGTAAGCCGATCGGAAGTTAGCCGTTCCGAACTACCGCGGTGATAAAATCGTTTAATTAAGTGTTTTAATACATAAATATCGAAATTAGTAAACAAAATAATTAGAAATGTGAAACATATACGACTCTAATTATCTTTACACCGACTCTTTTTATTAAAATTTACCACTTCGAAACCACTCGGCTCACTTATTTCGAACAAACTGTATTTTCTATTAATACAACTATTTTTACAAAGGCGTAAGTAATCAAGCTGTATACCTAAGTGTAATAAGTCTCTAACCCAGCTAATTTTATTATCCTTGAGTAAGTTTGGTAGAGATTGCATAAAAAAAAACTGAAATCGCGGGCGAAACCGTGGGGCATAGCACGTTACAAAGTTACATATAAAATGACAACTGTCACCGGAATCCAAGCAACCAACATGACAGCATAAACATCTGTGAAAGAATTCAAATTAACATACTCCACGTGATGAAGCTCTTGTGGCAATCAATTCGATGTCTTTAGTTTTTTTTTTTCAATCTAAATACGCGTCCGTTTACAATTAACAAAGCCATCAATGCCTAACGAGTGATTGTAGGAAGTTAGGGTTGCTACTAGAAGATAATTTCGAAAAAATATCCTTGAATAGTTCGGTCAAAACTTTGCATGTCTATAGATAGACACTAGTTTTTTTTATAACAGAGGGGGCAAACGAACATTCGGGTCACCTGATGGTAAATGACAAGTGATTTTGAAGCGGAAAATTTAACGTTAATTGTTCGGCCTGTGAAAAGAAAATAATAATGTTTCTCAGTCATGGTTAATTTCCTCAATAATTTCAATAATTATTTATAAAAATTATTTAACCTGCGGCTAACTTCGTACTTGCGGAAGGCACAGTTACTTACCTATCATCAGGTTCCCAGCAGCTCGTTTGCCGACTTAATCAATAAAAAAATAATTAAGGTAATTAAAGCATGTAGCGCAAATTACGACATACTCCTTCTGCAATTACAAGACTTGTTTTGTAACCGAATTAATGTAGATTCAATTAAGTAGCTCTTGAATTTATCTTTATTGCCCACTTTAAGATAAAATACAGCCATTATTTAAATCTCTATACTTAATAAAATCACTCACAAGTAGTTTTATTGCCGTACTATTATAATAATAGTCAGTAATTTGCTTAATTTTTTAATGAATCATTAGAACGTGTGTGAACCCTAATATCGAGCTGTCAAAGTGATTGATACAAATGGGCGGCAAATTTTGACGTTTGTTTTGGCGCGAACAGCTTGAGGAGCGTTCGTTTCATGAGTATTTAGTGCAATCGATGTCTAATTTATTTTTAGTGATTTAAAACGTGTGTCACCGTTTAGAATTCCGATTATAGATGGTAGACGGATCTCTTTGGAAATATTAAAAACAAATTAAAGAGTTATAAAAAGGCAGGTTAAAAATAAGACCTAAACTTACAATAGTCGTAGAATAGAAACATATTTTAAGTGTTATTTATAGGTACAATGCTTATAATTTTACTAGGACCTTGAAATGTCTCTTTTTGTCTAAATAAATAAAAATCTAAAAATATCTATGTACATGCTAGCACATCAAGTTACCACAAAATGTCAATTTTTCTCAGTTGATTTTGAACTTTATCTTCAGCAATTTAAGGTTTAAAATCATTTGAAGAAATTTTACTGTTTTGTATACCTTGACCTGCTGGCGACTGTATATACCTATTTATTATAATTTTCTAGGTAAGTACCTAACATACCATCACGCCTGTATTCCCCGAAGGGTTAGGCAGAGGTGTACTTAATGTACACCCACAGTTCGCAGGTATGTTTGGGTCCCATGTAATAGGGGGCGAGCCAATTGCCATTCACCGGGCACAAATCCAGACTCCGAGCTGCTACTGAGAATATCATAGAAAAACTCAATATAACACTGCTCGACCTGGGGATCGAACCCAAGACCTCTAGCGTAACAGTCGCGATTGGGACCAACGAGGCCGTCAGACCAACGAGGTAGTCTAAAAGATTGATATTTACTGATATAAGATTGGTTTAGATAAAGTTTCTTTTTTAATCACGTGTGTTAGAAGATGGAAATAAATATTATAAAAACATACCTAAATGTTACTTGATTAGGTAGGTACTAAGATATTTTTCTAAGTACCTACTTATTTGAAAGTGAAACACAGATGGCCTAGTGCTTTCATCTTCTACCTCTAATGGTCTCAAGTTCAAATCCCAGGCACACATGTCTTTTCTAAGTCAAGATTATCACGCGCTAACTGGTGAAGGAAAACATCGGGAGGAAACCTGCACTCCTGAGAAATTTCTGGACGAAACGGCGGCGGCGGGCGGTGTGAATAGATAGACTATTTATAGACTAATCCCTCTAATTCTGTCCCTTGCCCAGCAGTAGGACGACCTAATGGTTTGATTTGATGATGATAATTAATATTGTATCAATTGTATCAGTCTCAACTATTTTTAAATACCAATCTACAAGCATCTAATTCTTAAATACCCATGCCACCATAATAGAAAAAAAAAAACACTACTTAGGTATAGTTAGCAAGCATACCAAGACTAATAAAACATCTACAACTCATCCATAACGTCTGCGACACAGCTGTCAGCCATTTTTAGATTCAAAGGCGCGAAAACACTCCATTTCACGTCTCATTGACATTTTAAAACGTAATTCACACTTACAAGTAAAATGTTGCCACAGCAATAAAGTGCGGCAAGCGGTGCGTGCTGCCAGCGTCGAAAACAAATTGTTTAATTGCTTACGTTTAAAAATAGAATGGGGTTTTCTAATTAGGGCTGTTGACAATGTGAGTTGACGGGTTGGTTTTTTAATTACGTGTTTTTTTTTTGAAGGCATAGAAGATGTGTCACTCTTTCAAACTGTTTATTTTTAAGGCGTAAGTAATCCATATTAATATTATAAATTATTATATTTTTAATAAAAAAATATTAAATAAAAATAATAATTTAAATATTAAATCCAAAAATTTCAAATACTTCCGTACTTACAAATAAGCTATCATTGCGAAAGTCATAATGTCTGTCTGTTTATTTGTTATATTTAAATGACACCGCCATTGAAAAAAAATTGTTGAATTTTGGCGTAGGTTGGTAGATTGGACTTTTGAATAGGACGTAGGCAACCTTTTTTCTCAAAAAGTTCTTTGGGAGCGAGTCAAATAGGACAACAAACAAGAAGAGAGATAGGATAACATTGCGAAGAAGAACAATTTTGTCTCCATAAAAATGAAATAATAAATAGGCACTCTACTTAGCTGTTTTTAGACAAAGACAAAGGCAGCTGTATGAAAAGAGCTGAAGATCGGGCTCTGTGGAGTTAAAGAGGCCCACGTCCAGCAGTGGACGAATACGGGCTGATGATGATGATTACCCTTTTAATAACTTTTGAGTAGTAGTAGTGCCTGCTGAAATGTCTACATGCCAGCATGAATGGGTCGCACGACCGGCGAAGTACTACCCTTCCACAGAATATCGAAGTCAAGTACCAGTATGCATACTGTTGCGTTTCGTACGGTGAGTGTGGAGCGCCGGAGGCCCAATTTCTCCCTCAGTCCCCTTCCTTCTCCTTTTCTCCTTCCCCTCCCTTTTCCTTAAATAGGCTCTGTAACGCATCTGCAACTCCTTTGAATTTACAAATGTCCATGGGCGGCGATTACTACTTCCCATCAGGGGCATCAGATAGCTCGCCTGCTCGTTTGCCGAGTTATGCCATAAAAAAAAAATAACTTAAAGAAATAAGAATGAAAGTACTACGGTAAAACCGATAGATGCCCCACTTTTTGAAATTACTTTATATCTCTTTGTACAAAAACAAGATTCTTTATTTGTAAAACGGCTAGGTTAATTTGATGATATGAAACATATCATCAAATTTATGAAAGGAATGAAACATTACTCGTATCTTTGTTATTTCCAGAGCATTGGCGATTTTTGCGTACCTCAAAATTTTGGGACAATTATCCCATGTAGGGGATAGTTGCCTAATGCATGTATATTACGTTTAGGATAGATGCCCCGTTGAGAAAGAGGACATTTATCCCGCAAAAACTTTGACGGCACCTAGCCATACCATGAAATCACTCAGAGACATGAAACACAGTCAACTTAGTTGTAGTTGCAGAGTTTCTCGATAGATATATAAATAAAATAACATTATGTTTCATTCGTGAAACTAGAGTAATTGCAATCAATGCAACTATACTTACCCCCGAGGCGACTATCCGGGTTTTATCTAACATAATTATGAAACACTGCCGCATCTGTATATACTCGAAGCAGACTTCAACATACTTGGAAAAAGGTTAAAGACAGTAATGGCAACACCTGGCTGTAATATTGTTTCAAATCCTTTGATACTTTGTATCTTAGCATCTCTTTAGAGCTGTGGCGATGTTTAGTAATTACTTCCCGCTTTGTTTTGTTTAGGTATCTTTAGAATAGATTTAATGGTAATGTTTGCCAGATTATGAGAATAAAACAAGGCTGGAATCTAAAGGGCATTGTATACAGTGGAGGATTTACATATTTGCCCCAGTAGGCTGTTATTTTTTTTATGGGATAACTCGGCAAACGAGCAGGCGCGCTGGTAAGTAGTCATCGCCGCCCATGGACATCTGCAAAACCAAAGGAGTTGCAGATGCGTTGCCGAGACTATTTAAGGAAAGGGGAGGGAAGGAGAAAAGGAGAAGGAAGGGGACTGAGGGAGAAATTGGGCCTCCAGCGCTGCACACTCACCGTACGAAACGCAAGTTCAGTATGCATACACTTGACGTCGATATTCTGTGGGAGGCTAGTACCTCTTCCCCGGTCGTGCGGACCCATTCATGCTGGCATGATCACCCTTCAAAGCGTACCCTTATTTTGTAAGCAAAACTTACTAAATGACCGATTGAATTTAAAGTCTTAAACAATACGAGGGGTGAAGGCACCTATTGTTGTACACTTGTTTGCATTTTCAAGTTGGTGCATGGTTTTGTTTTTTTATGTTTGAGATAATGTAGCCTCTCGCCAGGATTTTTGGCTGTATCATCTGTAGGGATAAGTAATTTTCAATTTTTTTTAAACCATTTAAAAATATCTTTTTTTTTTCAAGAAAAAATAAATTAGTACAAAAATGCATATTGTTATTATTTGAACGTCGATATTTTGTGAGAGAGTACTTCGCCGGTCGTGCCGACCCACTCATGCTAGCATAGAATTATGATGTAACTATTGAAGATTTGAAACTAAGTAAATATTACTCGCTTGGAAATTACTTAATTGAATACAGATAATTTCGATTACAAATTATAATTTTGATGACCGTCGAAGACCTTATCTGTCAATGAGTCGCGCCGTTCGCTCAATCAGCTATGGAACCCTCCAGCCAGGCGTCCACGCTGCTGGTACACGCATAATTATGATGCGTAAACACTTGAAAGCCAAACCGTAGTCTAAAAACTCCAGCAACACCAGTCGTGTGTGTCGAAACACCAGTGCAGTGATAGCCTTGTTATATGACCATTGGACTTTGGCAGTCAAAGGTCTCGAGTTCGAATCCAAGGCACGCACCTCTGTCTTTTCGATGTCATGTGCGTATTAATAATTAATTATCACGCGCTTAAACGGTGAAGGAAAACATCGTGAGGAAACCTGCATGCCCGAGAGACTTTCTTGACGGCATGTGAAGTCTGCCAACCCGCAGTAGGCTAGCGTGATGGACTATAGCCTAATCCGTCTCGTTCTGAGAGGAGACCCGTGCCCAGCAGTGGGACAATGTAATGGGTTGATGATGAACACCAGTCGTAGATTTCACTAGCACTTCTAAAGTCCTCGTTAGCGCCCAGTAATTTCACTGTTGCCCTATAACGGGTACACACAAATAAGTACCAGCAAGTAAGTTGGACCAAAACTAACGTCCTATGGGAAAAGTTTGCGCAGTGCATTTCCGAACAATATGTACTAAAATCGACTACAGCGCACCTGCCATTTTAGTTCAACTTATTTGTAGGTACAGAATAATGTTACCACATTATTGGTTAGCAGTAGATTATCTGGCAGCGGATTCTTAAAATTAAATGTTCTCCTAATAACTGTCAAAATATTGACGTAAGTAGTTACGATTTTGAACTAAATTTCAAAGTTCTTGTGTCTTATAAATGAAGCGTATAATTTAAAATGACCATGCCTAAAATGAATCGATGCTTAAGCGCGGCTCACACCCATTCATTATCAAATTATATATTGATAACACAAATGAGTGCACAGAGCTCTGATATTTAGACTTGACGCTGTCAAAAATTACCAACTCGAAGCGAGCCATCAACTTCAGCGCTCAACAACAAAAATAAACATTGACTTATAAGTGTAATTAAAAGATAAACCTTAAATTAACTAACTAATTAACTGTGGAATGAACTATCGCTTGCAGTATTTCTGGATCAATACGACCTTCAAATATTCAAGAAAAGAGCGTACTCCCTTTTAACAGGCTGGCAACGCACTTCTGACTCCTCCAGTTTTGCGAGAGTAATAGCTTAGGTAGTTTAGGAACCGCCAGGCCATCCGTTTGCCTCTTATTCCATAAAAAGATGATCTATTTGACTGCCTTAGCGTGAATGCTACGTTAGAGGTCCTAGGTTCGATCCCCAGGTCGAACAAAGTGTTATTGGGTTTTTCTATGAAATACTCAGTAACAGCGCGGAGTATGGATTTGTGCCCGTAGGCTCGCCCTCTATTACAAGGGACCTAAACATACCGGCGAAATGTGGGTGTAAATAAGAGCACCTCTGCCTAACCCTTCGAGGATACGGGCGTGATGGTATAAAAAAATAAAAATGTCCTTTGGGATACAAATGAAACCGCAACAGTTTGATGGCTGAAGTATTTATAACAGAGCGTGCCACTTCTCATATCTTGTGAAGACTACATGACAAAACAAACAGTGCCGCTGTGCCGTTTGTGGCACAAATAACACGTATTAGGTCGTGAGCGGCCATCAATTATAACCTCATGAGTACTATGGGTGTTGGTCACCAACATTATTGTGTTGGATCCAACATTTGAGTAAGGGGACTTTGGTAGAACACATACGGCTAATTATTTGAACGGTACACAGACAGTGGCTGAACTGTTGGCTTGTGCTTCATGGGTCACAGGTTCAATAAGCACACACTGCAACTCGTCGAAAACACAAAGAAAAACTAATTAGAGCAAAAGCAGCCATAATATTTTTTTTGATTTTTTTCTGTCTGATACTTGTACGCATCACACAAAAATTACGGCATGAAATTAAGATAACATAACATTATGAAGCGGCGGTAGCCTAATGGCTAAGGCGTCGGACTTGCGATCATGTGGTTGCCGGTTCGAAACCCACCCATTGCACAACGGACGTGCGCCCACTCGTAACACAACCATTTAGCTTAGTACGAGGGGTTAACAAGATTACTAGTAATGTGCGATCCACATTGCTAGTAAGCTTTTTTTAAAAAAAAAAATACCAGCACGCCTGTATTCCCAGAAGGTTTAGGCAGAGGTGTACTCATGTACACCCACATTTCGCCGGTATGTTTAGGTCCCATGTAATAGGGAGCAAGCCTTTTGTCAATAACCGGGCACAAAGCCAGACCCCGAGCTGCTACTGGGAATTTAATAGAAAAACCCAATAACACTTTGCTCGACCTGGGGATCGAACCCAGGACCTCTAGCGTAGCAGTCGCGCTTAGAACCAGTAGACTTATGAGGCAGTCTCTTCTTAGGGGTTTAAAGGCATCAGCAACTCCTTTGGCGTTTGTTGCGATGACTTACCATCAGGTAACAGGCGACTTTAAAAATAAAACCCGTTTTTTTTTAAACAACTAAGGTTGTAAACATCCCTACGACCTACCAGGTGGTAAGCGGCTAACGTAGCCTATGTATGCTTGCAATACCAGGAATATCACTCATGCGTTGCCGAACCCGTAGAAAAAAGAGAAAAGAAAAAGGTCTGAGTGAGGAATTGGCCCTCCGGCGTTCCACACTCACCGTACGAAACGCAACAGTATGCATACTGTTACTTGACGTCGATATTCTGTGGGAGGGTAGTACTTACCCGGTCGTGCCGACACATAGGTAGACATGCCAGCGAAGCAACACTACTAACTTACAAGAAAAAAAAATGTTGAGTTAAAGTTCTCTTTTTCACAGCCAATAACATTAAATGACCAATACAACTGCAAATATTGGCCCCAATATATTCAAACATTGTAGGTTAATTTAATTACAGATCAATATTAATTCGATAATAGGCTACAATTTGTAGCGGCCGGTAATTGGTACGTACACCCCTCTAATGTGAGTCTGTGAACTAAGCATTACGTTTATTATAGGTTTACCGATGTGATGTTTGTTTTTTAGGGGAAAATTAGCTACCTAACAATTTTTATTTGAAATTTTGACGAATTTTATTGTATTTAATACTTTGGTTAATACCAACATATTATACTTATCTAAATGCGAAAGTAGTCTGTCTATCTGTTTGACTAAAGCTCCCGGTTTGTCAAATCGGAGGACTCAGGTTCGAATTCTGGCTAGGATCAAAATTTTATTTCACACAAAATTTCAAGTGTCAAATTTTAATAGAATTTATAGATAAAGTTTGACAGGCACCTAGGGTTTCGTAAATTCCCTAATACCTAGCATTTTTTTTTTGTTACCTTTATACAAATTGCAATTGCACTGTCAATGCCCGAGTATGTCATGCTCCTTTTTTTGTGGAGTTAGTATTGATGCTTTGATTCCACTCTGCTTATCCTGTTACGAAAATATTTGGGTTTAACATTTGACAGAACAAAATTAGCGTAAAAATAATTCAACCATATCACCATATCACTATAATAATTTGTAAACACAACTTTGAATTTTCGAAAATATTCCAATTCTTTTTTCAATTTCGTCAAGTGAC
Organism: Subacronicta megacephala; assembly: GCA_958496365.1. Lineage (NCBI taxonomy): Eukaryota > Metazoa > Arthropoda > Insecta > Lepidoptera > Noctuidae > Subacronicta > Subacronicta megacephala. The sequence continues at coordinate 6,655,516 of OY292540.1, read as the reverse complement.
AAAATGGCGTCACGTCGTTTCGTTCTGCGCGATAAATCTTGACATTATTAATTATCCCATTAGTGAAGCGACCATTTTAAGAAGAGCTTTGGATATATTGTTAAATATTATTTATAGGAGACCACCCTTCATGGTAATTTATTTATTTTGGTATTTGTGGCAAAGTAGTGCATTAGTTGCTAGAAATCTGGGAATCTGGAAATCTTGAATAAATTGATCTTTGATGTCTTTATGCATCATTATATAATAGCGTTATACAATATATATTATTAATAATAATAAGTGATTGTCTCCTTGGAAACTATTGTAACTTCTTTAAATTCTTACTCAATTTTATAAAGGAGGTAAGCTAAAAACAAGAAATAAGTAACTTACATTTCAACTTCCAAAACAGGCATTATTATGTAGGTGGAGTTGCGGAAAAAAGCCCTCTATACCTAAGGTACTATGAACAACATAACTACCAGCAAAATATATTTATATCTAACTACCTAGGTCTTTTCATATATCTGTTGTACCGTCCCTATAAGCTGATCACAAAACAAGCATAAAAACATAATGAAAAATTAATCAGATAACAGTTTAAGACATCCTCTTCCCCCACACACTTGAATCTCAAAGATTGTCAACATTTAAGATCAAAGCTTACCGAGGGTAGTTCAACTAACACTGGTCGATTTTAATGGGTCGTGTCATTTTGCGAGCGTGCGTTAAGTAAAACGGAACGCGGCCGGAAGCCACGCCCCTTCCGCCGGGCTGTCATCGTGACAGCGCGCGAAATTACATGCCACAGATTATGTTGCGGTTAGCAGCAAAGAGGTTTGGGGATTGAAGTTTTATTACTTGAAATAGAAATTATTCTTCTTAGCAAACGATTTCTCATCTGCGATAGTATTAAAATAACGGACACGGTGAGGTCCCAGATCGAGCACTGCTATCGGTTAAATGGAATAGATTCACATCTACCTATACTTACATGGGACCTCGCGAACTGTGGGTAACCATCTCTGTTTATCCTTTCAGGGGAACAGTTTGTACAAAATAACTATACACGTCTGAAGTTGTCCGCTATCGGTTAAACAGTGGCCAATTTTAAAGCAGGGTCGGTGTAATGAAAATTGGTGTCGTATAATATGTTTCGCATTTGTGATTATTTTCTTTACGAAATTCGATAGTAATTTATGTATAAAAACACTTGTCTTACTAAGCGATTTTGCCTGTGCGGTAGTTCGGAACGGCTTACTTCAGACAAGCGCAGTTATTTCGAACGAATTGTTGTTGAACGGTTGTTATGTTTTTTAAATAGATAACCGTTTGAAACGCCATAGAAAGCCTGTTAGGACCACCTTATAGGTATCTTTGAGCAAAGCACCTTTGTTATGTTTTTGTGTGTGCGTTACCTACTATATGTGACCATTCTACGATCTGCCATCGTATTTACCCAACTTTTCAATTCGGAAACTGTTAACAAAAACGCATTCATTATAAACTATCTTAACTCCTGATATAGGTAAGGTATGGACCACACTATTCACCATACCATCCGATCCAATAACTCTATTTTCTAGGATACTTCCGGTTAATTCGTTTTATTGAGATGAGTGAAAATTTTAAGGATATATTTGTGGTCCAATGTGGGTGTAAATTAGTACACCTCTGACAAACCCTTCCGGGAATAGATGCTATCGTGATGGTACGGTACGTTATGCAAGTACTTAATTCTACGAAGGCTTTGAGACATATTTTAAATCTTTTTAGGGTTCCGTAGCCAAATGGCAAAAAACGGAACCCTTATAGATTTATCATGTCTGTCTTGTCTGTCTGTCCGTCCGTATGTCACAGAATTTTTTATCTGAAATTATAAGGCTATGCTGTTGAAACTTGGTAAGTAGATGTATTCTGTGTTTACATAAAAATAGAAAAAAACAAAAAAAATTAGGGTTCCCCATACTTAGAACTGAAACTCATAAAATTTTTTTTCATCATACCCATACGTGTGAGGTATCTATGGATAGGTCTTCAAAAATGATATTGAGGTGTCTAATATATTTTTTTTTCTAAACTTAATAGCTTGCGCGAGGGACACTTCCAAAGTGGTAAAATGTGTGTCCCCCCCCATGTAACTTCTAAAATAAGAGACTTATAAAACAAAACAATATATATGATGTACATTACCATGTAAACTCAGCGAAAGAACCGAAAATTGGTTTGAAAGAGATCTAGTGAGTCTTTTTTTTTTATATATCATAAATCGTAATGGTACGTAACCCTCCGTGCGCGAGTCCGACTCGCACTTGGCCGGTTTTTTTTTTATTTTCCTAGATTCATAAAACTGTGTCACCTGTTTTTTTTTTTTCAGGAGGTACCATATTATAATAATATCGAACGAGCCACCATAACTACAATATACACACGGCTACAGGTCAATCTATACAAGAAATAAAACAATAACAGGGCAGCATAACCTGTTTTTGTATAGCTTGATGTGTAGCCGAGCGTACTAATTACAGCGCAATTTAATTTTTTTTCTAGTGGAAAATACTGCATTTTGCGGAGATTAAAACATATCTATAATGTGGCTCTACCTTTATTTAGTCCCCCGTTCCCCTACACGAATTGTTAGCTCGGGGAGTCGGAGTCCCCAGCTAAGTAGCGAGACAGCAACGTATAAATCAATAAGCTGTTATGATCTGTTTATACTTTGTTATTCATACAGAATAAGTAAGATTATTGGATGAATTTTGTTTGGAAATTCGTTTTATTTCGAGAGTGGTAACTTTATGGATCCATTGAAATAAAACTACTTTTTACGGATTTTATCGCGTTATATTGATTACTGACTATTGGTCACGGGTGGACTGACCATGGATGCTGTAAAGGATCCGAAACGTCGGGAATTTAAAATAATCAATATAACGCGATAAAATCCGTAAAAAGTAGTTTTATTTCAATGTCTGATATTCGCGTAAGTGTTAGAAACCAGTATTTATGGATCCATTTTTAGTAAACGCAAGTATCAAAATTATAAATGTATTGTCCCACTGCTGGGCTCGGGTCTCCTCACACAATGACAGGTATTAGGCTAAAATCCACTACGCTAGCCTACTGCGTGTTGGCAGACTTCACATGCCCGAGAAAATCTGTCAGGCATGCAGGTTTTCTCATTCGCATATGACTACGAAAATTCAGATGTGCGTACCTTGGATTCGAACGCAATAGGTCCTTTGACTTGTCAGTCCACTGGTATCACACGGTTATCACAGCACTTATAGCTATTTATCTTATCAATAAGTATTTTTTTAATTCAGCGGAAGCTGGGATTGGAATGTACTTATACCTAGTTACTACCTACTTAAATAGTATCCATAAATTTTCAATAGATGGTGCTGACGTCGCCTGAAGACGTAAAATGTGGAAGAGGAATTCGACATCACAGGCAGCGGTCTCGGTAGCTTAGTTGGCAAAGCGTCTGGTGTACTTAACCAGAGAGACGCAGCTTCAAACCCTGTCTGAGATCGAATTTTTCTTTCACTAGAAATTTTCTTTAATAGAAAATTCATATCCTTGTAAGTATCCATAAGGTATCTCGTCTGAAAATACAATACTTAGGATACTCTAATATGTGTATAGTTAGTGTATTATTAACAAGGCGTTGAAAGCTTATGAAAGCGCTTCCTCCAAACGTTGATAATTGGCTTATTTTTAGAGAACCCAAAATAGGAAGGGGTCGGTAGCTGATAACACTTCGATACTGTCCATGACTGCTTAGTTAAATTTGTAATTACCTACCACCTAGCCTTGACTTAGTACCGACATATATTATATTCTTCACTATTTGGTTATTCATCAAAACCTTTTTGCACCATACAAATACAATAGAGTAACTATAGGCCGACCGTTTAACTCGCGTATCGCCTGCGCGGTAAGAAGGGAGCGGGGGCGGGTAACGCTACACACGGAGTCAATAATCCAAATATTTATCTCGAGATAGACATTGTTGGTAAAGAATAAAATAATAAGTAAAGTATTTATGTAAGTATTTAAAATAATAAGCTCCCTTCTTACCGCGCAGGCGATACGCGAGTTAAACGGTCGGCCTATAGCGCTCCCTTGTGACTAACGATAGCTTTATAACAACTACAACTGTGATTTCACCGGTTTCCCTTCATCAAACGTCAAAAATGACAAATTTGTCAAAAGGCCATAATTTCTGGTTAAAAGGACTGCGCGAAATCGCACCGTTTTGCTAAAATGATAATATGTTTTATTCAAAATAATATTTTATTTAATTCTGACTTCTATGTGGGAACAAATAGAATCCAATTAATATTTTGTGGCATGAAATTTTAATTCTGTTTTGTACTATCAAAGTGTCAATGACTGTTCCTTGCAAAATAAACCAAATCATTAACGAAATACGGTTTTATTTTCTTTGTTGGTTTCATAACACTTTTCTATTCTATCTTAAAAATACTAACTTCATTTCCACATCCTGTAACACTTATACCCTTAAAAATAAAGTCCAATTTGTTCATTTAAGCTGCAATAATAAAATTTGTATAAATGTGACATTAGTAACGGTTTTTAAGTGCACTCAAATAGTGATGGGAGATGACGTTCGGATTCGCGTAACGAATGTGTTACAATTTTGTAATACTCGTGGGGGATTACAGCATTTGCAATTCATATTTTCTGTAATGTTTTGAATATTTTATTGATTTGAGTAGACTTTTTGAAGTAAGTAGGTAGGTACTTAGGAGTTTTGGTTTTATTTTAGATATAAAATGATCTAAGTACGTTCAGAGTTTTTCCTTATTTTGGATTGACGTAATTTATCGAACATCGTAATTCGTACCAAGTGCAACAGTAAAATAATGTAGATATTATTTCACAGATCAACGACCAGCAGGGCGTCGACCTCGAGAACAGCTGAATGAGAGTTTTCCATACTTTATAAAACTGCCTAGATATTATGCCTGAAAAACAGACAATCTCCATATTGCGATAACAAGAATTGATGACCTAGGTCGTGAAAAATAGGGTCAGGTGTAGGTACCTAAGTATCTAAATATACCTAGGTGCTTACGTCACTAAGTATTTATTACCTAGGGTACATAACAGGCGGCGGCGTTGTAAAACTCCAACTTGAATGCGCAAACACGGACGCGTTTTAGCTGTTGCTACCTACTTACCTCCTTAGATACAAGTGGTGTCAGATAAGTATTTAGCAGAGGTACTATTATAGTATAGATTTTGGCCCTTGGGTTCATAGCTGTCACAATTTTTTCTTTTTTAACACCTTTGGTATACTACTATCGACTTATTTATTGATAGGTAAATAAGTATTTTCTTTTAATGTTAGAACAATGTAAGTAAGCGGGAATTGTTCTAACGTAAATAAATCAAACTCATTGGAGTGCGAACGGAAAGTCACAGAGGTTTTCAAGCCGCGACCCACTGGGAACTAGCCCGCTACACTCCAAAACTAATCCTCTCAAATTAAATTACCCACAATAAACAGATTACTAAACAAATTAATGAAACGTAAATTCTGTAATAAGATTAAAACTGCCGTCGGCTGAACGCCGCCGCGCGTCATTTACACATATTTTAATGAACGAAAATTACACCGAAAAAAAAACAAGCATTTCAAACTTCGAACCCTATTAAACGACCAATCATGGCGCTGGGATTTGATTGCGGGGCGTGACGCTGCTCATTACTCACAGAACAACTGCAGCGACGAAATATAAAACGTAGTTCTGTCTCTTTCTTTTGTATCAAGTTTGGAAAGAGATAGGTAGAGTGCAAAGCAATTTTCTCGGGTCGTTGGGCACTTTACAGCGTGTTTTAATATTTAATTTTATAGCCATATTAAGTTTGTTATGAATAAGTTTATTATATTATTGTGGATTTATGTTGGGGGCGCGCTAATGGTGCGTTCTCGAGGCGTATTAATGGTTGGAAATGTGATTTGTTTAAATTACTCCTTATACGTCATTGATGATTTGATTAGAGATGGGAAGTTGGTTCAGATATCATATTAGATTAATTAGGGATTAAGAAATCCGCTGTGATAGTTTATTTTGAGAAATTGTTTATTCTGTGTAATGACTGCCTCGTTGGTCTAATGGTCCCAATCGCGACTGCTACGCTAGAGGTCTTGGGTTCGATCCCCAGGTCGAGCAAAGTATTATTGAGTTTTTCTATGAAATTCTCAGTAGCAGCTCGGAGTCTGGATTTGTGCCCGGTGAATGGCAATAGGCTCGCCCCCTATTACATGGGACCCAAACATACCGGCGAACTGTGTACATTAAGTACACCTCTGCCTAACCCTTCGGGGAATATAGGCGTGATGGTAAATTGTTTATTCATAGTAATATTGCGCAACTAGAAATGGCTTTTGATTTATTCAGATGCTGTGGAAATTATTGACAGCTCAGACAGACTGTCTGACGATATACCTACCTACATAATGTATCTAGCTTTAGAAAATTAGAGTAGGAAGAACGTTTTTATTTTATATAGTTTTATACCTAAGTTTGAATACATGTAAAGGACAGCCTTAACGCGATTTTTTTACAGGCAACCTTAGGGTGAAAATCCTATCCGAACAGATTAAAAAAAGTGGTCTAAAACTTAAAGCATACATAATTTTGATGCCTTTAGGTAGAAGTACATTCAATGGAATTTATACCTATGCAGCGGCTAGGCTAGCAAGCAGTAGCAGCTCGGACTCTGGATTTGTGCCCGGATAATGGAAATAGGCTCGCCCCCTATTACATGGGACCTAAACATACCGGTGAAATATGGGTGACCTATCTTAGTACAGCTCTGCCTAATCCTTCGGGGAATATAGGCGTGATGGTAATTTCATCTATGTGCTGTAAGTACCAACGGACCCTGTCCGAGTGAATGTGTTTTTCTTTTACTTTAAGTCACGGTCTTATTATGACTTGTCATCGCGGGGGACGTGCCAAATGTTAGCTACATTGATAGAACCGGTGTATTGTTATTCAGCCTCTTACTAAGGTAGGTATTAGTATTTATCTAAGTCACACCTTTATTATAAAGTCATGATTCATATCCTGCACCTATTGTTATGTAAATGAATACTACAATTGTGGCTACAATTCTTCCATTTTTCAGCACCATTCTGGAAATTGCGGCCAAATGTCTATTTAAGGATATGAACCGATGATTTTATTCTCTTATCAAATCATAGCTTTACAGTAACATTATATTTTTATTGATAGGTATACCTTTGTATCAGTTTTGAAAATCTAGACGAATATCGCGGTAAGCTCGTCCAGTTATAAGTGTTATTTAAAGCAGGTAGGTTAAACAACCCATAATCTACATTAGATTGGCATCCACAATTTACGTCGCAACAATTCGTATAGATAAATGGTCAGAAAGGCCCATGCTCAACAGTGAATGAATGGGATTGAGTGAAATTTTATGGATGCACAATGATCTCGATTTTACAATTCCAATGAATTTCCCTTCGAGGGACCTTTCAATCAGTCATTCACTACGAAGAACTCCTGGGAAAATTGAATGCTTCTAAAATCACCGGTATCTAAGCTGTCTGTAAGCCAGTGTTATTTTTTTTTTGCCAGGTACTTATGCGTTTAATGATCTATTGTTCTTAAATCAATAGCTCTTGCATAACGCATTCAGTTCGCGCAAGACATTTGGGAAGCTAATTTAATTCGGTATGTGTAGTTTTTTTTTTTTTTAATCTTTATTATACATTTTAGGGAGATTTTTCAGAAAAGAAAATGTAACCCCCATTATTGGATACAAAAAAAGAAGATACAAACAAAATATAAATGTAACTTAAATTAAACTTATGTTACCCGCAACCTTAAACCTAACATTACTATTTTGATAAGCATTCTAGCCTCATCTGACAACGGAGAGGCTAAAATACTATTATAGAAACCTAAACCAAAAACACTGTTACCAAAGGCGTGACGTCTTTGAGCTGCATTCCGGCTACATTCTGCCAAAATATGATGGACATCCTCTATGACCCCGCAGGTAATGTGTAGTTTTGTATGTGAGAACTTTGGACGAGACCCGACTAGGAAGGGTTTTAGATCGGTCAAGATTTGGAGCTATGGAATTCTTCTTTCTATTGGTAATTGAAGGATAAAAGCTATTGAAGGGTAAAAATCAATTGATAAATCAATTCTCTAGGTACTTCAACCGATAACTAACGTTTCGATAAGTATTTTGATTTGAGTATTCACAAAAAAAAACTCATTTTTTAAAGTCTCTTGATTGATTCCATGCCGAAATAGGTAGGTATATCGAATATCAATGATTAGGTTAGGGGTTTTAATTTTATTAACGCGTCTAGGTTCGTCTAGGTTCTATGAAGAAATAAGTAAGTGTTATAGTGTAAGTTATGAAATAAGAATGTGAAGCAATAAATAGAGATCAATTTATTGTTGTCTGTTAGAGAATGTGCCTAGCGATAAGACCGCTCATTTTATTATATCAGTATAATTTACATGAGATTGCGTGTGTGATAAGTAATATTCTATTTATCCATAAGTAGGCGGACTGTCTGATTGTGCTCGACGAATACATCAAGCTAGCTGATCTCTCATTGTATGGGAAGTCTATGCCTGGTTACAATACAAGGACAGTCACATGAGTAGCCCTTGTGTAAATAACTTCACAATACTATCAAAACACGTCTCAATAAGCGTCAGAGTTAATTAACAGGCCTCTCATCCACATCTCAAGCTATCAAATTCACCAAACGACCTATTCACGAAATCGTAAATTATCTTGTAGATACATCAGCGGTGTGCCAAAGAGCCACAATCAATTTAGAAGGGGGTGCCTAAGTGATGTGGGGAGGGGACAAATTGCTCGCTAATGACCCCCACGCTGGCCAAGTGGCGGTGCTGGCTTTAGACGTGTTAGAAGGGTGAATGGAACCAAATAGATTTGAAAAAAGGAGATGGTGTGAGCAAGTTGAGATATAATATTTAATGAAAGATACGATAATTGGACAGGAATTGGTGACGCGTATGTCGAAGCCATAGAGTTGGGGAGATTTCAATCACGGTCTGAACCAGACACAATACTTTTGTACAATTACTTTACCACTTTTGACAAAAACTTCCATCCAAATTTAATTTCACTAAGACTCAATATTAATATTCTACACTAACACAACAACGACAACGTTATCTGTCATTTGGTCTAGTATGCAAAAATAGACCTTGTTGTTTTGTGATATGCAAACGATATTCAATCTAAGGGTGGTACAGCAATTTCATGGTCGATTATATATACTTCTTTTTTTGGACCTAAATAAAAGGACTACTTACCGCAAGCTAGCAACTATAAGTTCTACTGCATACAAATTAATTCCCTAAAGAAATCCGTATGACATCATCCAGTTTGCAATGGAATCTTTGTGATAGTGATTGGAGCTCAGTAAAGTGTTCCTGCACTAGGGAATAAACGCGTGAATATTAATAAATATATTTATTAAAATTAAGGTTTAGAATTGTAAGTTCTATAGTCATGTTATCAGGGGCTTTACAGATAGTTTGAATTGCTTTTGTTGAGGCGCTGACAGGAATGATGTTTTCTAAGGCAATGAGAACTGAAACTTCATCATGATTATCATCATCGATATCATTATCATCATCATCAATGCCCATTGAGACCTTCACGCATGTGACAGTTTAAGTTATTCTACAAACAGTTACACTCCATGATTTACTTTTAGGTAATATTCTAAGGTATAACTTCCGTGGTGAGTACCTAAGTTATACCTATACATATTAATAAACATAACATAAAATACCATCACGCCTGTATTCCCCGAAGGGTTAGGCAGAGGTGTACTAATGTACACCCACATTTCGCCGGTATGTTTAGGTCCCATGTAATAGGGGGCGAGCCTATTGCCATTAACCGGGCACAAATCCAGACTCCGAGCTGCTACTGGGAATTTTATAGAAAAACCCAATAACACTTTGCTCGACCTGGGAATCGAACCCAGGACCTCTAGCGTAGCAGTCGCGCTTGGGACCACTAGACTTACGAGGCAGTCTATACATATTATTATATGAGTATAATCAACCGATCCCCATAGTTATCTAAGCTGCGCTTGCCACGGCCAGTGTGATATCGAGATCCCTTTTTGCCTCGGAGAACACGTGAAGCCGTCGGTCCCGGCTGTCATATGAACACTAATGACAATTGTTAGTGGTAGTCAGACGCCCACAAAACCTGACAACCAGTTTATCCTTAGAATGTTGCCCAGAAATTGCGTTGCAGAGGTCTGATAGCAGTCGTATTGCATAAAATGATTAGCCTGAAAGCGGCCTGACAGTTGGCAAAAGACGAGAAGGATAATCTAAAGGACTTAATAATGTTATAAAACCCATTTTGACTAAATCGTTGGTATGGTGGTCACGTCCCCGACCGCATCTCGTGGGTCCAATTTTGCACCCGTGCCCAGCTGTGGGACAAATTGATTATGAGGTAATTATGTGGTGCCGTATACAACAGTTCACTCTGCTGTTTTGTTTTTCAAGCTAACCTAACCAAACAAGAAACGTCTACAGAAAATCCCTTACATGAAAAACAGGACTTAAGTAAACATAAAACTCACAATCAAGTGAGTAGCCCAAACTGAACGGGGCACAAAACGATGAAATTTATACCCTGTGCTGACACCAGCAAAACATTGTGATCACCACCAATTACCGCTGTATACTGCCTCCACAAATATCACTAGCCCTATCTCCCTTTAACGTAGGAAAGAAAAACTAGCTATCCCTTTTACGCGTCACACAAAAAGTATTCTTAATCATATCTTGCGCAGAACCAAAAAGGTTCATGTACAGATGGAAACACTTGGTGTTCAATGCTTTTTGCAAGTGAATAGAGTTTAAATTCCACTGGTAATCGCTAGGTTTTTGGCTTAATCGGTGTTAAGGAAAAGTTATCTTTAATGTAAGGAAGGTAGAAGTTATTTTTGATTTGTGCTTGATAATAATAGGCTTGTTAACAATGTAGTTGGAGGATAATGACAGAAGTGTTATGACGCTAGCAATAAAGCTTACATTCCCCCGTCCAGTAGTTAGTACTAATAAAATAAAATAACGTTTTGACTACACCCCGTATGTAGGCGTGGCGACTGAGTTAACGCGGGAGACTCGCGAAGTGTGGACGCGTGGACGTTCCTTTTACAAACTGTGATCCTTTATTTAAAAGTTTATTTTAAACTTAGAATTTGAAGTAAAACGAAAAAAGTATTTGCCAATTTAATTACAGTGGTGTAAAATAAAAAAAAATACTCTTGACAATGTAAAAGATAGGAACTTAACTGGTTATGATTAATGGGACAAGGAGTAAGACCTACTTATGTAAAAAAGAAAGAACTAAAATAAAAATCTAAGTATTAATTAGACGCGTATCCGAAGGTGTTTTTTAAAGCTATGTTACGCAACGTTATATAAAAAAAAAAAGGTTGTCTGTGATTTTCCAAGTGATTGAAAAAAGTGTGTGATAATGGAATCGAAAGTAGAAATAGGGGAGACTCAAACCCAGAAGAAAGTACCGAAGCCATTTTCCATCGAATCCTTGATCGGCGACAGAAAATCACCAGAAATAGACATAGAAAATAATATTTCAGAAAATTCTAGAAATTCAGAAGAAGATGACAGTGAAAGATTAGAAGGATTAAATCAAATGCGATATTACGCGCCATTTTTACAACAAAATGGCTTCCCGTTTTTACTGGGATATCCGGAGCCGTGGTTGTCGAGGGTATTGGGGTCAGTTCCTGCGCCGGTAAGAGAAAGCAGAGAAGAGGAGAAGAGAGAGAGTCCTGTTAGTGTTGGAAGTGAAGCAGAAAGTGACGGCGGAGAGGAAACTAATCAAGGTTTGTAAATTTACGCTGATATACATACATACTTACACTCACGCCTTTTTCCCATAGGGGTAGGCAGAAACTACAGAACGCCATTTGCTACGATTCTTGCATACTTCTTTAGCTTCGTCCACATTCATACATCTTGTCATACACATGCTCCGGTTGCGGGTACTACGCACCTGACCTTTCTGAAGGATCTCACCAATAAGGTCGTGGTATGTCTTTCTGGGGAGTGGAAGTCTATTGGGGACGCCTACGTTCAGCAGTGGACTTAATTTGGCTGATATGATGATGTCTTTCTAGGGCGTCCCCTTCCGGCGGCTACACTGAAATTAGCTTTATATATTTTTTTTATAAAAAAAAGCTTAGGTACTAGCAATGTGGGTCGCACATTACTAGTACTCTCGTTAACCCCTCGTACTAAGCTAGATGCTTGTATTACACAAATAAATTATCTTATCTTATCTTATCTTATCTTATTACAAGTGGGTTCACGTCGGTAGTGCAATGGGTGAGTTTCGAACCGGCAACCGCATGATCGCAAGTCCGACGCCCTAACCATTAGGCTACCGCCGCTTCAATTCAAATTCAAATTCCCTTTCGTTGATCGCCTTTCATCCATTCATTCCATTTATTTATTTATTTATTTATGCTGATATATTGTCTATTATCACACAATATAATTCCCCGACGTCAAATAGATAGCCCCAGAACGTCCAACAGGCGTTGCACAAAAGGTTATTTCACTAACCAACTGTAAGGTTTGAGTAACAAACCAATCAACAATTTTAACAGCCTGTGTATCATCTTTTTGTATTTTTTAGGCATTTTCCATGCAAAGATTATTAAGTTATTTTAGTGAAGGAAAAATACGACCGCGGGCGGGATTCGAACCTGCGTCTTCTGGTTAAGTACACCAGACGCTATGACCGCTAAGCCACCGCGAGCCTCGCGATACGTCGCCTCAAAGACGTGAATAAAAAATGTGAAGGCAAATTTCGACTAGGCGGGTGGGACTCGCGGTGACTTAGCGGTCATAGCGTCTGGTGTACTTAATCAGAAAACGCAGGTTCGAATCCTGCCCGCGGCCGTATTTTTCCTTCACTAAAATAACTTATTAGCCTGTGTATTCCTTACTGACAGCGCTAGAAATGCAATAAGACTTAGGGTAAAGGCGGGATGGATGCCCCACTTTTTGAAATATGATCCTAATTTAAAAAATATCCATTTTATATAAATAATGTTTATGAATTTAGTTAGTTTAATCCTTTGTTTAACTGTTATTTGTATTTTTGGACCTAAAAATTACGGATTTTGCAAATTATAGCTTTTTGTGGAACTCCTTTTTTGAGGATAGATTCCTACCCGTATGGATAGTTGCCCCACCATGAAAATACTAAGAAGGATAGATGCCCTTCATACTGTATAAACGAATACTCAACAAAAATTTTATAAGGTTTTGAGGACAATTGGTGTTTTAGCAGTAGAAGGCTACTCCTAAAACAGAAATTGTTTCCAAGAAACATGAGCCTAATAATGAAAAGCTAATTCTACACAATTTGAGATTAAATAAAATAACCATGAATATAATTATGTATAAAATATACTACCTCGTTAGTCTAGTGGTCCCAATGGAGACTGCTACGCTAGAGGTCCTTGGCTCGATCCCCAGGTCGAACAAGGGTTATTTGTTTTTTCTACGAAATTCTTAGCACTCGGAGTCTGGATTTGTGCCCGGTTAATGGCAATAGACTCGCCCACTATTACATGGGACCTAAACACACCGGCGAAATTTGGGTTCCGTACATTAGTAGGTACCTACACCTCTGCCTAACCCTTCGTAGAATACAGGCGTGATGGTATGTATGTATGTACTCGCTCTAACTAGACTAGCAAGGCAGACGATTGGTATTTGAAGGTAAGGTAGAAGAATCAGAGAAATCTACAGTTTAGGCTGCACGATGAGGGGCCCTATTACCACGTATTAATGCCATCATTTTTCGGTTGTGAGAGAGGGATGCCGCTCTACAGGTTAAATAGTGGCGTCCCTCTTTCACAACGTTAAAATGATGGCATTAATACGTGGTAATACGGCCCCAGGTAAGCGATACGCAAACCTGCAGATATTGTGAAGAGGCTGATGAAACGCCACTTCACCTTCTGGGGGAATGCGGACCGCTAATACACAAGCGTGATGCACATCTGGGGAAACATGTCTTGACCCCAGATGAAATAAGGGAGCTCACCCCTAAGAAAATCCTGCAGTTTATAGCAGCCGCAGGGTTTAGCGGTGAACTCTGAATCAATCATTAAGTGGCGATCACAATAGACCGACTGCGGTCGTAGTGATATTAAAGCCTTAAATAGCAAATAGACTGCCTCGTTGGTCTAGTGTTCCCATCACGACTGCAACGCTAGAGGTCTTGGGTTCGATCCCCAGGTCGAGCAAAGTGTTATTGAGTTTTTCTATGAAATTCTCAGTAGCAGCTCGGAGTCTGGATTTGTGCCCGGTGACTGGCAATAGGCTCGCCCCCTATTACATGGGACCCAAACATACCGGCGAACTGTGGGTGTACATTAAGTGCACCTCTGCCTAACCCTTCGGGGAATACAGGCGTGATGGTATGTTATGTTATGTTTATGTTAAATAGCAAATAGAAAAAAAGCCGCCTGATATCGTATACTTACCGTCAGTTGATTTGGTCAAAAAGGCCAATCAACAATTCCTTTGGATTCAATGCATATTAGACATTTAATAAGCAGCAGATTCCTAATAATTTTGTAATAAAAATCTTAACACGAAACAAAAAAAAACTAACGGCTACTGCCACTTTTATCCGTACCTACCTCAAAAGGAAAAACGGTATAGGATCACTTTTTTGTCCGTCTGTGAGTCAATGCCCTTTATCTCGGGAACGCGTGGAGGTATCGAGTTGAAATTAAAAACATGTATTCAGGTCTATAGTCCTTTTAGTCCAAGCTGTGAAAAAATGAAACTTCTATGTTACTTAACGTAAAAAAGATACGATATAATGTGAGGTGTCGTATGAAAGGGCTTCATTGGCACAAGCATAAACAGATTTAGTAATTTATGTTTTAAGTAGGTACTAGCTTCCGCCCGCGGCTTCGCCCGCGTGGAGTATACGTTTATATCACTTAGGGGTATGAAAAATAGATACTTAGTAGCCGATTCTCAGACCTACTGAATGCATTTTATATGAATATTTATATGAAAATTTCATTAAAATCGGTCAAGCCGTTTCGGAGGAGTATGGTACCTAACATTGTGACACGAGAATTTTATAAAGTATAAGATTATGATTATAGTATTTCTTATGATGTAACTATAATGTACTTAATTACCAACAAATTTGTACAGAACCCTCAGTGGGCAAGTACGACTCGAGTACCCTCATTTGTAAAGTTTTTATAAACCTGATCGATTTTCATTTTGGTCCTGTTTTCTCTACTTCAAATCCTCAGATCAAATAAAAAGTTAAGAAGAAGGAAGATCTGAGTTCAAATCACGTCTAATAGATTTCTTGGACCAGCAACAATCCATTTCGTGCCATAAATCAAATAAATTAAGACAAACGGCTGCCACGGTTAGGCCATTACGAACACACCTCGGATAATATATAAAATACTAGCTTTCCGTCCACGGCTTCGCCCGCGTGGTTTTTCGGCTTTTCTGTACTATAATATGCATGTTTTTCTATATATAAACCTTCCTCTTGAATCAGTATATCTAGTAAAACAAACCGCATCAAAATCCGTTGCGTAGTTTTAAAGATCTAAGCAAACATAGAGACAGACAGCGGGAAGCGACTTTGTTTTATACTATGTAGTGATAGTGGTTATACTGTACCTACTTATATCTACTTGTTAAGGCATAAGGGTCACCTGTTGTGATGAACTTTAATAATACACTTATCGTTAACCAAACTAAGTACTTATATTCTTCTTAGAACCACTTGACTGTCAGAATGGATGGCTATCCATTGACATATAAATTACAGAAGGAGTAACAGATTTGGTAGACAAAAAACGAAATTTTGACATATTAAAATCGACTAACTCTATTTTATGTATTACTAGCTTTCCGCCCGCGGCTTCGCCCGCGAGGACTATAAGTTTCTTTTCATTTTTAGGATAATATAAAGCCTATGTCGCTCAGGAATAATTTAGCTTTTTATTGGTGAAAGAATTTTCAAAACCGGTTCAGTAGATCCAGAGATTACCCCCTACAACCTCACAAACTTTACCTCTTTATAGTATTTTATTTATAGATTGTACAGATGCCAAACTTTTCAATTTTTTTTTTCTTATTGGCAAATTTGCCGTTGTCTACAACTCTGCCAATTACAAAGCGAAATGAAAAAACGTGTGGTAATGAAAGATTATAAAGAAATTATAGAAAAATTAAAAGCAAAGAAAGGCAGACTTAAAGATGAAATTTTGAATTTATGTTGTCTAATTCTTTGATTTAATATTTAAAAATATAATCAGTTCATCAGGGCTACTTACTTATAACACAGCGACGGATTAACAAAATAGTGTTTGTGTATAATTAAAATATTTTTTTAAGTGCCTAACTACTTTGATAATTAGATTTCTTTATTTTTTTATTTAATATTAGGTAAAAAGTGTTTCATAAAAACTAGCACAGTGTCCCACAAAACGGTACAAACCTTTTGTATGTGGAATCGAAAAGACAATTAGATAATCAATAAATTTAATTCCGTTCAAAATGACTGTGTTATTCCTATAGCTACTCGAAACTCCGTTCGCATAGTTCACATACATCTCCTAAACGTTTGGAAATCAACAAATAACCCAATTAGAAATGGCTGCTTGACATTTCAAAAAGGTTATTTCACGGATTTCACGCCACTCGAATGCATCTGTAGCGTGAAATTGACGTGTATCCGAACCGTTTTACTTTTGGCGCGAATTGTTCAGATGACATCTGTCAATTCTTACTTTTTTAAAGAGACGTTACCCTTTTTTTTTTATTTGAGCTAACGTAAATGAGAGGGGACACCTCTCGAAATATACCTCGACGCTGGTGACCAGGTTCCATTACCAGGCTGCGCAGTGTTATTGATTTTGTTTTTATTGAACCTAAAAATTCGGATAGAACTGGATGGATTCTATCATTATGTTTCTTTCTGGCATGCGGAGAGGAAATGAAGGTATTTACTCATATCCGTCGCCCATCGCTTATAGATTTTGTTTCGGTCTCTTGATTCAAATCGATGCAGTATAATTCCTGTCAAAAATTAATAGTTTGACGAATTCTCCGAAGCGAAATTCTTGACAGCACAGTGAGTTAGAATTGGGTTTTCGTTAACGACAGACTTATACATGAGAGTCTGTCAAAACTGCAGCTAAAAAATGCATTTAAATAAGCGTGTGCTCTTAGAGAACTCTCGCGGCAAAAGTCCGTCGGCTAAAGCACATTGACACGTATCACAACGCAAAAATTCGTTGTAACTAATATCTGTATTATATAGATGACAATCATGCACTATTTATTCTTTCAGCTCGCCAAATTCAATGAATTTTTAGCCTAGGTATTGTAGATGTAAGGGTATCAGAAAACTATGAAGCTAGGTAGTACTGTTTCGAATTAATCAATATTAAGCGAATATTTCAATAAAGTTTTTTTTTAAACTGCACCTATCACAGTTATCAGCGTCATCCAAATATAATACAATTTTCTTAATATTTATTGTCCATTTAGTACTTACTTTATTCCAAAGTACCTAGATCTCTGTCTATCTTTTAATTTTAAGTTTATTTTAAAATATCCGAACCAAAAACTGACTCAAGCTTCCACGAGACAGGCTCGACCTAGTGTGGAAGCTACAGGAAATAAGAAAATATCTCCGTAAAACATACTTGTACCTAAATGTAAATCCAATAATAATGTAACCTAGTTAAATGTATGTATGTATCTTTATTAAACTTTTAAAAATTACATTTTTAAACAAGGCCCCACAAAACCGTTTTCACGGTTTGTCTGTGGGAACAGAAAACAACATAAGCACTAATTATTATAAGACTTAATTAATGACTTCTTTGGTTAGCAGGTAGTTCGGTGCGTATACAAATGTCTGGAAATGTAATTATTTTTGAGTAATAAAATTATTCTTAAGTAAATAAATAAATAAATCTTTATTATCACATTCAGTTGTACTTACGAATAATTACTAATAAATAATAATTACACTAGTATAGTTAGTTAGGCTCTGGTACCCATGGTAAGATTAAACTTGTGTTATGGGTACCAGTTCCTCTCCCTAAGATAACATGAAACGGTAAATTGTAAAGAACAATGATTATGAATTAACTACTAAATGTTTGTGTGTGTGTGTGTGTGTGTGTGTGTAAATTATTCTATTAACTTAAATTAACTTAATCATGAACATTTTAAGGTTTAACATAATTTGGAGAAATTTGACAGTAGGTACAGCTGGCGACAATCAAGCAATTTGGCTTGACTTAAATGAGAATAAAAAATAAAAATAAAATAAATAGGTAGTTTGTGCGCAAATTGTTGAAATGACGTAATAAATGTTAAGTATGACGTAAGTTAAACTCACTTCCGTACGTGATGGTACTAATATAATATTAGCTAAATTATTAGCAATATTTCTTACTAGGCCAAGGTACAAAGTGCGGTTACTGAATTTAACTTTAGCTTTATCATATTCTAGGACAATGACAGTAGGTAGTAATTGCGATATTAATTACAATTAATAGGTACAATCGCAAGCACATCAGGTTACAACAAAATGACAAATTTTCTTAGTCGATTTTGAACTTAATTATTTGCACTTAGAGGTTTAAAATCATTTGGAGAAATTCGACAGTTTTGTGCAATATTCTTAACTAAGTACTAACTTATGATTTAAAATAATTATCATAGCTAATAGTTGCCTAAATTGGGATTCATATTTATATAGAGTAGATCCTTTTGGAACGTGAGGGATTCCGCGGGCAACGGCTATGTATAGGCATAAAGGTCAATAAACCGTATCGCATTCCCTCACACAAAACAATCGATTCAAAATGTTATTTATGCATCCATTAATGTTGACATTTCACAAAAATCAAGCAAACAAATGCATCAACAGTTTTACGCCACATTAACTTCTAACACATCATTCGAGGAAAACTGCTAAAGTGACAGAGCGAAAATTTAAACTGAAATCATACGTGACCGCCATTTTAAGTAAACTGTTTATCGTAATCGATACATCTGACTCGACTAAAATGCATTTGAGTCCACAATCGATTTAACTTGCCGCTCCACTCGATAAATTTAAAATTCGAAGCGCGAATGCGCGGGTCTTTATGCGTCTACAAAGATATTGCTTGCAGTCGTTTTCACTGTTCTAAGTTTGAATTGTTATTTTGTGACGGCAAATGTAAGATGGTGGATTTTACAATTCATTTGGCGCTCTCGATAACTGTCAATCGTTGTTTGGCCGTAAGGAATAAATATATTTATTTGTTAAAGGGATCCTTTATCGTCTTTTTCATGGAAATTGTTGCTGCGGTGGATATTTTAACAGTGGTTACGTGTTCAGCTGGTATTAATTGATTGACCAAAGAGCTTTACCAATATGTCCTGTCCAAACTCCTTCGTGATTATTATTTTAAATTAAGAAGCCCTTATTCTAAGGCGCAATAATATTATAATGGTAAAAACCATACCGATTTTCTAATTTGAATCACACTTAATGTAGTTTAACTAAAGCAGTCATAACAAGCCAGCAGGTCTTTTGATTAAAATGTTGTCAACGCGGGGCTTGTCGCTAAGTAATAACGAAACTGCGTTTGCGCTAACGATCGTGTAGCGTTTTATCAGTGAAAGACATATACAAACACTAATATATAAACACATGTTGTGCAAGGGGTGTTGTGAACTACATGATGACTGATGTATGCGTGCTATGACTCTTTCTTCAAAAGGCCGGTTCAGATTTTGCCTTACATTGTAAAAGTCGCAATTCTAATAATATAACTATTTTCTGGACTTTAAAAGAGACCATGAATATCTGAGTTTGTTTCAAAATTTTTTCTCAGAGGTCGTCAGATAGGAAACGTCGGCGCCATCTGTTTTTAAAATAAATGTAAAAATTCTACTTGTAAAAGTGTCACACTTAAAAATTAAAAAAAAAAGTTATAAAAGTACTGTTTTTCCTCGGCTATATATATCTACCTATATTCATGTGTGGTGTTAGAGTATTTTAGGCTAGCCGCACACACTCAATATTATTGTCAATAAAGTGCATATTGTCAATAATATTGTGTGTGTGCGGCCCGTATTGCGGTATTGATCAATATTATTGCGGATTTCCAGAAATTCTGATATTGTCACGTCAATATCGGGGGGAGGCAGGGTTATTGACAATAATATTGCGTAGTGTGCGGGACCATATATTGAGGAATATTATTGACAATCTTGTATTGACAATATTATTGCGTGTGTGCGGCTAGCCTAAACTTATAATTTTTGCGTGGTTTATCAAGAAACAACTTTCGGCCGTCTAGACGCGTCAAGTCCAACTCACCCCAAATCCCCTCTTCGTTCCCTAATATCTAATCATTAGTTTGTCCATCGGTGGGCGTGGCGCTGAGTCGGCGACGGCCGTAGCTTTTTATCGTCTATTCGACCCCAGGGTTATGACGGAGCAAAAAATCTGGGGAAAGATTGACATGAAGGAAAAACAATTGCGTTGTGAGTTGACAAAGAGAATGTTTATTTTGTTTTAGTTTAAGGCCGATTTGGCGGATTGATTGTCGTGTAATTATAACACAAATAACATACAGGATTCTGCTAGTAGCAATTAGTTTTAGTAAGTACATAGTTGCTTATTGTTTATTATATTTTAACATTAAATAATGACGTCGCCTGAAAACATAAAATGTGGTAGAGAAATTCGACATTACAGGCAGGGGTCTCGGTAGCTCAGTTGGTAAAAAAGCGTCTGGTGTACTTAACCAGAGGGACGCAAGATCAAACCCTACCTGAGATCTAATTTTTCTTTCACTAGAAATTTTCTTTCATATCTTAGTGAAGTACTTAGTTGTAAAAATAATTTATAGTTGATATCGGAATTTGTACGCAAGGCTATACATCAAGCTATACAAAACCAGTTTACGCTGGCCTCTTATTGTATGGGAAGTCTATACAATGCCAGATCCGCTTAATCTGGTTTTGTATAGGTTGACCGGTAGCCGTGTGTACTGCCATCAACTTAGAATGTGTTATATATAAACAATTTGCGAATAACCAAAATAAATTGAATGTAGCGCCAAGAAGAGACAATCGGCCTTAACTAAAGAACTAGAAATTTTTATCTATAACCCAATGATTTATTACAGATTTTCTCACGTTTGGGATCCATTACAGTTCAAGTTCAAAGTTAAAATAAGCTTTAACAAGCGTTTATGAAACGTTATTGACTCCTAGTTGCACGGTTCAATAGGTTGATCCTATGGAGAAGAATCCTGCAGGAAACTCGATGGACACTCATCTAAAATAAAGTTGAAGGTTAATGTCATAATGAGCCTGAAGTCGGGATTAAAATTAAGAGATAATTCCCGGCATCTGAGACCTCTTGCCTCAGCCTGTCAGTCAGTATATAATGGTCATGAGCAGACTGGATAAATTGGATAAGGATTGGGTTTAATATCATATAACATACCATCACGCCTGTATTCCCCGAAGGGTTAGACAGAGGTGTACTAATGTACACCCACATTTATGTTTAGGTCCCATGTAATAGGGGGCAAGCCTATTGCCATTAACCGGGCACAAATCCAGACTCCAGATGCTTCTGAGAATTTCATAGCAAAACCCAATAACACTTTGCTCGACCTGGAAATCGAACCCTTTGATTGGCGCTCTTTGGCGCAGCAGTGGACGGCGATAGGCTGATATGGTGATGATGAATTTTAAAAAGTTTAAATAAATTATATTTTGTACTAGCTTTCCGCCCGCGGCTTTGCTCGCATGGTTTCGAGGCTTTTCCCAATTCTATTTAGTATATATTCATTTCAAAAGTAGCCTAAGATAGGTACTCCTTATTACCTACATCAGCTATCTGCCAGTGCAAGCCCTGTCAAAATCAGTCTAGCCGTTTCAGGGCTTAGCAGACAGATAGACAAAAATTTAAAAAAATGTTATTTTGGTACTTATATATACCATGTATACATCCTAGGCATTTCGTAAAAAGTGGTTATTTTAATATTACAAACAGACACTCCAATTTTATTTATTTGTATAGATTTGGGGGTTAATAAATTCAACTAACGAGACGTTGTCATTGTCATTAACATCCGTTAGTATAAGTACTTATATTTTAAAGATTATAATTGTTCATGAAGTAGGTTGGCCGGCCATTATAATAATGGCAGTCTTGCACCGCGGGTCTCTATAGTATTCGTACCTAGAAATTTTGAAGTAATTTGCTAAAAAGCGACTAAACACGAATTAAGTAGTAACAATCATACATACATCATTACGTATGTATTCCCCGAAGAGTTAGGCATAGATACACCCTAAGTTGCACCCCAATAAAACTAAGCTCAACCTTTTTCTAGAACGGAAAATCATCACGGATTCGTCCGTCGCGCTTACAATCCTTAATCAATAAGGCAATACAAAATAGTAATGTCTAGCTGTAACAGAAATTCATATTTGCATAAAATAAATGAGATCCCAAACAAATCGACTAAACGCCAGCCATAAAACGCCACAGTGACGTTAGAAAGCGCGGGAAATAGGAAGAGTAATGACTAATGGTTCTGTTGACAGATAACGCCGCATTGTTTTATAATAGCTTTTCAATTATCTTGGGAATTCCGTCATCAATTTTATATTATGAAATACGTACTTAGTAATAAGTCGTTATTTTTTTAAGTTTTCTGAAACTTCTTTTTAATGACTAATGGCTACGGCGGCGTAACGTCGGACTTGCGATCATGCCGGTTCGAAACCCAACCATTGCACTACCGACGTGAACACACTCGTTACACAAGCATTTAGCTTAGCACGAGGGGTTAACAAGATTATTAGTAATGTGTTACCCACAATGCAAGTAATTAAAAAAAAATAAGATGACAATTGTGCACAAGTGCAGCCTATAAACGTCAACATCATTATTATTAAATTAGTTACCATAACAGGTCTTAACCAAATCGTAGTAAGAACAATATTTGGCCAGAGATGTCCGCTCCATAAAACACAGACCAAGCCTACTTGTATTCACTGAACTAAGGCGATTCGCACACTGCACCGCAATAGAGGGCATTTTCTTAACATTGCTTGCAAGTATATTGGCATTCACGAACATGCGCAGTGCAACACACGGAAAACGAATTTACAGGCACTGTTTTTGTGTGTGAATCGCCTTAATCGCGTCTCATACTGAGAATTTCGTCTTAGCAGGTTTTGCTTAACTAAGTAAGTACTTGTGCCGCAGTGGAACGCAAGTTCTAAAAAGAAGTTCTTGTGCTGCCGCAAAAAAAATAAGGCAGAAAAAAAAGATTTTGTATGTAAATCATCTAAAAATCCTACCAAGATAAATAAAAATTTGCTTACTGTCTTCTTCTCCTCAGGTAACGACTCAGAGCCTGACCCAGAAGACTCCAGCACAGACACTCCTCGTGAGAGCAAAGCGCGCAGAAGACGCACCGCCTTCACCTCGGAACAACTCCTCGAGCTGGAGAGAGAGTTCCACGCCAAGAAGTACCTGAGCCTCACTGAGAGATCACAGATAGCGTCCGCCTTAAAGCTTAGTGAAGTACAGGTATAAAACTCTATTTTACGTGACATATATTATTTAATAGTTTTAACACACAGATGAAGCTTACACTTGTTTTTAACATTTCATAAGTACCCTCAATATTGGTGTACATACATACATACCATCACGCATGTATTCCCCGAAGGGTTAGGCAGAGGTGTACTTAATGTATACCCACAGTTCGCCGGTATGTTTAGGTCCCATGTAATAGGGGGCGAGCCTATTGCCATTCACTGGGCACAAATCCAGACTCCGAGCTGCTATTGAGAATTTTATTGAAAAACCCAATAACACTTTGCTCGACCTGGGGATCGAACCCAAGACCTCTAGCGTAGCGGTCGCGATGGGGACCACTAGACTAACGAGGCAGTCTCTCGATATTGGTGTTAATAAAAATAAAACATAGGGTAGCTAAGGTAGGCTAGCGTGGTGGACTATAGTCCACGAGAGGGACGAGGGACGGGGAGAGTAACGAGAGGGATTAGGCTATAGCCTAATCCCTCTCGTTCTGAGAGGAGACCCGTGCCCAGCAGTGGGACTATGTAATAGGTTGCTGATGATGATGAAAATAAAACATGTATTAGTCAAAGACTTCCATAAAAAAATGGCCGTTCCTGAACGCTTTCTTTAATTTAACCTAAGTATTAAACGTAGAGAAGAGAAGTATATCAGAAATGACACTAAAATCTCACCCTTCTTCCCCAGGTTAAAATATGGTTCCAAAATCGACGCGCAAAATGGAAACGCGTGAAAGCCGGCCTCGCATCCGGCAGTCACTCTAGCAAAAACGGCTCCGGCACAAAAATAGTCGTACCTATCCCCGTCCACGTAAACCGATTCGCAATACGCACGCAACATCACCAGATGGAAAAGCAAAACCTTCAATACAGGCTGGAAAGACAGCAGCCTTTGCCTGGCAGTCTCCTACAATCGCAGACGTCAGCATTTTTGAGTGCAACAAAAATTGATTCAAATAGTCGAGTTGATCGCGAACCGATTATGAGTAGTCGCAACACTATGTTTGACGTTTCAATGCCAGGACGTATGGCGGCCATGAGTCAAGCAAATATGAGACATTATCAAAATGGCCGACCCAGCTAATTTTTGGTTGAATATTTTAGTTTTATGGACCACAGTTTCTTGGATATCTTTAGCAAACTTCAAGAAACTACGTAGATAAAGATTAAGGTTTTACTTAGCGTGTATAATATTTAAATATGAAAGCAATGCCTGTAATAATGTCAAATTATTATCTATATTAAATAATGTGTGATCAATATACTTTGTGATTTCATTTACCCTTTTTAGTATCATCAACCCATTCTACTATCATACTGTTTGGCACTCTTCCCTTCGAATAAGAGATTTCGCGCTAGCCTGGTGCTGGCTCGCAAATTACACATACCGTCGAGCAAATCTGTCACACTTACAGGTTTTTCCCCACAGTGTTTTTCCTCACCGTTGGCGAGTTTCATGCACATGATACCCTGTGACTTGAAAGTCCAAGGCCATGAAATTGTACGCATTTTTCATGATAAGATTATAAAGAGGGGTTAATGAAAACAGACGTGATGGTATGAAATGAAAGTCAACAAACTTGCAATTTGGCATGTTTTTAAAATGCTGAAATACAAAAAGGAATATGTTCACGTCGTACAGATTTATGGCAAAAAAGTGATCAATTAGGGCACAGTGAGTTGTGTTAAGGTACAGTCGTCAGCAGGTCAAGGTATACAAAACTGTCAAATTTCTCTAAATTATTTTATTAAACCTTCAATTGTTGAGGATAAAGTTCAAAATCAACTAAGAAAATTTTGTCATTTTGTGGTTACTTGATGTGCATCTCGTCTACTAAGCATTTACAGCAGCATCCAGCATAAACAGCAGGTGAAGACAAGACTGAATTCGCTTCAGCATACTTAACTAGGGCGTGCTGGAAATTCGTTAGCGCAACACTTTCAACTTTATAAAAGGAATTCTCCATTCGACAGTACTTATGTATGTTTTTTTAGGTTCGCTATATCGTGAACTGGTTTAGAAAGTACGAAAAACGCTTAGCTATTTATTAAAGTTTTTTTTTACCTAACGCTAAAGTGTGCGGTAAGTATTTTTTTAATGGGAAAACTCGGCAGACAAGCAGGCGTGCTATCTGATGGTAAGTAGTCATCGCCGCCCTTGGACATCTGCAAAACCAAAGGATTGGCAGATGCGTTGCCGAAGAAGAATAAGCCTGTAGGGCATATGTGAAAAGGAGAAGGAAGAGGACTGAGGGAGGAATTGGGCCTCCAGCGCTCCACACTCACCGTACGAAACGCAACAGTATGCATACTGCTACTCGACGTCTATAATCTGTGGGAGGGTAGTACTACCTAGAATGTGATTTGAATTTGACTCTCGAAACGACACGACCCGCCTTAAAGTCCTGCTCAGACGCAGTACCTACCAACTAACAGAAAACGATTAACGTTACTATGCTTTGTATCTAGATTCGCCATATAAACAGGTCTCATTACATTTTTACCCTCCTAAATTGGCAGCTGACAAATACCATTTATTTTCGTGACTTTTAAACTCCCGATTAAAGCATTATGTCGCATAACAGATCGTTGTATTGTCGCTCACTCCTGCGCCGGCGCAGACACGCCCCCAGATTACCGCGCAATGCTCCTATTAACAGCACATCTGTCGACTATGTTGCTATTATGATACATTATTCATAAATTGTTGATAACAATTTGCAGTTAAGTATAATACATACCATCACGCCTTGTATTTAACGAAGGGATAGGCAGAGGTGTACTAATGCACACCTACATTTTGCCGGTATGTTAAGGTCCCACGTAATACGGGGCGAACCTATTGCCACTAACCGGGCTCATCCAGACTCTGAGCTGCTACTGAGAATTTCATAGAAAACCCAATAACACTTCTCGACCTGGAGATCGAACCCAGGACCTCTAGCGTAGCAGTCGCGCTTAGGACCAGTAGACTAATGAGTTAAGCTATGTATAAATTTTATAAAAACTTCCTCTTTAGTCAAATGGTCGCGACTTCTGCGCGACTGCTAGAGTTCTTGAATTCAATTACCAGGTGGAAAAGCGTTAAGTATAATTGGTTTTTGTATGAAATCAATAGCAGCTCGGAGTATTAAACATAAGTGTATTTGTTTGACCACTAATTTCTCAGAAACTAGAATTTCAATTGCAATAATTAAGTAGTTCTTATTGGAATAAGTGGGTGCCTGCCGTTTTGCCGAAAAGATTTTGACAAATTTTCATTACCCAAACAAATTTTAGCAACCTTTTTTTATACCATTACGAATGATTTTAGTACGCATATTTTTATTTTTATTTTTCTTGGCAAAATATCACCAAGTACCTATAATGTCATTATGGCATTTGGTCTTTAATCAAATGATTTATTACAGCAAACAATCTTCAGACAATAAACGTTTGGTGAAATGATTTTTTAAGACAAAAATTTGGATAATTTCTTCTTTAAAAAAATGGGTAGGTTAGGTTAAAACTGTAACCTCCTACGCCAGAAACGAATTGCATCATTAGAAAAAAGAGATATTTTGGTTTATTTGATTTTGCGTAAAAACTGTTATTCCAACTGAAATATTTGACTAAATAAAAAATGTTTAAAGTACTAGTTGGTAAACAAGTTATAGTTTAAACGTTCGTTTCCCAAACATTAGGTTTGCGTTAAAAAAATTTGTGAATAGATTTTTTGCTAAGTAATAATTTGGAAAATGAAATTATGCGAAACATTTTTTGGGAAGGGAAAATTTTACAAATTCCTTTCGGTCAAACAAGGGAGACCCGAATAAGTACTTACCATTCAATGGGATAACTTTGCAAACGAGCAATGATGTCAAGAAGTCATTGCTGCATCAATTCCATACTAAAGGAGTAGCAGATACGTTGACGAGTTAGCCTGTTTAACGTCGAGGAGAGCGTCGTTATCGACAGTCGCAAAATATTGTACGTAGAAGTGGGCTCGTTGTTACAAGCCTATATCGTGGAGAGTTAATAATAGGTAATATAAATACCTGACTACCTAAAAAAAACGAGGTTATAAAATAAGTTACAAAAATTTAACATACTATCACGCCTGTATTCCCCGAAGGGTTAGACAGAGGTGTATTAATGTACACCCACATTTCGCCGGTATGTTTAGGTCCCACGTAATAGGGGGCGAGCCTATTGCCATTAACCGGGCACAAATCCATACTCCGAACTGCTACTGGGAATTTTATAGAAAACCCAATAACACTTTGCTCGACCCGGGGATCGAACCCAGGACCTCTTGCATAGCAGGCGCGCTTAGGACCACTAGACTAATGAGGCGGTCACAAAAATTTAAACGGACTAAAAAAACCGGTATGGTGTTATGAGCAAAACAGTTTCGGAAGTTCCAACCGAATCGAAAAATAGTTTCGGAAGTTCCAACCGAATCGAAAGCATCGCCTTCCGAATCTGTTTTGCACATATTCAATTGTTTTTCATTCTCTCAACATAATGTTGTTGAGAGAATGAAAGACGATTAACAAATGGAATTTATAAGCTGAATGTCGGCGTCGAGAGAGGTCGCCCTAGGGCATACATCGTTCTTATCAGTAAGGTCCTCCAAAAAGGTCAGGTGCGTAGTACTCGCAACCGGTGCGTGTGTATGAAAAGATGTATGAATGTGGAAGAAGCTACAGAGATATGCAAGAGTCGTAGCAAGTGGCGGACTATAGTTTCTGCCTACCTTATGTCTCAGATCAAATAAAAACACACACACGTATACCGAAACTACGCCTTATCTTGTCAGTCGAGCTTTCGATAGCCCGACTGAAAAGATAAGGCGTAGTTTCGGTAGATAAGGTATACGTGTGTGCGTGTAATTGTGTTTGTATACGGCAAGGCGTCGTTTTAGCCGGCCTCACTTCTTTGTTCGCAAAGTTCCATCTTAACTTTTTATTTCATCTGAGCCCTATGTGTCAATTGTTTTTGAAGTCGTTTTAATTTTTTTTTATTTTTTTTAATATAACAGCAATCATTTTGACAGACAACCGACTTATGTGACGAGGGTTTTTATGTTCCCTTTCTGCGCAGCTCCCCTAAATAGAAGCGACAATTAATAAGGTCACAAAAGATGAATTAAATGGTCTACGCCCCTACACAGTTATGGATCCAAGTTTTAATGGTAAGAGGCGTGATGGTAAAATAGCTTGAGTGACAATAGGCTTATGGTGAAATATATTGGTATTATCAGCTGCTGCCGTCAACTTAAAAGAATTTAACATTATTCTAGTTTTCAACCTACTTGGCAGAGGTGTACTAATGTACACCCACGCGTCACCAGTATGTTAAGGTCCCATGTAATAGGGGGCGAGCCTATTGCCATTAACCGGGCAAAAATCCAGACTCCGAGCTGCTACAAAAAATCTCATCGAAAAACAATACAAAATCTTGTACTTACATACTTAAATATTTATACTTAAATAAGAAACATATTCATTATCACATCAATATTTGTGTTCCTGTGGGAATCGAACCCATGACCTCGTGTCCAGCAGTCCGACACTCGAAACACTAGACCACAGATTTCGTCAAAGTTCGGTTCAGTTAGAAATGTTAGATTGTTAGTAAGTAGGTAACGTAAAAAAATAAGAACTTTAATAATTTTGTTACGTATTTGACAAGATTGCTTCGTAAGTCTAGTGGTCTCAAGCGCGACTGCTACGCTAGAGGTTCTGGGTTCCATTACCAGGTCGAGCAAACTGGTATTGAGCTTTTCTATGAAATTCTCTGTAGCAGCTCGAAGTCTGGATTTGTGCCCGGTTAATGGCAATAGGCTCGCCCCCTATTACATGGGACCTTAACATACTGGTGAAGCGTGGTCGGACATTAGTACACCACTGCTGATTGCTACTTAGTAACGGAAAAAAAATAAGACTACAATAATTTTATCACGTAATTGACAACACTACAAAAGAAAATTATAGCTGTCAGTGTTGCCACTTCAAAAATAACATAGTCCATTACCCATATTCGTTACCAACATAACAAAATCAAAGTTAATCTTCAACTAAACCACATATATCCCCATAGACCCCGCACCCACCCTATAAAATAGCACGCGGCGTTTAAATCAATTTCCATGTCGTATTTGTTATGCAAATGCCTGTCGTTTGTGTAAACGATACCCCCCTATTGCTAAGGAGGTGATATTGTCGATATTTTCAACCATCTGCATCGACTAAAAGTTAGGTAAGTACTTCGTTTCTCCAAGAATTTTTGTTCCTTTTGGCACTACGCCAACTCTTATGTTGGTTCTCTCCCCAAAATTAAAAACTTGCATTTCAACAGATGTCACTGACGTCAACTCAAAGACGTAAATTTAAAAAAATGTAAAGTCAAATTTCGACCTGGCAGGTGGGACTGGCAGTGGCTTAGCGGTCATAGCTTCTGGTGAACCTAATCAGAAGACGCAGGTTCGAATCCTGCCCGCAGTCGTATTTTTCCGTCACTAAAATAACTTAATAATCTTTGCATGGAATATGCCTAAAAAATACAAAGAGATAAAAAAAACGTAACCTCAATATAATATGATAATATTTATTTATAAGTTCAGGAGTTTAGATTTACTTATAGTTGTATTGTATTACGCAAACATTTATGCCGAAGTGATTGGAGAAGAACTTTGGGACTAAAGCTGGGTTAATGCCGAAGGTGATTTGAGCAAAAAAAATTAGTGTCTCGGTACGGGTTTGTGCTTTAAAGATAAGCATTGCCTTATGATGGGTTTCTGCCAAGGCTTTTTGGCAATAAAAATAAATATCCGGGTATAAACTTATCTCTAGTTGGGACAAATGGACTTATCGAAAAAATATTATCGATACTGACAACATCACTAAACCGGGAAACGAATCGGCGATGCATATAATATTCATAGTCGTGTTCTCTCCGCCGCAGTCGCCGAGATCTGAAGCGGAGCTGTCATTTACGGAACGTTATTTTATTAAGAATTGATAATGCAGTTATAGCGAGATACAGTTTGTTCGAAATACCTAACTAAGAACGTCTGTCAGCAAGTTGTTTAGCAGTGGTAAAATTTAATAGAAAGGGCCGGTGTAAAGACAATGAGGGTCTTAAGTATTATTATTTGCAATTGTGATACTGACCAGTACTCTCAAAATGGTAAAGGAAAGCATTATGAAGAAACCGGCATGTCCTAGAATCAAAAATTGTATGACATGTGCAACAACAATCCGCACTGGGCCCGCGTGGTGAATTACCCACTTCCTCTGACCGAGAGGAGGCCTGTGTCCCAGTAGCCTTATAAGTTGATAATAATATCTAATAGGATTTAAATAAGTCGTACCTAAGAAGTGTAAGTTGGTTGGTACTTAGGCACGTGTAAATGTGGTCCGAAATCTCAGACTAGTGTCCGAAATAATGATAAAAATATTTTCAAATATCCTTCGGCGCCATCTATTACTCACATTGAATACTAAACAGCCATGCCATAGATTAATAAATCATAACTATTTTTTTACATAATCTGTATTGTTCGATTTTTTCTCAACACCAACCGGCAGAGGCGCCAAACATTTTTTATGAAAATTAATGTTAAAAAGTTATTGTAACAGTTTTTGTTAAATCCGGTGGGATTAAAAAAAAAAGTCTTAGAAATTCTGTCAAAAACAATGGCGCCACAATAAAACGTGTTTAGAATTGGAAATTACATAAAGTTTGTTGAATAGGTAATGTAGGGAGATCATTCTATTGTTTTAATGGAGTCATCTGCATTTTTGACTGATTTAATCGGTATTTTAGTGCTGTTTTGGGAATGTGGGAAAAACTCCTTATCTTAGTCGTAATGCGGGAAGACAATGTTGCGATGTTAAAGATGGACATACCTAGTGACAAAATTTAAGAGATTATTCCGATCTCTGACCTGAATATACTTACTATTGATATAATGAGTACTATAGAAGTGGCAAACGATCTCTAATTATTATAATTGATTTATAGTGATAAGTTTACAGTTATCAACATTGCAGTTTTTAGAGTTACATGTTTACTTTGAATAACAAATGGATTCAACATCCTGAAAATCTTAGAGTTCCGTCAAGTGTGGTATAGATGATTTGTCGTTGATGATGATATTTCAATTGATTAATTTAATTATTTTATATGTATAAAAGTATTTGCTGATAGTATTCACTTATAAAACTTTAAGCAATACACCTATTTGATAAGAAAAGTAACTAAACATGTGGTCACGGTATGAAGTATCAAATTTTTCCCAAAAGGCCTTTAATTACACAAGAAAACTAACTCCGCTGACTAAGCTGTTTAAAACGTCTGAAGCCAGACTTATTAAACTTTCTCTGTCTTTGCTAGCTGGTTACTAGATTTTGTCGTGAAACAAGCCTCATTGTGCAGCTGCATAATTCCAGCAATACTTAGGTAAAAAAAACAGCTTATTATTTGCGTTGATTTGAGGATATTTATTTATTTATTTATTTTAGGAAAGCAGGTAGGTATTGGTTAGAGTCAGGAATCATAGACAAAGGGGACGCTGCGCTGGTCCTATATGAAGATACCAGTTCCAGTACCAGGAAAGTAAAATGAGAAATGTGTTAGGAAAATAATGAGAGTCCAAAGCTGGCGTCCTCGAAACGACTTTACTCGTATACTTGAGCAATTCGGTAGCTAAACTTAATTAAATATTTTCGACACAGCGCCCAATTTATTTAGAATTCAAACAATTACTGTTTTAAATAATCAATGCCGGCCATCTTGTCACGCGTAATAAACTAATCAATTCATTAGAAATTCTGTGTTGCAACGGACCTCGTTTGAAGCGCCGCTATAGACAATGCGGTGTTGTCTATGGCCCTATTTCTTTTTAATTTCTTTACAACGCCGCCGATCATGCGTTCGGTGAATATTGTGAATAATCGACAAGTGTGCGTGCGTTACATTTTTATTGTTTCGGCTTAAAAGCAGGGAAATCGGCCATGTTGAATTATTTAGATCAATCATCTATTACTTATTATGGTTTTATGGTTTCCTTCAGTTTAAACAAAGAGAAGCCACCGAAGATTAGATCTTATTGAATGTAATGCTGATCGATAATAGGTATTCCATGTGAGCCTAAAAATCGACACCAAAATGCTTGAAAAAGAGGCATGTAGGCGTGATACTTAAATGTTAAATTATTTTTTTGAATACATTTTTTTTTTAAACAGGATAATGTGATATTCGCTGTGACCAGGACAGTTGCTTGTCTCCCTATGCGTTCCTACACAATTCATCCTATGTGATAGGTATCTAATGCACTAGTACCTACTGCACATTCTTTCGAAGGGTCCTGACATGGAAATGGACTAACTGTGACGAGGCATACATACAATGCCTCTTCACAGCTAGTCTATAATCTGATGGCCACTGGGGCAAAAAGGTTCTCGAGTGGGGACTACGCACCGGAAAACGCAGTATTGGACGAACTCCATCGAAATGGACAGACGACCTGATAAAGGTCTCTGGTAGACGCTGGAAGCAGGTGGCATATAACCGGACGTTGTGGAAGTCTATTGGAGAGGCCCTATTTCGAGATTCACTAGAGAACCTCATGTGGCTGTGATGATGATAATAATAAAATAAAGGCGCTTAGAAAAGGTACTCAGTCTCAAAGTGGGTGTTGACCGAAATTAGTTTTAAAACCTGCACTCTAGATTGTTAACTTTATGTTTGACAATTTACAAGAATAGGGAGGCCACAAACTATGGATTTTGTGAGTGCTAGTAAGGAGATTGACTCAAATGAAAGCTACAATAACTATCCATAAAACCAAAACTTCAAACGCCTCATTCAAATACAAAAACCGTTCATACAAAACAAAACTATTTAAAAAGGGCTACCAATCTACTTAGTATTTAATACGCATGCGCCTGATAGCATCCGTCTTTGATGCTCATACAAACTTAAATGCAACGTTGATGAATTGACACTTGTGGAATAACAACCTTAAGCCCTTTGCCTTGGACGTGAAAAATATGAGTACTCAATGTCTATGGTAGAGTGTTTTTGTCACAGAGTAAACACGACCAGTTTGTGTAGAGCCTAGAGAAATACTTTGTTATTAATGTTGACGATTTTCGAGTCTTTTTTTAGACTGGAAATTCATCTCGAGAAATCCGTTAAAAGATAAGAACGAAACAAAAGAAGACAATAACTAGTTCTAGTTTTTGGCCTCACTTTAGCAGATAATTTTAAATTGCAAAACGCATTTATATTAATGTATGAACATAGAAATTTCAAGGAACAAATTTCTGACTGACAAGGAGAGACTGCCTCATTAGTCAAGAGGTCCTAACCGCGACAGCTACGCAGTGGCGTAGCGTGGGTCACTAGCACCCGGTGCGGATCCCGAATTTGCCGCCCTTTAATTTTTTAAATGAATAACAGTGGCGGATTTACCAATAGGCTGAGTAGACTGGAGCCAAGGGCGGTAGATTTGAGGGGGCGGCAAGTTTTGGAAAATAAATGACATCTTACTGAATAAAAAAAAAAAACCTAAATGTTATTAGTGTGAGTGGATTCACAATTTAATCAACGTGTAATGTGTTTCACCACATTTTTTTTTAAAAAATCCTCGCTTATATAACGGAAATTATTGTATGATTTGGGATCGTTAGCGGAATACGATCCTTTTTTATTTGGGAATCAAGGATCAGGGAGTGCCAGTTACATACACAAGCACCGTTAACGAAACCAACAATACTTTTCGCTTTTTAAGTGTTTTATTCTGCGCATTCCTTAAATTGAGAGGGGTTACTCTCGCGAACGCAACAATGTTACACAGTTGTCGCTGTCTCTACCCCTCACGATGCGAACGCCTGCCCGAGAGGTGAAAGAACAATATATTTGCAACATTTTCGCGCGTATTTCTTGTTCCGAAATTTGGAGATTACTCTTTTGATATAGTTATTACGTATATTTTTTCTGTACAAGTATATTCATTATATTATCTGGGTTCCCCATAAGTCACAATGGTTCTGTATCGACACTTTTAAAATAATAGCATGACGTTGAGTCGTTTTCATAAAAAATGACCAATCTTTGAGCTCGTGTAATTTACTGTGTACATATATAAATTAAGTTCTACGTTCAAGGAACACTTATTCTAATGATAAGATTGTTATTGCAAAATTTCAAAGACTTTCATTTGTTAACATTCAACATAGGATAAAAATAAATTTAATACTGAAAAAGCGTGAAGTCTCTATACACGATTCAGTAGCTGCAGTTGCCAATGAATTAAAAGAATGGGCAGAATAAGACACTTAAAAAGCAAAAGGTATTGTTAGTTTCGCTAACGGTGTTTGATATGTAGGTAACTGGCACTCCCTGATCCTTGATTCCCAAATCATTGAAGGGTTTAGGGTAAAAAACAATTCATCTCGATTTCCGGGAAAACTACAAGTGTTATGGAAAACACAACAGAAAAATAAGTGAGATATGATTTTAAATAACCCTCCTTCTGGCGAAGTCGGGTAAAAATATTTATGAGGTGTAACACATTAGACGTTGACTAAATTGCGAGTGGATCTAATAAAATGAGGTGTAACTATACTTTTTTTAAGACAAAAAAAATATATATGTAATCTATTCTTTCGGTCTAATATGCGGTCGGCCATCGCTGTATTAAAGCATACCATACCCCATCTTTTTTCCTTTTCACAACTCAGAATTAGACCCAAAACTATTTCTTGTGTACCTAATCGTTAAATAAATCCTTGGTTGTTTAAATTAGGAACTGACATATTGATTCACAATCATAAGGAAAAAGTGGTTAAAGGAAGGCAAAATTGAAGAACAGCAAAGAAATATGTAATAAATTGTGTACTACAGTATTAAATTGCAGAGGTCAGTAGGGGCGGCAGTATTTGTATAGCCTACTGGCGGCAAATCTCTAAATCCGCCACTGATGAATAACAAAAAAATTAGGGCATGATTAAACTAAACTGAAAAGTAAACAAATGTTCTCACAAAAAAAAACATTTTTTTTACCACCCGTGAAATGCCGCCCCCTCCAAAGTGCCGCCCGGTGCGGACCGCACCCGCCGCCCCCCCCACGCTACGCCACTGCAGCTACGCTAGAGGTCCTGGGTTCGATCCCCAGGTCGAGCAGTGTTATTAGACTTTTCGATAAAATTCTCAGCAGCTCGGAGTCCGGATTTGTGTCCGGTTAATGGCAATAGGCTCGCCCCCTATTACATGTGAGCTAAAGATACCGGCGAAATGGGGGTGAACATTAGTATACCTCTTCCTAACCCTTCGAGGAATACAGGCGTGATGGTATGAGATTTCTATAAATATATTTTAGTATGAATACTTACTTACATCTTACTTTTTTTTATACAGTAGGTATATCATATACTCTATATATAAACTCATCACGGGTCATATGCCACTGGAGGAGGGAGCAGGGTAGCACCGCACTTGTTCTACCTATTGTCCTACCATTCCCTATATTCATAGCCATAGGATTCGTAATATTCACCTAAAGCCATATTAACACTGAAGTTTTGTAACGTATGCTAAGGATACGACATACAGCGTAAGTTTCTTTACCTGTAATAAACAATTCTCATGACAAGTTTTTTTTTTCTAAAAAACCGTGCCAAAATTTACAGCTCAACCTAATATGGCGCACTTAAAATGGCCGCCGCGCGCGTATTTATGTTATGGTAATTGATTAATTGGAATCGAGCGCTCGTCGGCGCGACAAAGTGCAGTTTTGTGGCGATCAAATAGAACGTAGCTTCCATTTAATTTAATTTTCACATCACTACACGTTACGGTATTCGGGGAATTGTCTTGGGAAGACGTTTCTGTTCGATTTCCCGCCCGTATTGCTGTCAAAATGCTGGTGACATTTGAATCTATCTATTAATTTTTTGCGGGGATGGATGCGTCGGGCTTGATACTATGATATGGGCTTGATATTATTGTCTTTGTAATATCTATTGACATAATTTATAGTACCTATATATATACCATAGCCAGTTTGTATTGTAATACAGGATACTGAACAACAACAATTGCTGTGTAATTGTGAAGCAATAAAATCCCCGGAATCAACATCCTTAAAACTGAATGGAAATCTAGAGCTTATTTGTTTGGATTACGTCATGAGCATGACCTTTGCAAATAAATAAGTAACTCAAAGCGACTCTCATAAAAAAGCAAAGAAAACAAGCGAGCTAGTTTCCTACTTACTTTAGTAGACTTATTAATGATTCGTTTCTCAAAATAAGTCTTAATACCCTTGCCTCAGAATCTGTAAACGCACAATCCGCGATAAATTGTGCGTTTCTTCAAACGATCGTTTATTCAGAAAGTGGTAGTTCTACCGTATCTACATTGCAATATACTTCATATTCTATTATATCAAAGAGATCATTGGATCGAAGAGTTTATCAGATCTAAATTTCAATATGTTAACAAACTTTTCATATGAAATTTTGGCTTAAACTTACCTGAGAGAGTAGGCGTGAAATCTTGAGCAGTCATTATTGTCATTATTGAAATCATTTAAGGCCAGTCTTGCAATCTCACGCTGCACTGGGTTTTTAAATTTCCAATAACTGACA
Source organism: Subacronicta megacephala (assembly GCA_958496365.1). Taxonomy (NCBI): domain Eukaryota; kingdom Metazoa; phylum Arthropoda; class Insecta; order Lepidoptera; family Noctuidae; genus Subacronicta; species Subacronicta megacephala. The sequence goes on along the minus strand of OY292540.1, from coordinate 6,618,114 downwards.
TGTGAGAATAACAAAAAAAAACAATAGCAATACCAAACAGTCTTCATTTAAATTATTATGACGTCACATGAAAATAATAAGCAGTGCCAACATGACAGGCGCGTACAAATCAATTAGAGGCGCGTTCATTTCATGTGCATTTCGAATGCAATGCGTTGTGCGTAGGCCGCCTTTATGCTGCCGACGAAACGCGCGACGCATAATATAAACGCGCATTCAAGGGGCTGCAATTAAAATAATAGATTTTGAAGTTAAGGTTAGGTTTCATTAAAAATATTAATATGAAAGTTAGAGATCGTGCGTCAGTTGCATTCGTTGTTAATTAGAAATCAAGATAATTCAATTCAATTCATAAGTACCTATTTAACTTAGGTACTTCATCAAACAGAAAACATACTTGACCATTACTTCACTTGACATCTTATCTTCAAGAAAACCTAATCCTATGCGTAACTCAGAAAACACTTGTCGTTCAGACGGTGATTTGAAAGCTTTAATTCTTTTATAAAGGCCGTTATCAGAGTACACAAGAATAGGTATAAATGTGGCGGGCAATGTCTACATGCCAGCGTGAATGGGTCGGCATGACCAGGGAAGTATTACCCTCCCACAGAATATCGACGTCAAGTAGCAGTATGCATACTGTTGCGTTTCATACGGGAATGTGGAGCGCCGGAGGCCCAATTCCTTTCTCAGTCTCCTTCTTTCTCCTTTTCCTTGAAAAGGCTTGCAACGCGTCTGCTACCCCTTTGTATTGCAGATGTCCATGGGCGGCGACGATTCTTACCATCAGGTAGCTCGCTAGATTATTTGCAGAGTTATTCCATTAAAAAAGTCACAAATTCATAGCCATGACGATAGGGCTAGGAAAGGCAAGTGTACTTTTTAGTCGACCAATATGTACGAGTCTGACAAGGGGGCCTCGACAATGTCCCATTTCCATATCGATAACGAAGTTAGATAAATCTGAAATGTATGGAATTTACATAATCTTTCGATATGTCACATGATGATGTTTAGTTATGTCAAATCCATACATTTCGGTTCTAAACTTCTAACTTCGTTATCGATATTGAAAATGTGACATTGTCTACACCCCCCAGGCCGCTTCCAGAATGACGGCACATTAGGATTTTCCATACCATAAAAAAAATGGTTTAATTAACACACAGGAAAACCAATCCTTTAAAATCAGGATGTCAATCGTAAATATCGTAATGATAGATTTTCAAAAATGGTGTCTAATTTTATAGCTTACAGGTGTCGCTTTATATGCCAACGATGATTTTTATTAAATTATTTATTACTGCTTTTTATAAGCGATAAAGTCTATCAATCTGTAGTTTTTTTAATAGTTACTCAGTCACATGCAAAGGATTTCCTGTGCAGACTGTTCCAGATTCGTCCGCTGACAAATTGGGTAGACAATCAGACGCGGAAAAAACAGGGGAGCCTAATGGTTGATGTTTATCGAATAGCTGTCTCAGATCAAATAAAAAGTTAAGATGGAACTTTGCGAACAAAGAAGTGAGGCCGGCTAAAACTACGCCTTGCCGTGTATTTTAACACTCGAGCTATCGAGCTATCGAAAGCTCGACTGACAAGATAAGGCGTAGTTTCGGTATTGTTATATAGTGTAAAATTGTGTTTGTACAAGGCAAAGCGTAGTTTTAGCCGGCCTCACTTCTTTGTTCGTAAAGTTCCATCTTAACTTTTTATTTGATCTGAGATAGCTGTTAAAATTAATCTTCTTAAATATCTGCTCCTGCGTCTGCGACACAGCCTCGTGCGCGCTGAGCGAACGGCTTCTCCGGGTCCATTCTCTGTCTATGTTATTTTTTTAATACCACTAAGGTGGCAAACACGCATACGGCCTGCATAATGGTAAGCGGTTACTGTAGCCAATGGACGCTTGCAACATCGCGTGTTGCCGACCCTAAGGAAAGGCGAGGGGAAGGGAAAAAGGAGGAGGAAGGGGACTGAGGGAGGAATTGGGCCTCGGGCATACTCGCCGTGGTCTTGTGCTTATGCCTCTTTAATTGAAAAGAAGGAAGTTGTTGCTCTTCGTAAGCAATGAAATCATCGATGGAGTATAATTCTAGACAAACAGTTATCGCTATAATAACTGTCACGTAATGTCAAAGTAACAGATACACAGATCATACAAATATCGGAGCGGTTCACACACGTAAATTCATTATTTTGCCGGCCCGGGCCGCGTTCCTTCACGAAATTTGTACAGACAGCAAATAAAGATGAAAATATATCGTTGTTTTATTTTATTACTGAATTGTATTGTATTCAAATTGATGTGCTAAAAACCATTAATTTTACAACACACAAATCATAGTTAGTTCAAGTAAAAAAAAAATCGATACGTTAAATTTTAAAATAAAAGATGTTAAAATACAAATGCATTTTACGGATTTTTTCGCGTTGTATTGATTATATTTCATTCAGTAACTGTAAATGTCAAAAACCAGTATATAAGGTGTTACATTCTTCTCTGGTATAATATTGCTAACACCATGTGTGGACATTTAAGATTAATGTCTTTGGTAAACCAAAGTTGAGTTTATAAAATAAAGTTCCCTGCACCCGAAAAAAAACTATAAGTAGGTACATTAACTGCGAAAGATAAGAAGAAGAAGACTGCCATAAAAGCTTCAACATAAAACTTGTTCAATCTGTAACGTTACCTTAATCGTTCTATTGGTGAGCCACAAGGCACTTTCTTTCGATAATGCCGACTACAGTTTAACTAATACATTAACATTTTAATGTCTTTACATCCTGTTATCGCACTATTTATTGTCTATAAAATTATTTGCTTTCTTCTATTTTGCTAGTAAAGATTTCTTTATACATGTATAACCTTCTTTAAAAAAAAGTGCACATAGAGTACGGAATTTTCCACCATACGACCAACTTTTGAAAACGCGCCTAGTTGCGCGTTTTCAAAAATACCTTCTACTAAAAACATTTGAACTTAACAAGCTTCTTTTGCCAACCGTACTCCGCAGTCAGCGTCCGGTAGTGGGCGCTGCCAACAAATCTATTAATTTTTTTTTTTTTTTTTTTTTTTTTTATGGGATAACTCGGCAAACGAGCAGGCGAGCTACCTGATGGTAAGTAGTCATCGCCGCCCATGGACATCTGCAAAACCAAAGGCGTTGCAGATGCGTTGCCGAGCCTATTAAGGGAAAGGGAGGGGAAGGAGAAAAGGAGAAGGAAGGGGATTGGGGGAGGAATTGGGCCTCCGGCCCTCTCGCTCACCGAACGAAGCGCAGTAACGAATCGCTACTACTCGGACGTCGGTCGTCTGCGAGAGTGTGGTACTTCCCCGGTCAAGCCGGCCCATTCATGCTGCGAACAGCGTGGCCCTACCACAACAAATAATTATGATAATCACCGAACATTGCGCCACTCAACGGATATTATCGATAGTTTATTTACGAATTATAGATTGCTAATGTGCTATCGATTATTCAATAAACATCACGCTAAGCCCCGAACCTGCTATTACATCATTTTAAGGGTTCCGTTCCGTGGTCAAGCTTGGAACCGAAATAAAGCTGGTTTTCATAGGGTACCTAATTCTGATACCTTCATAAAAAAATCATCCTAGTGTCTATGTGACATTGATGACACTGACACTAGGTAGTTTTACTATATATATATGGAGTGTAGAAAGAAAGGAGGACCATCTCAGTGTATTAAAAAGTGTCCATTGAAAGGGAGCAAATTAAAGTGGCGCTGTAGTAGCAAGTGGAAGAATTTTAAAAAGAGCGCCACAAATTATTAGATTAGGTTACTAAATTAAAAAAGGAAAGAAAGTTTAAATAGTTAATAAAAATTGATTATACATATTGTTGGTCGAAAAAAAGATCTAGGTTGAGACGTATCAATTCCTTTACTTTTCAATTTTCGTCCACTTGGACAACTTTTCACTGAACAAAGTTTTCCCATTGCGTCTATATTTGTTCTTTTTGTATTAACAACAATAAAATCATCAAAATAACAAAAATGTATCAACGAAATTGCATAAAAAACAATTTTTCAACTCAGCACACTTCACTCTGCTGCTACATTCATATCATTTCCACTTGCTACACTAGCGCTAGTTCGGTGAGTTTTCGAACCATAATTTGCTGTATACAAGTGGACACTTTTTCGACTTATCCCCCATACAAGATGGTCCTCCTTTCTTTCTACACTCCATATTTTATTATTGAGTTTGCTACGTGAATGTCACTTTATTATCACCTTTGGGTAAATTTTCGATCTCAATACAAACCTCATTTGGGAACTTGGGAACACCTATCTCCTGTCGCTGGGGACTTAACAGACTTATAGGACATCCAGATTCGAACTGAATACATATTATCTACAATCACACATTCCTAAAATTTGTAACATAATCATAGCATAACAAACCATGATCGTTGTACAGACGGCTACACATCAAGCCATACAAAACCAGTATAGGCTGGCCTTGAATTGCTCGGAAATTCCTTTACAATGGGAGGTCAGTCTAAACTGGTTTTGTATGGCTTGATTTGTAGCCGTGTGTACTACTCCGACTCATCATAGGGGCAAATGTATTGCCAATTAAACGTGTACAAATCCATACTCCGAGCTGCTACTGACAATTTCATAGAAAAACTCGATAACACTGCTCGACCTAGGAATCCAGGATCTCTAGCGTAGGAGTCGCTCTTAGGACTAATACGGAAATAAGCAATCGAAAGAAACTGAAGACTAGCTGTCCTTCACAGCCTCGCCCGCGTGTTATGTATTAAACATAATATAAAAACATTTATCTTGAATAACTCTATCTATTAAAAAAAACGCATCAAAATCCGTAGCGTAGTTTTAAAGATCTTAGCATACATAGGAACAGATAGACAGCGGGAAGCGACTTTGTTTTATACTATGTAGTGATACTGTAATATTTTCCAGTCTTTCTTTACCTAAATATAGATAAAGACGTCATCTTTGATAATTATATCATAAAAGATGACATCATAGCTTATGTCGTCATTCGCAACGATTAGAACGGTACTGACTATTTAATATTCATATTTAGTACGCAATTTAGTATGTTTTAGGAATCTTATTAACATTAAATGCGAAAGTGAGTTTGTCAGTAATGTCTGCTGCTTCCTCATGACTATATAAATCTAAAAGAAAGTCTTTTCACCTCCATCAAGCCCGTATTAATTAAAAGGTAGCTTGTAAATACCTTTTAGCGATCACTCTACACGAAAGTTATGAAAATTTATCGAAGATCGATAATTATTTATTAATGCACACAACATTACGCAAATTTAAAGGTGCGTGCCTCCGATTCGGACTCAAGACACGAGTTCAGTAGCCCGATTCACGTAATTAAAACTGTAGCGATGTTGCAACAACTTAATCGTTGAAACAGTTTTCCAGTGTTATGTGAATATTATCAAGCCAACGTTTTGGAACCATTCTCGCCCAACGAATGAACATGGCTCAACGATGTTTCAATAGGATGACTTCTAAATCGGTCCGAACGACGGATGTGAATAGGAAAACTTTTTCAATGATTAAGTCGCTGCGACATCACTACGGTTTTAATTACGTGAATCGGGCTACAGGTCATATCATACACCACATAATCCATAATATAACTGCGAAAGTAAATGTATTATCTGTTTGTTTGTTACATTTTCACAACCACAGCCGTTGAACCACAAGCTGAACCTAAGTATTTTTATGGATTATTGTAGGTACCTGTATGGATAGACTCCTGTCTATCCATACCTTGGAACAGAATAAATAAATGCGAGTGGAACCGCAGGCAATAGCTTGCATAAATTGTCTTAACTTTTCTTTCGTCGTAGTTATACTATCAATCATTTAGCAAAGACGTTTGTAGTATACAAAGATGAACGTTTTTAACAACTGGCACGGTGCAGAAGTCTTGTATCGCATTGGATTTTTCAAATACAAAATTAATGGATGCTTATTTGTCAAAACAATTAAATTTAATATCATTGCTACACAATTAAATGTCGTCATAAATTAATATTAAAGTAATTGGCTACACTATTGTTACAAATTAGTAACAATGGCGACTGGCGCGAACTGAACCAATATGGCCGACAATTATGAGACGATTGCGCGCCAAAACCGTTCGGAAACGATTGTATGCTAACTTTTTATGCATTAATGAGGTAGGTTGATGAAGATCTGGTTTGTCAAAGTTTAATGGTTGCCTCTACTTAACTGACACTAATTTTAGGTACTTAGTACATATTTGGCAAACTGATTGCAGTGGGCCATTTACTAAGTAAATTTTCGCCCTTAATTATTATTATAATGCCCGGCTATAAAATGTCGGAAACATTCTAAGACCGGAGAGCACATATATTTTATCTCCATTAACCCATTATATTGCCCACTGCTGGGCACAGTCTCGTCTCAAAATGAGAGGGATTAGACTAAGGTCCACAACACCAGCCTAATTCGGGTTGGCAGACTTCACACACCGTCAACAAAATTTCTCAGATATGCAGGTTTCGTCACGATGTTTTTCTTCACTATTAAAAACAATCTGAAGTGCATGCTTTGGATTCGACATCGAGATTTGAATTGGCAGTCCAACGGTCATATCACTTTTACTGCTTTTGGATGGTTGGTTACTTGGTTTTACTGCTCGCATACCTATACATTTTAGATAAACCTAGCATTAAACAACATTTTGCGGTCTGCCGCCTCACCGGATTAGGTATTCGGATAAAAATTTACAGCCGCACTTACAAAAAAGGTTTAAAGCCACTGCCCACCAATCTATAGCATACAAATGCCCCGATTACCGATTAGAAATCGATTTTCGAGAATCGATTTTACGATTTAAGGATATAGATTCTTTAATAGCATTTAATTAAATGATTACCGATTTATTTATTGTGGTTTTATGATGGCACTGCTATTGTGTGGACAAATTAAGATTCTGCGGCTGTTACGTTACGAGCGAGACTGTTATATACCCACATATATGTAGGTATTGTTATCATTTAAGCACCATTTTCCTTGTCTAACTTTAAATAGATACATTTGTTAAGTTTAAGGCGGGTCGTCTAAGGCGCCAAATTCGTTGTTTAAATTGACAATTCTGAACGAAATATCCTCAGATTAAGGAAATAGATTTCCTAATCTGAGGAAATATCAATTTAAAATAATGATTAATATGTACATAAAGGGACCAAACTTTGCTTGAGGCCGAATTTTTCTTTTCTAGATACTACCTACTACTACTAGAAAATTCATATCTTTGTGAATAATGATTATTATGAATACAGTATAGGTAGTTATAGGATGTCGCAATTCATACTGCTGTGTGTGAAGGTGTGATAAAGACGTACAATTTGAGACAGAATTTTTAATTGTTATAGAATTTTTCTGAAATAGAATATTCCTGACAAACTATAAACAAAATCCATAAACAACCTCTTTAAGTAGGTATAGTCCATGACTCACCACATCGTAAGGCAAAGGCATTAATATCATAATGCCAGCAATAAAATGATAACCCTCTTTAAAACTACTCAACCAGGTGTCTACGATAGCGGTTACCAGTCATAAACTCTATGAATGCTTCCGAAATAGCTGTGTATGGAATAGCAATATTGTTTTATAGTTTCTAGTGATGACTGACGATTCAGCTTGTCCATGCGGCATTTTAATTTCATGCCTAAGCGCGTAAGGGCCCAACAAATATAGATTTAGGTAGTGCGACTATTCAGGCAAATACCTACCTATAAACTGGTGTTTAATTATTATTCAGAGCGCGGCAAAAACCTCGTTTCTAATGAATCGACAATAAATCATCAATGTTAAGTGCAACAGCTATTTGACAGCCATTGTCACTTAAATTATTTTGGCGCGAACGTGACAAATATGGCCGGTGGGTTCCTGCTTGTCTGTGGATTTTTTCAAAAGAGGTTATAGACTTCAGGTCGTCTACGTCTTTATAAATGTGAGAAAGTTTTTCTTTTGATTGATGGTCGCAAGCACAGCTGTTTGGCACGTGGTGTTGCGTTCGATTCGCAGGCTACGCAATGTTATTGGGACTTTCCATTAGAAAATGTGAACTGAGTATGTCCCTACTCCCTACGTAAATAGTTATAACTGTACCTAACACTTCAAGGAATACTATGCGTGATGGAAACCGACAAGAACTGAATTATCAGCCATTGGTCGATCAATTGAGTCAGCGGTGGCTAACTGGGTCACTCAAAGGTTCAATTCCGGGATGAAACAGCACGCTTGGTGTTAGGATCAAGTGATCCGCGTGGCTAGATACCATAAGCACCGTCTCATGTAGAACGAGTGCTCAATAGTTTTACTGTGGGTTATCGTATGAACGGTGGCTAGCCCACTCGTACCTCAAAATGTCAATTTTTCTCGGTTGATTTTGAACTTAATTATGAATATTTTAAGGTTTAAAATCATTTGGAGAAATTTGACAGTATTGTGTAACCTGATGTGCTGGCGATTGTACCTATATAAGAGCCAGAGCACGGAAAAGTATGTTTTTCTTAAAATTGCATGCTCCTTATTCCCGATTCATTCCGCATTACAGATTTTGTGACGTAACTCACCAAACCTTTTTTACATTTCGGACTATCTGTATCACAGATATACATATTTCTATGATCTGTATGGATCGTCTCCTCCTAGGCAAGTCGTCATATTATATCGAACTAGTTACGATTAAAACCTGCACTTGCTTTTCCTTGCGCTCTATAGTCACGGCCCTGGGACTCGTCTGTTTGAGAAACAAACTATTAATAAAAAAAAAAGAATTTATTGCAATTTTTAAGCCTGTGTTTCACACCATAACCTAGGCTGCCATAAAATGAAATGAAATGATATTTATTTCTGTAAATAGATCATTCAAAGATACTTTTACAAGTCAATGTTTTAAATTTATTTTTAAGCTAGTTAAGGTGTAGAGCGCCATCTATTTAAAAAGTTAAAAATCATCGATGGCTGATGTTTAAAATCCCAATTACCCTAATCGACACGCTAGGCCATCGGCGCCAATACAGTACCTAATGCATGTTATATAGTAGATACCGATTCATGTCAAATTACTAACATCCTATTGTTCTATCAATAGGTTACTAGGAACATGGCTATTGTATTCGTTTCATAGAAACGGTTTTAATACTTGGGTTCCTTGATTAATTTTTGAAAAAAATCATATTGTGAGAAGCAGAAAAGATTGATTAAAATTATAAGGCAATGATATAATCCGTACAAACGTAAACTACTATACCAATTTTGATAAATTTAAGTAAATATAGAGATAGACCTCCAAGGTTGGAAAATAACATAACCTTTTATCCCAAAATAGCCCATTAAAAGTAAAACCGTGTCCATAACAGGTTATATAAAATAAATGGTTTACGAAATCATCGAATCCATTGGCTAACACCTTTAACTAGTAATTTAATAAAACCCATTATGCTAAACATATTTAATTTAAATAGTAAAACCTTATCGGACCGGATGTGGCAAGTGTGAACAGATCAATTTCTAACAGTCAATGAAACTCGATGACTTGTAAAAAAAGAAAACAATAGAGCATAGACAATCGCGCCAAAATTACCAAACAAACGCTGCGCGCTGTATGGATGGCCGTGATATTATCTATGAAATATTGGAAGAGTGTGAGAAGTTTTTTTGTTGGTACGGGTTCTGCCTATTCAACCTTTTTGGGTAAGGAGTTTTCTTTTTTTTTATCTTTTCATTAGTACTGATTCGTTGTATTAGCTATATATAATGTTATGTACTATCAGCAAACTCAATATCTAGCCAATTTGCAAACAAATCCCGTGTACACGATGACCACAGCTATTCACCACCCTTTTTTGTTAACCTGTCAAGCGGCAGATTGTAGACACAATGCAAAATCTATTGTTATGTGCTCAAAAGAGGAACTGTACCGCTTGCCAGGTTAAACAATAGTACTTATAATTCATTTAGCCGCCTTAAAAATTGAAAGGTATTTGTAAAATAATATGTGTCAAATAAAAAAAAAAAAAAACAATAGTACTTAAATAAAAAAAGGATCCTTGAATGACCAATGTTATAGAACAATAACATTTTTTCAATTACAAAAGCAAGGGGCTCAGCGAATACCCCAATGCTGCAAAGCTATTGGTTGATAGTCAAGAGCGTAGGTAAGCGCTAGTATAGCAGCCGAGCGCTGCAAGCAAGAACAGCCCGTATGGTGGTCAGATATTGAATTGGCCGATAGTACATGCACAATGATATTAGCCAATCTATTACTTAATTTGTTGTATAGGTACATAATATACCTCCTGTATATTCTTGTAGTTAACGTATACGTGGATACCCGTCCACGTGATTTGCAATGGTGACTTTATATGCTTAGTTTACCTTTACAGTCACGAAAGGGTCTCGTGGATATTCAATCCATCTGCAAGTTTAAATTGCGCTTTCTGCGGTCAGTTTATAGATGGGTAACCATTTTTAACACATCGACCCTATAGATATCCATAGACCTTCCCACCTAGAGAACGTAAACCATTAGGCCCCAGTTATCATACGTAACTATTATTTCCTAAAGCAACTTATCTCTAGATGTTGCCCAGAGATGCGGGAGGTCCAATGTTTTTTTTCTATTAAGGGTGCAACAGGCTAACTAAGAGGACGCTGAGTTCTGGTAATCTTATGACTCAATAGTCCTTTTAGCACGGTATGAACATACATACATACACTCACGCCTTTAGTAGGGTAGGCAGAAACTATAGACCGCCATTTGCTACGACTCTTGCATATCTCACGGTACGAATTAAGGTAGGTATTGCGCATTCCTCGATCAGAAAAGAAGTAAGTAGATAATTAAAACTAGCGCACGGGATCCCTAAAAATATAGATTAAATAATAAAGTGGAGAGGAAAGTGACAGAACAATATGTAAATAACATTATTTAGACTTCGCTGCGTCATTCAACCAATTTGTTGCGGCGGCCATCATGTATTGATTGTGCTGGACAGGGCATGCTATGGAGCTGTTCCATACTAATAACAGCTGTTGCCAATAACAAATAAGTTAGTAGATTTCTTCATTAGAGAAAGAATTGCTGTACCCGACAGGGTCCATAATGAACTAAATTGTAAAATTTACCATCCATGTAAACTACATTGTGGAATGCAAAGCGGCGGTAGCCTAATGGCTAGGGCGTCGGACCTGCGATCATGTGTGGTCAGATGCGTTACCGAGCCTGTGTGGCCGCTGATCCTGACGATCTCTTTTTTTAAATAGCTAAAAAATATCAAGTTGCATGGCCAAAATAAGTGAAGTTCCTATTAGCAATGTTAAATAATAATAACAAAACCAAATTTTTAAATATGATTCGACTCCACATCACGCGCGCCGATCACCATATTGAAATTGGAACGCTCAACCATAGACAATAACGATGGTATCGTTGACCGTTTAGCATACTACATCGTTTAGTTTGGCAAAGATATCAGTCATACAGCCTTTTTTGTTTAACAATTATTATTATTAATAGTTCGTCTGTTGTTTAGTTTCGATGTGACAGTGAAGTTAAAATGGTGCCCAGAAAAATATAGGTTGTGCTTCCGTGAATCATAATGTTGTTGTATTTGAACGCGCATATAATATAACTATTGTCTGGATTTTAAAAGAGACCATGATTCTCTGAGTTTGTTTCGACGTTTCTTCTCAGAGGTCGTCAGATAGGAAACGTCGACGCCATCTAGTAAAAAAAAAATGAAAAAAAACGACTTTTAAAAGTGTCATATAAGATCTATTTACAGAAATAAATATCATTTCATCATTTCATTTCATTTCATATCATTTCATTTACTTATAGTTATATCCAACTGTATATAAAGAGTAGGTATAGAATACCTACACACGCACGCACGCACGCACGCACGCACGCACGCACGCACGCAAATGATGCGAAAGAGGTGTGCATCTCTAGTCAGTAGGGTGCGGGCCAGCTCCAACAGTATCCTAAGCGTGATCGCTAACAGGTTGGACTGCCCTTATGTGGGGCGTTGCTGCGCCATCTCCCACGAAATGGCAAAATAATAGATTGCTACTAACATAGTTTTAAGTTTTATTTCTAACATAATGAGTCATGGTCACTTGAATAAATAAATTTTCTATTCTATTCTATTCTATGAGAATGGAGGATGATTTTATATTGTAATAAGTGTGCATCGGAACTACATGAAATAGTTCCGCCATCCCCGTTCCACTATCTGACGAACAGAGCTACGGCAAGGCGCCACCGCTACATGGTGGAAGTGCCTAAATCTCGCACGAAGCGTTTTGCCTCGACATTTATAGTGCGTACTGCTCTATTGTGGAACTCGCTACCGGAATCTTTGTTCCCCGAGACCTACAATTTGGGTGTCTTCAAGATGAGAGTGAATAGGTATCTTCTAGGCCAGCGCGTTCCATCGTAGACCACTTCGATGCTTAGCATCAGGCAAGTTGTGGTCAAGCGTAAGAAAAAAAAAAGATGACAAACAAATAACTGCCTTTAGCTGAAATAAATGGAGTAATGTAATAAAAATGGCCAAGGTGTTGGACTTGCGATCATGTGGTTGCCGATTCGAAACCCACTCGTAATACAAGCATTTAGCGTATTACGAGGGGTTAACAAAATTTCTAGTAATGTGCGACCCACATTGCTAGTAAGCTTTAAAAAAAAAATTTTTTTTACATTTACAGAAGGGGATCGGGAACCTGTAGGCAACACCTTTAAAATTTGTCCTGTGGGAATCAAAGCCGCGACCCGGAGCACATAAGCTGATGACCTACAGTCACTGCTCCATCTATGCCGTCATTCAATTCACGAATAATTTAAGTACTTATCTTAGATTACAGTATTTTCTATAATAATATATTTGACTAGCTGACCCGACAGACATTAGCAGTCTTGGCTATGAATATTCAACCCGAAATCTAAAAAAAACGCATCATCATCAACCCATAACATTGTCCCATTGCTGGGCACGGGTCTCCTCTCAGAATGTGAGGGATTAGGCTATAGTTCACCACGCTAGTCTACTCTGGGTTGGCAGACTTAAAACGCCGTCAAGAAAATCTTTGGGGCATGTAGGTTTCCTCGCGATGTTTTCCTGTAATTAATTAGTGATACCAACACACTGACATCGAAAAGCCAGTGGTGTGTGACTTGGATTCAAACTCGAGACCTTTAACTTGACAGTCCAATAGTCATCTCGCTAGGCTATGCTTTGATGATGATAAATTGATGTCAAAGACGGGAATGACTTGTGTGAAACAACAATATTATATACATATTACAATCATTACAATTATAATACTGCCTCATTAGTCTAGTGGTCCTAAGCACGACTACTATGCTAGAGGTCCTGGGTTCGATACCCAGGTCGAGCAGTGTTATTGGGTTTTTCTATGAAATTACCTGTAGCAGCTCGGAGTCTCGATTTGTGCCCGGTTAGTGGCAATAGGCTCGCCCCCTATTACATGGGACCTACAACATACTGGCGAAATGTGGGTGTACATTAAAACACCTCTGCCTAATCCTTCGGGGATTACAGGCGTGATGGTATGTTATGTTATAATTTTATAACAATCATCATAATTATGTATATCGCTCGTTTAAAAAAAAAAAGATGTAACACAAAATTTACGAATTTTGACCTTTTACAATAAAACGCATATTCATTGCGTAAAGATTAGTTAGAATTCAACAGCCGTCTCAATACGTCAAAATTGAAACACCTAGTAAGTGGTCTAAAACTTTGAATCAAAGACAAGTCGGAATAAGTTGAAAACTTTAATCGCCGATTCCCACAAGTTGCAGTTTTTGAGTTACATCTTTTTATTTTTAAGGGTGCGATATAACAATCATTATATTCAATTTATTCTACCAACATTTTTTTAAATTGTACTAATAATGATTCCAAATGCATTATTTTCGGTCTTGTAGCGCCATCTGTTATCGAGTAGCGCGACCAAAATCTATTTATAAAACATAACCTTGTCTATGGCACTTGGCACAAGTACTCGAGTGAAGTTCAGTTTTGACAGTTGTAATGTAACAGTGGTCATCCTAGTTTTTTTATACCTCCTTGCATTTTGATACCAAAATATTAGATATTCGTAAAGTGGTATTACGTGAACAAGATGAAAATGAGAGCCCACGCACATCGGGAAAGGTGGAATGCGACCCGCTAGCAACGGTGAGTACTACATAAGCTCTGTAGTATTATGCTTGTGTCTGTATTTTTAACTGATTAAAAAAAACCGTAGTCAATTGGCTGTTAACCTTTTAACTAAAAGCGGGAGCCGCGTAATTCGACGCTATGCCGTGTATAATTTTATTACTATTCGCTCGACGGCGCATACATTAACGGGAGGACGTTCGCCCACATTCATTTTCGGTCTACAGCATTAAAAACGCCTAACTGTAATCGTTACTTATCAAACGTAATTGGTTCTTTATCTATATTAGTACAAATTTCATATTTAAACCCTTGATTGGGTGTAAACTGCTTGATAAAACATAACTGTATGTATGCAAAGTTTATTATCATTTTAATAGTAATCAGTGATTGTGTTTTTTTTTTGGTGTTACAAATAATTTGATACTGGCTGTACGTGAATATTCATTGCACATATTATCTTCACTGCGAAAAAAACAGGATCATAAACAGGTAAGTTTTTTTTTTATTTATTAACTACAGGTCACACAGGTCTATCAAGTTTGATCATTTTTTTATTAATATTTTTTAAAGATTATGACAAGTTAGGTTTTTAATATCTATTAAAACTGGTACAATCAAATTAATTATTGCCATAATTAAGTCGGGGTCCTGGTTTAGTAGGTAAATAATATTGTACACTTTTATTAAAATTTATTTAACATTATATTTACCTATAGTCTTAGTAAAACCAGTATTGAAGGATTAAAACAGCATTCAAGTTATGATTTATAAACTTAATTATTTAACCTTTGTGCAACTGGTTCTATAAATCATTTTTTTTTTACTCCAGCTGCTTGCATTTAGGAACTTACCTAAAAGTTTTATGTTAACTTAGGTTTGCTTCCAATTGCATAATTTAAAAAGAGACAAAACATATTTGCAGTATATATTTAACTATCTTCAAATTAAATCCTTTGCAGGATAAGCAGGCTAGTCATAGTTTTTTGATCATAAAAACTGAAATACATAAATACTTTATCTTATCTTTGATTGTAATTTTTTTATTAGCTTCTGTGTGAAATGTGTGAACTTTGCACATTTTTTGTGTAGTCATTGATTGATATTTTATTATAAATAGTTTTTTTTTTATAAATTATTCATTGAGCTATTAATTTTTATCAAAACCAGTGTTTTTGTTTTATAAACTTGACAATGCCTGCAGGTATTTTTTATACATCCTATTATAGTTTTTTTTTTGATAGACATAATAAATATGCTACCTACAACATTTTTATAGCTTGATATCTTGTTATAAGCGTGGGAAATTGGACTCAATTTTAATTCTTGCATTTAATATGATAATAAATTGTATTTTTATCATAAAGAACAAGTTAATTCATAATCTAACTATGTAGGTATTATGACTTTGAAATATTTTAACAGTTATCTCAAAGATAACTATCACAGCTTATCTTGGTGTTAAATAGTATTTTTTTGTAATTATCTACAATTAGACATGGTTTATGAAACATTTATTTGTTTGGAAGCTTACTACTGCTTAGCAAATCAAATCTATATACGAAATGTGCGACATAATAATGTCACGCAATTTGAAAATGCGTTCGGTAAAGGGCATTCTTACGCGAGCAATATAATAATAATATAATCATCATCCTCTCGATTTTACGCTCCATCGAGTTCGGTTTTTCTTTCTCAGCCTGTCTTTCTGTTCCTGTGAGGAGCAGCGTCGTTGAAAATACCCAATAACAATGCTCAACGTGGGAATCGAACCCAAGACCTCTAGTGTAACAGTCGCGCTTACGACCACTATGCAGGCAGTTATTAATGAAAAAAAAATTAACTGCCTCAGTACTTTAGTGGTCCCAAGCGCGAATGAGAGATCCTGGGAATGGACCCAGGTCCAGCAGTGTTATTGAGTTTTTCTAAGAAATTCTCAGTAGTAGCTCGACTAGCTCGGTGTCTAGATATTTGCCCGGCTAAACATACTGAATCGAAGCGTAGGTATACATTAGTACACTGCCGAATCCTTCGGGGAATACAGGCGTGTTGGTATATATGTATGAAAAAAAAAAACATTTCCAATACTTGTGCCCTTAACAAATTATTCAGATTCGATCGACACAAACATGAATTAGGTTTAAAATATTCTCTAGAGATGTAAATTTTATCAGATAAAAAATCGTTTGAAAAACAAAACACTTATTTACCTACTGGTAACAAGTTAGATATCCGAAATATATGGATTTGTCATAATTTCATCACGTGATATATCGAAAGATTATGCCAATTCCATACATTTCAGATTCATCTAACTTCGTTATCAATATAGAAATGCAACATTGTCTAGACCCCCTGGTGTTGCAGGTGCCCAGGCGGCGATGACCACTTAAGTACCATCAGGTGGTACGCCTGCTTGTTTCCCGACGTCTCTACATAAAAGCAAGTGATATATCAAAATTATTAATACGCACATTATTACGGATTATACTTTAGAGGTGGTTCCATTCAAATTTTATCAAAACCGGTTGAGCGGTTTTAAAAAAATTAACAAATATCTAAAAATTTACTCCGAAACCTCGCTGTCTCATTGGAGCAGTGCATTTAGTTGGCTTACAAGTATAACATATTAAAAAAATACAGTCGAATTGAGAACCTCCTCCTTTTTGAAGTCGGTTAAAAATCAGAGGCCCAATTTCTCCCTCAGTCCCCTTCCTTCTCCTTCTTCCTTCCCCTCCCTTTTCCTTAAATATACTCGGTAACGCATCTGCAACTCCTTTGCTTTTGCAAATGTCCATGGGCGGCGATGACTACTTACCATCAGGTAGCTCGCCTGATCGTTTGCCGAGTTATGCCATAAAAAAAATCAGAGATGCCTTAGATTCGAACTCGAGACGAAAACTTTGGCAGTCCAATCCACATATCCACTAGGCTATCACTGCATCATAATACAAGTGGCTAAATAGAATTGTTACATCGCTTCATCCGTTGCTACACATGAGTAGTTGCGTGGGAAGTGAGTACATACACAAATCGCTTCGGTGACTCAAATCACACACGAATTATGGATGTCTCTGTAAATGTGTATTTTTTCGACAAAAGTCTAATGCACACATTTCATTCTGTATTGAGACTTGAAGACAATAATAAATAAATGATTTAATTTCGGACCGCAAGAAGATCCATATTTTGTTAGTAAAATTACTTATGCGCTAATGTTGATAATCAAATTGGTGAGCACTTTCAGAATGTCACAATCTTTCACAATGAAGCGGCGGTAGCCTAATGACTAGGGCGTCGGGCTTTCGATCATGTGGTTGCCGGTTCGAAACCGGCAACCACATGATCGAAAAAGTTCAAGTTATAATCAAATAAGATATATCAAATAAGTTCAAGTTGTAACTATACTAAGATCATTTAAGCGCCAGGAAATAAATTTAAATAAATGTAATTTAGTTAAGTTTCTCTTTAAGTGAACTATGTAATGTTCTTTGAGAAATAAATTATCTTTAAACTGAAACCCACCCATTGCACCACTGACGTGAACCCACTCGTAACCACTCTTCGTCGGTATGTTTAGGTCCCCTGTAATAGGGAGCGAGCCTATTGCCATTAACCGGGCACAAACGCAGACTCAAACACAGAGCTGCTACTGATGATTTCATAGAAAACCCATAAACACTTTGCTCGACCCAGGAATCGAACCCAGGATCTCTAGCGTAGCATGACTATGCTACGCGACCACAATATAAGAATCTTCTTAATAATCTTCTATATTGTGACTAGACTTAAGAGGCAGTCCAGACAAATGCATGCTCATGTATGTCTTTTTGCCAATAAACATTTTCTTCTTTCTTTCTATATTTAAATTATTTAGGTCTTCAATGTTTCTTAGGCATGCTAACTACGAAGAAACATTACGTATAAACGAAGAGGTCATGCAACAATATCAGTGTCAACCTGTTTAATTAAACGAATAACATGCTACTGCCACGAGTATACTGACCACAGTTTGTTCGAAATAAGTAAGCCGATCGGAAGTTAGCCGTTCCGAACTACCGTGGTGATAAAATCGTTTAATTAAGTGTTTTAATACATAAATATCGAAATTAATAAACAAAATAATTAGAAATGTGAAACATATACGGCTCTAATTATCTTTACATCGACTCTTCTATTAAAATTTACCACTTCTAAACCACTTGCAGACAACTTCCGATCGGCTTACTTATTTCGAACAAACTGTACTGGCCAACTCCATATATTTAGCGTTGCCAGGCGTCCGGATAAAGCCTATGTCCGGCTTTTTTATGGAGTGTCCGGTATGTTTAGGTCCCATGTAATAGGGGGCGAGCCTATTGCCATTCACCGGGGACAAATCCAGACTCCGAGCTGCTACTGAGAATTTCATAGAAAAACTCAATAACAGCTTGCTCGACCTGGGGATCGAACCCAGGACCTCTATCGTAGCAGTCGCGTTTGGGACCACTAAACTAATGAGGCAGTCAATAAAATAAAAGCAATTAAAGTAAAGTTAAGAGTCACTTCTGCATAAAATGGTTAACATTCGGCATAATTCTATGACTCATGCATGAAGTAGAGCCAAAGCGCTGATTTTCAGTAGCAGCCAGCGTAGACATAATGACGTCGGAAGTTTTTTCGTGTTGAGAGAGAAAATAGACAAAAATAATAACAATAAAATAATTTGATGTCTAAAACAGTTTGTGAAGTCGGTGACTTCAATTTGAGTGATTATTTTGTTTTCGCCACCGACTTTCCAAACTGTTTTAGACATCAAATTATTTTATTATTGTTTAAAGGCGGTTTTAATTTATTTTTTTAATGGAAAGTTTTGTTTATAAGTACTTGTAAGACAACCAAACGCACTGCTCCAATGAGACAGCAATGTTTCGGACTGAACCATAATATCATCGATGTAAGCAACTTTTTGATGTTTGTTGATTTTTTTAAAAACGCTGAACCGATTTCGATTAAATTTAAATGGGACTCCTCTGAAGTATGACCTACCAAACAAAAAAATAATCATCAAATTGAATCCATAATTGACGGCGATATCGAGTAACAAACATACAAAAAAAAACAGACGAATTGCGAACCTCCTCCTCTTTGAAGTCGGTTGATAAAATCAAGATTGTCTACTAGGAAGTACTTTTTGAACTTCATTTTTACATTATAGACAGCCCCCAAGAAGGCCACCCTTCAGTACTGCAGTTTTAACTGGGAAAAAGAAGCAGCACAACAATCTCCTCACCAACATTGCAATATTGCACATAAAAGCCACTACAGAAAACTACGCGATAAAAATAAACTAGAGCTTGAGATTGCGTACGGCGCCGGCACAGCATTGCTAAGTAAAAGTTTTCTTTGCATGGCACAAAAAATCTTCAATAAGTTACCAGATGACATTAAACAATTAAATTTAATGCAATTTAAAAAATGTATGCATAAGTTTTTGATTGACAAATGTTATTATGCAATTAATGATTTCCTAATAGATCATATTGATATAAGTAATTTTATTGGCATTCTCCACTGAATATTTTGACATTGTATTTAATATTTGCACGCCTTTTTGTGGCAAAATATAGAGATACCTACTAACCTCAATCTGTAACATCATTTTGTACTTACCTATATTGCAAATAAAATTGATTTGATTTGATTTGATTTTGAACACATTTCTGCCTGTTCATTTTACTAAGGCGTTACAATTTAAATAACTATACAGAATTTTATTTTGTTCTTGGAGTACATACTTAATTAATTTAATATTGCTACGACAGGTTGGCTACCTTAGCTCGGACCCTGTTCCCGATTCCGGTAGACTATTGTTTTTTTTTAAATATTTATTGTGTAAATAAAAAAAATTGCTAAAAAAAGAATGAAATGGAAAAAAATATAATAGAAAGAGATAACATGATATGGGTCAATAAATAGAGTAAACCAATACACATTTATGTTATAGGTATGTCATATTTAATATGGAAACATTCCTTTGCGGCGCCTGCGCAGTCTGCACGGACTGCACTCGGACAAAGTACCAAAGGTATCTTTATCTATGGCTAGTATAAAGTAGTAGTGTCTATGCTTATTTCTTTGCATAAAAATTGCGAAATGTTCACAAAGATAGGAATTTTCTAATTAAAGAAAATTTTCAGTAAAAGAAAAATTCGATCACGGGCAGGGTTTGAACCTGCGTCTCTCTGGTTAAGTACACCAGACGCTTTGCCAAAGCTACCGAGACCACGGCCTGTGATGTCGAATTTCGCTTCCACATTTTACGTCTTCAGGCGACGTCAGCACCATCAATTGAAGACACCTTTTAAAAAAAAAAAAAAGTATATTAGCAATGTGGGTCGCACATTACTAGTAATCTTGTTAACCCCTCGTGCTAAGCTAAATGCTTGTATTACGAGTTCACATCGGTAGTGCAATGGGTGAGTTTCGAACCGGCAACCACATGATCGCAATTCCGACGCTCTAGCCATTAGGCTATCTCCGCTTTATCTTTCAACCATCACGACTGCCTTTACAGGTAGTTCAATGTCGAATGTAGTAGTGTTTAGCTGGCATGTCTACATACCAGCATGCATGGGTCGGCACGGCCGGGGAAGTACTACCCTCCCACAGAATATCGACGTCAAGTAGCAGTATGCATACTGTTGAGTTTCGTACGGTGAGTGTGGAGCGCCGGAGGCCCAATTCCTCCCTCAGCCCCCTTCGTTCTCCTTTCCCTCCCTTTCCTTGGCTCTGCAACCCATCTGCAACTCCTTCGGTATTGCAGATGTCTATGGGCGGCGATGACTACTTACCATCAGGTGTAGCTCGCCTGTTCGTTTGCCGAGTTATCCCATAAAAAAGCCTTCGGACTGGACTCTAAATATAATTTAACTAGTTCACTCGACAAACGTTATCCTGTCTCAGCTATAATTATATAATACTAGGTGTCCCGGCAGACCTTGTTCTGCCCTATTTCTTTAAAACAAAATGACAACCAAGAAAATGCTACGCACCGAGGAAGTAATGATGACACGTACATTAGAAATAGAAATGAAATGCAACCTCTAATCAACTTGAAGGCATACCAAAATAATCCATACGCGCCATACCAAGATAATCCTAACGCGCCTTTGTTTTGTTTTGATTGACGTCAAATGACTGACACCTAGGGACAGAGTGGTTTGTATGGGAAAAAGAAAAGGGCTGTTTTTAGGGTTTTCCCGGCAATTATTCGAATTTTTCGTCGAAAACCACCTTTGAACTTCAACGAACATTTAAAAAAAAGAATTGGCCAAATTGGTCCAGGCGTTGTTGAGTTATGCGCTTACCCAACACATTTTGCGATTCATTTTTATATTATAGATAATATATATTCAATGTGAATTGGAATAAATAATTCAAAAAAAACCGCGAAGCTAAAATAGTCTTTGTTATGGTAGGTATATACATCCTTATATCCATCGGATTTATTAGACTAAGCTTTCCTATAATAAATATTTTGCGCAATTCTGTTCTTTTTTTTCCATAAGAACTATGAGGAAAACTTAAAAAAAAAATAGATTAATGAAATCGGTAAAGTTGTTCTCAAGTTAAGGTGTGAGCAAGGGAAATAGGAATGCAACATAGTGTAAAATTTTAAATCTTTCCATCGACTACATTTTCTAGTTTTGCGGTGACCCGGAAGCTGAATTTTATATATTTACTAAAAATAATACACGTCTCTTCTAGCGTTGTTAATTTAAAATACGAACCTCTGACACCGAGATAGATAAAATACCTGTATGTCGATAAGCACCGAGCTTCCCGCATTAATTATAGTTTTTATCGATAATGTTTTGACCAAGCCAACTGTCGAACATTCTATATAGGGCATACCAAACCAAATAAGTTATTATGCTAACTAATTTAGAGATGTGTCGAGTATTCGGTATTTCATACGTTCAGTATTCGGCCAAACTATGTTTGGAAACCGAATATCTAACCGAATTTGAGTTCGGTTTTGACATAAATAACTTGATTAATTTCGAGTCTAGAGTATTTGGTATAGATATTATATTTTGAATATGTTAAACAGTCATTGTAATAGGTAAGTTCTGAATAAATTAAGTATATTATACGAATTTATGATATATTATTAGATTTAGGTGAAAATTGAAATATTTTTCCGAATGCACTATTTTACACCAAAATCTTCGACGATAACGACTTTTAAGCAACAATTTCAATAATCAATCGTGAATAAGTTATCGTTGATGTCGCAATTTCTAATGCCGTGTACCTACCTAGAATATGTTATAACCGAATAATTTGGGAAAAACCAAGAATAATTTGAATTTTGCGCCCAAGGCTGACGCTTCAGCCTTAACTTTATGAGAGCAATGAAGTCTAAAAATGCCAATACGTTATATTTTATTTTATGATCCGGTTTTTTCCTTCTAACGAAGTACATTTATACAACATGTAATAAAAATCCGGCCCCCTGTTTTAAACGGAGTACATATTAGAATCTAAATTAAATAATAAAACTATGTCATAGTAATCATTTTTTTTATTCATGATTGGCCTACGCTTGACCGCCAGTTCGCCTGATGTTAAGCGATACTGCGATCTACGATGGAGCGCTTTTGCCTAAGAGATACCGATTCACTCATTTATATATAATCAAGATCAAGACTGTTGTGTTAGGGTTTTTTACAAATAATATAAAAATAAGGTGCCGAACTTTAATCGAATATTCGGCCGAATTCTGTAAGTACATACCGACAAGCTGCAACACAACTCGGTGTCGCGTCATGGCGGGCGCATTGAGAGGGCGCGCCGAATACTTACGAATATTCGGCGCATCTCTAATGCTAGCGGATATAAGTTAACAAACTTACAAATCGTAATACAATTTCTATTTAATTTGTCAACTTCCTTCTGTACTCAGGAAATATATTTCCTTAATTAATTCTTGCTTCCTTTCCAAAGTATTAAAATAATCCGAATATAAAACTTATGGTATAAAAACTAAGTCGACTGTACAACAACTAGATGCATTGGAAAGTACTCAAAATTCTTTTAATTGCAATATTAAGTAATTGAACTGTCGGATGGCTATAAGTGTGCTTATTCTATAACATCCTGTTGAAATACATTATTTGAACGTGTTATTTTGAAGAGGACAGAACCTTAGTGTAATTCAATCTAATAGTGGTGAAACTCGGCCGTCTAGACAGGTCAACGATCAGGTGCGGTGCGGGTCAGAACGGCGTCCTCCTGACCCTAATTTGCAGGCATTATGGAGAATCTTTTTTCTCTTCTCTGTGGCAGGTATCCAGTCCGCCCGACATGTACTGCGCGTCGGTACTGAGTTTTAAGTGTGGCTATCGCTAATTATTATTTATGCGTCAATGTTACAATGAGTTCTATTAAAATTTTTGTATTTTATAATTTTATTTATATTTTATTTAAAATTATTTTTTTAAATTATTATAAAGGTGAAGAGTTTGTTTATTTGGTTGATCGCAATAAACTACTGGTTGGAATTGAATAAAAATATTTTTGTGTTGGATATTCCATTTATCGAGGAAGGCTTTAAACTGTATAACATCACGCTACGACCAATAGGAGAGGAGCATAAATGAAAAATGTTGCAGAAACGAGAAAAAAACATTCCTTTTGAGCGCTTCCGTTGCGTGCGCTGCGTAAACGATTTAGAGATAGTATCCGCTCCACTTTCCATACAAACGTAGTTTCGTCCTATCTTGAATTTTAACCAATGAAAGCCATTGAAATTTTGCTGTAACAATCTTATCATTAAAATACGTGTTCCTTGAATGTAAAACTTCATTTCAACAAATAGTTAAAAAGTTACGAAGTACGAGCTTAAAGATTAGTAATTTTCGATGAAAACGACCCAACTTTATGCTAGTATTTCATGATAATGTATCAATACAGAACCATTTTGACTCATAGGGAACCCAGGTAATATAATGAATGTCCTTTTACAAACAAAAATAATCTATGTAATAACTATATTAAAATAGTAATCTCCAAATTTCGGAACAAGAAATGCGCGCGGAAATGTTGCAAATGTATCGTTGTTTCACCTCTTGGGCACGCGTTCGCATCGTGAAGACAGTGCAACATTGTTGCGTTCGCGAGGGACACTCCTTTTAAAGTTGTGCAAAACCTGGTATTACGAATGATCCGCTTTAAAAGTTTGTCTATCTTTTATGGTAATCAAATTTGTTCTAAAAAAATGCATTATTTCCTAAGGTGTATTCACAAACATGATATTAATCCTTATTCAAATAAATACGTTATTTAACCCAAGTATTTAATGTTGAAAAAAATTGCCCTCGACATCATTTGATTCCAATGAATATCTCAGGATATATCACATTTTATAAAATATACACATTTCACTTTACGCGGACTATGGGTGAGCACGCCCTCAACCCGATACAGAAATCAATACTATTACTAACACATAGATAGATTTAGAATTCACATAGATAGTAGTAGTAGTGCCTGCTGGCATGTCCACATGCCTTATGAATGGGTCCGCACGACCAGGGAAGTACTACACTCCCACAGAATATCGACGTCACGTAGGAGTATGACGTCGATATTCGATCGTTCGATCTCGTGAGTGTGGAGCGCCGGAGGTCCAATTTCACTCTCAGTCCCCTTCCTCGTCTTTTTATCCTTCCCCTCCCGTTTCCTTAAATAGGCTCGGCAACGCATCTGTAACTTCTATGGTTTTGCAGATGTCCATGGGCGGCGATGACTACTTACCATCAGGTATCTCGCATGTTCGTTTGCCGGGTTATCCCATAAAAACAAAAAAATAATTTGAACTTACAAACATTATCACCTGTAGGAACGTGTCCTTGCAATTTTTTTTTGGTGACAATCCTAAGCTATTTCAGTGTCTAGACGATTGTCGGCATTTAGAACCCAGACAAAGGAGTCCGCTCACTATTAGATGTTAATTCACTATGACAGAACTGTTATCTTATCTGGTGTCGAGATTTACTGGATGACAGAATTAATTAGCATTTAACTTAGGAATGTATTAACAATAAAAATGAGCAAAATCAGCTTCATACGTCATATTGACATCCTTGTAGGTTAAAAACAAACCTTATCTTTAAAATCTTTGATGGCGAAAATTTATTAACTGACTGGGCTATGATTTTAATAAAATATCGAAACTTGTATTTGTATTTCCAATTTTATCTAAATTAATGAATAAGTAGCTAAATCTAATTTTTATGTATATTAAAGTAATTTTGGGTCACCTCTATCTTCAAGTGTTGATGAATTTGAAATCACCATAATTATATTGAAATAACCAATCAGTATATTAAATATAAATAAATAACTTAATGGCATATTGGGTATAAAATATGCAACTAAATCGTTATTTTATGGAAATAAAGGTTTTATTGGCTAACCCTTATCTCCAAGAAATTTAATTACTCTGAAGGTAAATTAAAAAAATAACAATCGCTATTCGGTAGAAACTAACGGAAAGTTTAAACACGCTCTAAAAATAGCGCCTACATTTAAGGCTAAAGCCTTGGGCAACCATGTACTCACGGCTACACATCAAGCTATACAAATCCATTTTATGCATATTGTTTGGAAAGCCTATACGATGCGAGATCAGCTTAAACTAGATTTGTATCAGGTTGACCTGTAGCCGTGTGTACCTAGAATTTGTTTTAGCCGAATAATTGTCGAAAAACCAATAGAAAATTGAATTTCGCGGCCTGGCTGACGTTTTAGCCTTAATATCTTGTTTGTTGTGGTAGGGCCACGCTGTTCGCAGCATGAATGGGCCGGCTTGACCGGGGAAGTACCACACTCTCGCAGAAGACCTACGTCCGAGTAGTAGCGTTTCGTTACTGCGCTTCGTTCGGTGAGCGAGAGGGCCGGAGGCCCAATTCCTCCCCCAATCCCCTTCCTTCTCCTTTTCTCCTTCCCCTCCCTTTCCCTAAATCGGCTCAGCAACGCATCTGCAACTCCTTTGGTTTTGCAGATGTCCATGGGCGGCGATGACTACTAACCATCAGGTAGCTCGCCTGCTCGTTTGCCGAGTTAACCCATAAAAAAAAAAAAAGATAGGGGATAGGCTATAGTCCACCACTCTAGCTTACTGCGGGATGGCAGACATCTGTTATACGTAATTTTATAAAAAAAAAACAGACCTGTGTCTTTTGACAATAAATTAGTTGTCAGAGTCGTTTTTAGGGTTCCGTAGCCAAATGGCAAAAAACGGAAACCTTATAGATTCGACTTGTCTGTCTACTAAAATAGAAAAAAGAACAATAAATTTTGGTGGTCCCCATACTTAGAACTGAAACTCAATTTTCTTTTTCATCAAACCCATACGTGTGGGGTATCTATGGATAGGTATTCAAAAATGATATGGAGGTTTCTAATATATATTTTGTCTAAACTGAATAGTTTGCTCGAGAGACACTCCCGAAGTGGTAAACCCTCCCCCCCGCCTAGTAGTAGTTAGTCAGTCTAGTTAGTAGTTCTTTTTTAATACGTCATAAATCGTAATGGTACGGAACCCTCCGTGCGCGAGTCCGACTCGCACTTGGTCGGTTTTTATATGCATAGTAGTCGGTATTTAATATGCCTAACAGCCTAATTTATTGGAATTGTAATATAAACATTATCACATAAACAATCAAATTTACACGATTTAATTTGCATTTTATTAACCAGTTGAAATTTTCCCACCAAAAATCTGAGAACTGTCATGGTCGTCGTGACGACACGCATTAAAAAACAATCGTGGGTTATTTATTAAAGTGTTGCAGGTGTTTCGAAAACATGAATCCCAACTTCAACTTGTAAGGACGTGCAGAGCTTTTTCCCAATTAAATGAATAACTAAATAATAGTATAAAATATTGATAAAATATTGTTCCGGTTTCACCGTTACATCTAGTTCTTCTCACCGTTGATTGCTACGTTTTATTTGAAAAGAAATAAAAACTCGACTTTTTATGTTATATCAAACATCAACTATTTATTAATGTTAATAAATAATGCAATAATATGGAAAAAGTGGATCACACAAATTTTTATTACAAAACGGGATCTCTTAATAACATGCTCTACTTCAGAAAGTCATAATGTTGATATCTATTCTATTCCAAAAAAGATATTTCGAAAAAATCCTACCCATTTTAAAGTTATAACATTTTAAAGTTGTGATCATTATCAGCATAATTACCAATAAAAGAAGAAAGAATCTGTCAACAAAAAGATTTTTGATAAACATATTAAATAGTGGTTTTTGAAAAAATCCATAAAATCAAAGATATAAATTCACATGCACAAAATACATACAAAGCTTGTATAGATAATGAATCTTAATGCATATTCCAAATCGTTATTTATTAGACGAAAAAGTCGAATTTAATTTGTTTCTGCAATAAAAGCCAAAGCAGTGCAAAAAGTTAAAATAAAGCAACTATTATTTCGTGGGAAAATATAATATTTATTTTTATGTATTCACGTTATACTTTAAAATATTCAAACAGGTGTCACGTTTTCATGAACATCCTGTTTAATAAAAAAAACCAATATAATTATTATCACGCTCAGATATCCCAACTTTACTGGATGCTTCACAATATACCATTTTGAAAACAAATAAATGAAATGTAATTCTGTAAATACTTAGATCTTTTAAAGACACATTTAGAAGTTGTTTTATTTTAACTAGATGGCGTTGGCGTTCCTAAGTTATCTTCTAATCGAAAATAAACTCAGATAATCATGTTCTCTTATAAAATCTAGACAGTATGCAGTCGTATAGTGCCTCATTAGTCTAGTGGGCCCAAACGCGACTACTACGCTAGAGGTCCTTTGATTCCCAGGCCGAACATTTGATGTTATTGGGTTTTTCAAGTCTCTAAGTAGCAGCAGCTCGGGGTCTTTGATTTGTACCCGGTTAATAGCATTAGGCTCGTCCCTATTACATGGGACCTAAACATACCGGCGAACTGTGGGTGTACATTAAGTACACCTCTGCCTAACCCTTCGGGGAATACAGGCGTGTTGGTATGTTATAAGTCTTGTTATGGTTCGAAAACAAAGTATAGTTTGATTAATATAGAAATGATATTTATTTCTGCAAATAGATCCTTTAAAGACACTTGGGCCAAGATGCGATCCTTGCGGAACCCCAAATGTAGGTGTAAAATAGTCCGACGAGTACCCATTTACTACACCTCTAGCTTTTCTTAAAGATAAATAGGATTTGAAAAAGTCGAGGAGAGGTGTTTTGATACCATATAAAGTGTCTAGCTTTTGCAGAAGTATATTATGATCAATTTTGTCGAACGCTTTGCTGAAGTCACTGTATATAGCATCGACTTCATTACCTCTACTTATATCTGTAAGTGTTCGGTCAACAAAGTTTAGTAAGTTTGTAGTTATTCCGAAAAAAGCCATGTTGATGTTCAGTGATTGTATTCTTAATATGCCAGTTTATAAATGGACAAAAGTGATTCAAATACTTTTGCTGCGACTGAGAGGATATTAATGGGTATATAGTTGGCGACGTCGGTTTTGTCCCCGGCTTTCGAAACGGGAATGACAATTGCTTCTTTCCAAATTTCAGGAAACTTACCTTCTAAAAGTGACTGGTTAAACAATAGATTTAGTGGTTTAGACAAGAGACTGGCGCATTCCCTATAAAATTAAAACATATGTCGTGAGAGATTACGGGAGACATAGAAGAGGCTAATTCTTGGTGTATTGGTGACCCAGTGAAATAATTGTAATATACAAATAAGAACCCTACATCCTCTATGGTTATCTTTCACTAGTTTTCCGCTCGCGGCTTCGCCTGCGTAGAGTATACGTTTTTCTGCCATTTAACGGGATAATATTAGAGCCTATGTCACTCAGGAATCATGTAGCTTTCTATTGGTGAAAGAATTTTTCAAATCGGTCCAGTAGGTACTTTCAGACCCTTTTCAATGAAAATAAGCAAACAATTAGATATTTTCTCTTTATAATATTAGTTTAGACAAGGAAATAAATAAAAGTGACAAGGTGCCAGGTCGGAAAAGGTGGATGACTCACTAACTCCACACTTCGATAATCAGTTTGGTGGAGTGAGCTGGAGCATTGTTGTGATGGAGTAGGATCCTGCTTCTTGGACGTAGCTGTCTAACATTTTCAAGACAACTTGTAAACAATGACTGACATACCATTTTGCAGTATCAGTCGTTTTATCTTCTAGGACATTTTTTTGAAAATGACCCGTCCGCCTAAAGAATGAGGCGATCATCATTTGCGGTTTATTCTCACAAAGAACTTACATGAAGGACATGAGAAACCTAAAATTACAGCTACAAAAATATGGTTTGTCGATAATCTTAAGATTTTGTGTAGTATTAGATTTTATACTGTATTTATATATAAAAATATTAGTAATTAAAATGAATATGTACTGTTGGCGTTTGTCGGGAAACGTCCATTGTGCAGATTTTCACTTGGTTTGGGGTTCGTAGCACCTGTGACTAGCGTTGCCAGGCGTCCGAATAAAGCCGGACATACTTAGGCTTTTTGATTGCGTGTCCGGCCAAATTAAACGGTGTCCGTCTTTTATTACGCTTTTTATTTATATACTGAGACACAAAATCTTCAATAATCTAGGGTGTCCGGCCTTTTTACCTAAATGTCCGGCCAAACTGATTGGTCTGTCCGGGTATTACGTTTGGCGACCTGGCAACCCTACCTGTGACGATGTCATATACCTACAGAATTCGAGTCAATGCCGCTCAATGCTTGAAAAGGCAAAGCCAGATCAATTCAAACGACGGTGTTTTTTATCTTCCGTTGGTGACGTTGAAGGGGTAATCTCTGTTCTGAATCTACTGAACTGATTTTGAAAATTCTTTCACCAATAGAAAGCTGCATTATTCCCGAGTGACATAGGCTATATATTATCACGTAAAATAACAAGAAACGTATAGTCCAAGCGGGCGAAGCCGCGGTCGGAAAGCTTGTGTTGTATGAAGCTTTCTGACGCGAAAATGTTCATTTAAGACATTTTGTAGGTATCTACTTGACTCATACAGGTGCCTAAAGCTGCGAATCTGTTGATATGTCACTCTTTTATCACGTTATCGTCAGACATGATAATCAAAGTAAATCGTAATATTGTTGTTGAGTAAGACCGTAACGAAAGTCGTAATAAATAATTGAGCGAGTTTTCTCTCGTCAAATCCATTTCGACGATTCGAAATGGATTCGATTTTAACTTGCCGCCAATTTGTAAAAACGAATGATATGACCTCTATGGATTCTCAAAGAGTTCCTAATTCGAAATTTAAACAAATTTGTCATCGGCTGCTTTTCTTACTGGCCTATTTTAAAAACTTTCAGTATGACCTCCGATCAAACCTTTTTCTTTTTGCGAAAAAAGTAAGCATTTTAACTTTTTTCCGAAAAAAAAATGCTTTTAGGTGCTGCACTTTTAAATAACATACCATCAAGTTCGTATTCGCGAAGGTTAAGCAGATTCGTTTGTGAAAGTCTAGCTTAGTGTCACGAGTCATAGGTCTCGAGTTCAAATCCAAGGCATGCAGGTCTAGATCTAGACTTTTGGAAACATATGTGCCAACGTATTAATTAACTATCACTCATTGCAACAGTGAAGGAGAACATCTTGAGGAAACCTGCATACTTGATAGATTTTCGTGGCACGTGTAAACTCTGCCAACCCGCAATAGGTCATTGTTGTGGACTATTGCCTAAACCCGTTACATATTGAAAGGGGACACGAGCCCAGCAGTGGGACAGGATTATTCTTTTATCTCTCTGCCTTATTACTCTAGAGACCGCCTCATTAGTCTAGTGGTCCTTAGCGCGACTGTTACACTACAGGTCCTGGGTTCGATTCCCAGGTCGAGCAGTATTATTGGGTTTGTTCACGAAATTGAGTTTGGATTAATGCCCGGTTAATGGCAATAGGCTCGCCCCCTATTACATAGGACCTAAACATACTGGCGAAGTGTGGGTGTACATTATTACACATCTGCCTAACCCTTCGGGGAATGCAGGCGTGATTGTATGTATTATCTTTTATCATTTATCAAAAGTTACACATCCTCTCGCGTGATTACCTACATATTTTAAAAACATATCGTAGAAAATTTTATTATTTAAAAAAAAAAAAAACTCGCAATCCGAAATAAGCGTCCAAGGCGTCACAGGGACCTCCCAAACGTAAAAATAACGGACACAGTATCTACACACAAACTTGAAATGAATATCCGGGGAACCTCAGATCAAATAAAAAGTTAAGATGGAACTTTGCGAACAAAGAAGTGAGGCCGGCTAAAATTACGCCTTGCCGTCTACAAACTCAATTACACGCACGCACGTATACCGTAACTACGCCTTATCTTGTCAGTCGAGCTATCAAGCTATCGAAAGCATGTCATGTCGGTTGAGAAGCAAAAATTTGCTTTTCAACAGATATCACTGACGTTACCTCAAATACGTTTATTCATAATGTGAAGGCAAATTTCGTCCTGGCGGGTGGGACTCGCGGTGGCTTAGCGGTCATAGCGTCTGGTGTGTCTAACCAGAAGACGTAGGTTCGAATCCTGCCGGCAGTAAATTTTTTCCTTCACTAAAATAACTTTTATCTTAGCATGGATTAGCATAAAAAAAAAATTGATAATAATACTCACAAAGAACTGAATTTTCTAATTAAAGAAAATTTCTATTGAAAGAAAAATTCGATCTCAGGCAGGGTTTGAACCTGCGTCTCTCTGGTTAAGTACACCAGACGCTTTGCCAACTTAGCTACCGAGACCACTTGGTCTCGGTAGCTAAGAAACTTTCTTTAATTAGAATTTTCTTTGTGAAAATTTCGCAATATTTAATGGTAAAAAATAATATAGATAATAATACTTCTAATTTTATCAATAAGTTTATGAAATAGAATGACCGTTACAGTTAGGCATACATTAAGAAAGTAATTGTGAAAATTCTCACTGAGATTGGTTAGTCAAATCAATGAGGAACCACCGCGGTACAGAGTTAGTTAAAAATAAAAGCTGTTTTTTTTAAACACCCTGTAACTTAAACGTGTCTTATACTTGTCACAAGGAAATCTTGACGGTTTAAACGATACTATAAAAGTTATCAATTTTAATACCACAAATAATTAATAAATATAATTTATTTATTTATTCATGTTGAGTTCTTTTTTATTTGCGTTCTTCACATGCACGTGGCGTTGTCCGCAATTCTTGGAGGCTAACAATATAAATTTGGAGTATTAACCAGTTTGAAACGCAACTCTTTGACACAATCCTGACGCACGAGAGGGGTGGGGGGGGGGGGACGTGGGCTATAGCCAGGGTTGCCCCGGGAAAGCCCCGTATACCGAAACTTGGACATGCCAACAGTGATTTTTAAATATAAGTACTCAATAAATTTAAAAAAAAATGTTGTATTGCCCGACAGCGTCCGATTAGAAGACCGTCAGGCGTTCATGTGTTCAAACTGGTGATGGTATAAAAATTAAATTAAATTAGTACTGTGAGAGGAATTAATGGAAGTGTTGTTAACCTTTTTTGTTCATTTGATGGATTTATTTGTTCAGT
Source organism: Subacronicta megacephala (assembly GCA_958496365.1). Lineage (NCBI taxonomy): Eukaryota > Metazoa > Arthropoda > Insecta > Lepidoptera > Noctuidae > Subacronicta > Subacronicta megacephala. The sequence continues at coordinate 6,585,183 of OY292540.1, read as the reverse complement.
TTATATATATTAGTTACTGTAATTGGTTACACAAATGTTGTAATTAATTTACTCAATACTCAATATATTTATTGCACTCCACAATGTTAACAGTAGTTTAGTAGGTATCAATCATGGACCCTGGCCAATTTAGGAGAGAGGAGGAAGGCATTATATTTTATATTTATTATGCATACTACTTTTTTTAGTTCTTTTTTATTTATGTTGTTAATTTTTTTTATATAGTTATTGTTTTGTATATACTATTTATATACCGTTTATTTTATTAGCATAGTATCAATATACCTGGTAAGGTTATATAATTATGTATTTATTATTATATATTTAAACATATTTTTAAAGTTATTTATTTGTTTAGTTTGTTTTGAATATATTGTTGATGTTAGACTTACTTATTTTTTACTTTAATAAATAAATAGTTAAAAAAATAGTCGTAACTTCCAACCAAGGCAGGGCCCTGCAACATAGTATAAGTTATCGATGGTATTGGTTAATTGTTGCTATTAATTTATCCGTGGCACAATATATTGTATTGATGATGAATCATCGTCATCATTGATGATGAATCATCGTCATAATTGATGATGATTTAGTAATTAGGAACATTTAAATTCAATATACTTAATATGCATTAACATCTGAGAACATAATTTTGTCAAATTCATCGTTTTATGATGTACTTACAGCTTTAAGGTTTTATTCTAATCGGAGTTCACGATGAGACACGATAGAGTTTACGATCCAAAAATTGTTTTTTTATAATCACGAATGTCCTTGAAATTCATTTTTTATGATACATTATAGTAGTTTGACATTTAGAATGTTTCATTGGGTCATGTTTTTTTAATGACTACGAAATAAATAACAAAATCAAAATAATATTATGTTCCATCAAAAATATTTTAGTTTAAAGGTCCCACCGTCATTTATATGAAATTATTTTGTGTCAATACGCAGGACTTTTAACGGTTATAAACTCTAAAATGGATTGGATTTTTTCAAAAATATATTTGAAAAATTTCTATTTTAGATTTTTAGTTTTATAATTCGTTATAGTATTATTTCCTTTCACCCGTTTAAGTTAATTGATTCTTGCTTAGTTGCAAAAACGAGGGAAGTTAGAATTTAGAGTAAGTACCTACTTAAGCTTTACAATAAATATAAATCGCAGGACTTTTAACGGTTATAAACTCTAAAATGGATTGGATTTTTTCAAAATATATTTAAAAAATGTCTATTTTAGATTTTTAGTTTTATAATTCGTTATAGTATTATTTCCTTTCACCCGTTTAAGTTAATTGATTCTTGCTTAGTTGCAAAAACGAGGGAAGTTAGAATTTAGAGTAAGTACCTACTTAAGCTTTACAATAAATATAAACCGCAGGACTTTTAACGGTTATAAACTCTAAAATGGATTGGATTTTTTCAAAATATATTTAAAAAATGTCTATTTTAGATTTTTAGTTTTATAATTCGTTATAGTATTATTTCCTTTCACCCGTTTAAGTTAATTGATTCTTGCTTAGTTGCAAAAACGAGGGAAGTTAGAATTTAGAGTAAGTACCTACTTAAGCTTTACAATAAATAAAAATCATGACGTGATAATCGAGACCAATGCGAGCAAAACCACGGGCTAGAGCTTTACTAGTATTGACACTTTAGATGGGTTTCTGCTCAGGCATTTTGGGCATAAAAAATAAATGCCTGGGTAGAAACCCATCTATAATTGTCACTAATGTTTATATTAACACTGCAATGTAAACAGACTCGTTTAGACATTTGATATGTAAGCACTGAAATTGAGTACAATTGGCATTGAAAATATGCGAACAACGCATTCCATTTGCAGTTAATCCTCTTAACTACTCATTAGTCTAGTGTTCACAAGCACAACTTCTAAGTGTGTGTCCTCAGTTCGATATTCAGGTCGACCAGTGTTATTAGAGCGGAAATTTTAAGCTGCTGCGTCAATATTTTAATGCGTTATTTTATTGATGATACATTGAACGTGAACATCAAGGTTTTAGTTAATGCCACGCGTGAAAAATGTGAAAAAGGACGCGTATACTAAAACCTTACCCCGCGTTTCCACTAACTACAAAACATGTTGCAAACAGCTACCTATCTTACTCACTCTCTCTTTGAGAGTTAGATGTTTGCAATATGTTGTTAGATGTTTGCAACATGTTGTTAGATGTTTGCAATATGTTGTTTTGTCGTCAGTGGGAACGCCGTAACATGGATGTAATCGATATTTTAATGCATTAATTGATATTACTGACTTATTATTGACTGCCTCGTTGGTCTAGTGGTCCCAATCCTGACTGCTACGCTAGAGGTCCTGGGTTCGATCCCCAGGTCGAGCAAAGTGACCAGTTTCGTTGACCAGAGTCTGGGTATGACATTTGGCTAGAAGGAGAATCCATTGACCTCACTCACTATAGGTATTGTGGGGAAGAGAAGAAAAGAAAACTAAACACAGATTAAACAAACAAATATAAACAAAAATGTTAGCAGCCCCCCACCAGGCCAGAACAGGGCCCCATATCTCAGCATAATGATGTGACATTCAGTGTCACAGCGCTGGTTTTCTGATAGGGCCGTGAATATAAACAAATAAGAAATAAAAAAAAACAGTAACGAGTTACTCGTCCTTGTGGTTTTTTTTTATCACTGATAGGCTTACGCTTGACCACAACTTGCCTGATGTTAAGCATCGAAGTGGTCTACGATGGAGCGCGCGTGCCTAGAAGAAACCTATTCACTCTCGTCTTGAAGACACCCAAATTGTAGGTCTCAGGGAACAAAGATTCCGGTAACGAGTTCCACAATAGAGCAGTACGCACTATAAATGTAAACGCAAAACGTTTCGTGCGAGATTTAGGCACTTCTACCGTGTAGCGGTGACGCCTTGCCGTAGCTCTGCTCGTCCGATAGTGGAACGAGGATGGTGGAACTATATCATGTAGTTCCGATGCACATAATGGATTTGAATGGATTGCTATAAATAAATTACATATGAAAGCAATCCATTGAAAGTTGACAAGCAAAGACAGAAAGTTGTGTTTCAAGCCTATTACCTATTAAGTTATTAACAAATCAGTCAGTCAGTCGTCGCTTCCACATCATTTATGGCAAGTTCTACAAATGAAGGGATTATTCACGCTGGCATGTAGACTTTGGTGCGTTAATTAACGTGTAACGCAGGCGGCGCAGAAGCAATACAATAATCATATTTTATGTAATTATTAGATTAAAAATGTCAATCGCTTCCATGCCTTCAGGCGTCGGCATTCTTTAGAATTTCGTACTATAAAAAAAGGTTGCGCTAGATAATTAAATATGTATCGTCACTTTTAACGTTTTTTTACTATCCTATGGAATGTTTCCGGTATAATCTGAATATTAATACTAAATTCGAGTTAGCCGTTAAGTAACCTGTCCTCGAAAATCTAGATCTAATTATAAATAGTTTTAACTAATTCACACTCTATTTTTAGAGTTAACTCTATGAATATTTAACATATAAAGTAATATTATAATTTTTTAACATCCACGTGCCACGATGTGGTTAAAAAAACAAACAACGTCAACAAACAATATTAAACTAAGCATTATGTATACACTAACAAAATAGGAAATTAACTTATTTTTTCTTTGACTGTGTATACAGAGTGTCTGCAAAATAAAGACACCTGCTTTAATGTGTGTAAGAGATAATCATCATCATCATCAACCCATTACATTTTCCTACTGCTGGGCTCGGGTCTCCTCTCAGAACGAGTCCCTCTCATTCGTTAGGCTATAGTCCACCACGCTAGCCTACTGCGGGTTGCCAGACTTCACATGCTGTCAAGAAAATCTCTCAGGCACGCAAAACCTGCTTGCCTGAGAGACCTCACGATGTTTTCCTTCACCGTTTAAGCGCGTAATAATTCATATAATTTCGCATTTTCAAGTGGAATATTAGTTGTTATTGCGAATAAGGTCAAATATAACACGTTCAAAGTTATACTGCCATAAAGATTATTGGCTTAATATGTTGTTGTTCATTGCCAAATACTCCCCTTGGAAGTTATACTCAGGTGGTTTTAACATAATTATTGGGGAAATTATGCAGTAATACAGGCTTGCGGGGGAATTTAGGAAAACGCGGCCTCTTTGGATTTTTGAAATTTTAAAAGCTCCGATGCTAGGACTGCTTTTAAAAATCAGTACGATGCTAGGACTGCTACTTGAAACTGCTACTTGAGATTAACAAACGAAGTATAAAGTTTTTTTTTTTTAACCTAATATTTTAATTAGAAACTTACAACCAAAAATAACAATACTTTAAAATTACAAGCTGTGCATAAAAACGGCACACCTACTCAATAATAATACTATTATTTTTTTGGGGAAAAATCTAAGTTTTTTAATACACGTACGGTAGCGTCATTGGTCGGGTCACCCCCTTCCCTCTGAAATGGCGAGGGAGGTGATAGCTGATCCGTGCGTTATACTCGTGAACTGGTGCTGCTTGTGGTGACTGGTCGACTTACTGGATATCGTGTCTCAAATATACATTTTTTTTTCATTTACGAGTTGACTGAGTTGCCTTGTAGGTTATAGTTATCATGCATAGCATTATTATCTGTTAATTAATGTACACTGTACCATACAAAATGTAAATGTGAGTACTATGTCGGTTAGTTTTAACTCGTATAACATTTATTTATATTAAAGATTTCTGAAAGCTTTGAGCATTTCCCATGATCTACGCAAATGTCTAGCTGATCTGGTATCGTTGTGCGTCGGGTCGTTGGGCTCCCTATAAAATGGTTGAGCTACACGATGACTGATGTATGCGTGCCGTCAGATAGGAAACGTCGACGCCATCTAGTTAAAAAAAAATGTAAAAAAAACGACTTGTAAAAGTGTCTTGAAAGATCTATGTACAGAAATAAAATATCATTTCATTTCATCACACAGTTATTTCTATACTAAAAGATTTTGAATAGAACATATTTTTATTTTGTCATTTATTAAATGGTTATTGAAGAATCCATAAAAGTCACGTATAATGTTTCGTAATTAACATGTAAGCAGGTTATACTTCTAGCATATTTAAGCAGATTTCCCGTTCCATCGACACCCTAAATATCTTAACTGCCTTTGACCCGCAAGTTCCTCCCCCTAGCCTTCCGAATTACATCCAACCTGCTCAGATCAAATAAAAAGTTAAGATGGAACTTTGCGAATAAAGAAGTGAGGCCGGCTAAAACTACGCCTAGCCGTTTACAAACACAATTTTACACTACATAACAATATCAAAACTACGCCTTATCTTGTCAGTCGAGCTTTCGATAGCTTGATAGCTCGACTGACAAGATAAGGCGTAGTATCGTTAAATCGGTTTGTGTTTGTAAACGGCTATCGTAGTTTTTACCGGCCTCACTTCTTTGTTCGCAAAATTCCATCTTAACTTTTTAGTTGATCTGAGCCAACCTGGATTAAGTAGGTATCCTTTCTGTTTTGTCCAGATGAAAAACTCGTGAAGTAATGAGAACTCACTCCCATGGCCCCAGCTGTAAGTGGCGAGATGAAACATCCGCATGGTTTTAGCCAGTAGGTCACCTACCATAGGTGGAGTACGACACGTCCGGCCTGCCCCAGGCGGCGACAAGCAATGAGGCTTTTCACACGATACAAAAAAAACGTTATAATCTACCCGTGTGCCAAATTCCATACAAATCCGTTCAACCTGTTTATCGATGTGATATACAAGTAGGCATTCATAATTTTAAAACGAAAAATGTATCATGCTTTATATAACACGTGGCTCGAAACTAACAGACTTTTAATTAAATCTAGAATGAGACGTGTATATAACCTTAATCGTGTGAATATCTAAACTAAACTATTAATCAAAGTTTGCATATAAACGAGTTTCGAATTCAATGACAAAATTAACAGTTTTAGCTCCGCATGTCATCTTACAGTATGCTGTGTGTATCAGACAGGCAGTCGTCTAAGAATCGTTCTCCACACTCAAAATGGTGAGACTGGTTTTTTTTTATATATACTTTGTATAGTTTTTAAAATAGTCCGTCCCTCCGGTTATTTGTTTTTTTTTTCGCAATTTTTAAGAGGTCGAAATAGTTTTGAAGAGAGAGTAGAGTTTTGATGTGCCAAATATGTAAAACGAAATCAAACAAGGCATATCCACGTTAGGATATTCCTTTTAATCCCGAGATTGATATACTTAGTCTTTTTAAACTTTTTTACCTACTTTTAACATAAACTTAGTAGATAGATAGCTTTGTTTTGTTTTTTTATTCCAAAAAATATAATGAATAAATCATTTATTTCTACAAAAATATAAAAGTGGTCGCTTCCTGCCCGGTAAGTCATATAGCCGTTTTTGATGTTGCGTTTTCTCAAGCGTGTTTACCGCAAAGATATAAACGCCTGTATTCCCCGAAGAGTTAGACAGAGATGTACTGTAATGTACATCCACATTTCGCCGGTATGTTTAGGTCCCATGTAATAGAGGGCGAGCCTATTGCCATTAACCGGGCACAAATCCAGACTCCGAGCTGCTGCTGACAATGTCATAGAAAAACCCAATAACACTTTGCTCGACCTGGGGATCGAACCCAGGACCTATAGCGTAGCAGTCGCTAAGCGGACTGCGGGGTGGATGTTGGGGGGTAAAGGGATAGTAACATTTTAAATGTAATAACAACAGACCACTACAATCAAAATCTTTTCCGTCGATCGCAGTCATTAAAATATGAAAATATAGGTTAGTGCTTCTCGGGCGCCAAATTCAATTATTATTTTTGGTTCATCGAAAATAATTCGGCTAAAATACATTCTAGGCTTTCAAGGCGAAAACGATTAGAAACTGCGACATTGAAAATGTATAGCCTTTTATTTTTTATTGAATATTGAATTTATCTGGTAGATAGTGCTTATCCGAAGGTAGTGAAACAGGCCCTAAAAATTGTTAACATAGCAGATAGGTAGTCGTGTAAATTGTCAATTTTGGCAGAATTATTAATTTTACACTAGTATTTGCTACGATCATAATTTCTACTGCCATTATGGATACTTACATAATACCAAATATTGTGACTGATAAATGAAATTTATTCCTATCAATTGATCTTACGACACATTTAGAACTCGGTAATTAAACTTTTTTAGGCCTGTTTGACATTGGCAAAGGTTTTAGCATAACGTTGTAAATATTCTGTAATTATTGTCAAGATTAATATATTCAATAACCTTCAAATTTTTATTAACACTGTCGTCTTTTCTCTAATATTCAACTACATTTGGTTACGCAATAAATTTTGAGTTTGGCTTGCCAACCAAACGCTGCTTAGCAGTGGCGGGTATTTTCTCCTTTTCTTTATGCTCGGCAACGCATCTCCAACTCTTTTGGTTTTGCAGATGTCCATGGGCAGCGATGACTATTTACCATCAGGTAGTTCGACTGCTCGTTCGCCGAGTTATGCCATAAATAAATGTAGTATATTTTTTTTAATATTGATCATAAAATCATGTTGGGTCTGAATGAAACCGCGGGAAACGGCTAGTTATAAAATAAAGCCTTAGGACATTGAGTTATGTTTTATTTTTGCATTTCACATAGGTATTTTTTAATCAGAGGAGTCCTATTACCTACTCACAATAGAATCGTGAGCAATTCCAATTCCCGCAAATAAGACCATGTCTACTACCTACATGTCATTCGTATCCGCTACCAAATCGCCGATCTATGCGAACAAAACCTAAACATTATTATCATTAAAAATACATTTTAAAACCATGGTATTATTTAACAGAAAAAGCCTTCTATTTTAGTCACAGTTACAAAAATAACTTATAAAATTAGAATTGAACCAGGTCTTTGATTGTTTAAATATGTATTTTGGTCTATTTTAATCTTTGAATTATATTTAAATTGAATATTTATGGGTGTGTAACATAACAAAAAAATGTTATCTGGCTCATAAAAAAACATTATACTTGCTAGTAAATGTTTTAACAACATTTATATAACTAGATATGTAAATTTTGTTTAAACATTTACAGGTTTCTTACTTTTGAGCCTCCCAAAATAATTATTTTAGTTTTCTGTTTCGTGGTGTTTTTTTTTACATTTATTCGGTGATAAAACCAAAACTAATATCATCATCATTAGTCTATATCAGTCCACTGCTGGGCTTAGTGTGCGACATTTCACCCATTTTTATTTGATCTGAGTGTGGGCAATGCAGGCTTTCAAATTGGGCGACAGAAGTTTGAGAACTTATACATACCGAATTCCGGATTTAATTATAATAAATACGAAATAAAAACGCGATAAAAATAAAAAGTTTTATTGCAATAGTAAAAAGCAACTCTTTCCCTTTAACGTTATTATCTATGGTAGAAATTTGAATTAACCCAACCAAACGTGTGCTTAAAATTTTATTATGTTAATAAATAGTTAATAAGTTTAAAAATAGGTACACGTGTAGATCGTTAGCGAGTACTTAACCTGTTTTTTATAATGTTGAGAAACCTCTTTAAAAAAGTTCTATATTTTATATACTACTAGCTTTCCGCCCGCGGCTTCGCCCGCGTGGGCTATACGTTTCTTTTCATTTTACGGTATAATATATAGCCTATGTTACTAAGGAATAATGTAGCTTTCTATTGGAGAAAGAATTTTTAAAATCAGTTCGATAGATCCAGAGATTACCCCCTACAACATCACAAACTTTACCTCATTATCTTCAATTCAACATAATATATTTTTCTGTTGCTTTCGTGAATTCTATTTCTAGAATAAATACATAATGTTGGATTCATGTCTTTTTTGTAGTAGGTATTGTAATTTTCTTCGATATTAGGTTGTCTCTGTCTGGGGAGCGAAACGCCGATAAGTTTCTCCCTTAATCAAACTGTTACCAGCTTAACTCTCTAAACAATTCATTTTGTGCGAAAATGACATGCTAACAACACCAACTGCAGAACGCTTCAATCAAATCGAAGTTAAAATTCAATGTTTTTTGTTGTTTTAACACCAGATGGGATTATCGAACAAACTCGGAGAGTCTTGGTGTCTCTTAAAGTCCAGTCATCGTACGTTGGATAAAATCTGGAATGAAACCTCGGAACGATCTCTTAAGGTTTGACTGGCTGGCGACCTCCCTTATGTCGAAGTCTTTGCGTCGAATTTGCGCGTGAGAGCCAGTTCTTTGTAGTCCGTAGGGTTTCTCAAAGCTTGGCAATAGATTACGAACTCCTTTTGTGCTTTACCTGTCCATGAGCGGCGATAAATAGAATTATCTTCCCGTTAGTCATTTTAATGGGATATCTCGGCAAAGAACAGGCAAACTACCTGATGGTAGTCATCGCCGCTCATGGACATCTGCTATACTAAAGGAATTGCAGAATTGTTGCCGAACCTATTTAAGGAAAAGGGAGGGGAATGGGTGAAGGATGGGGACTGAGGGAGGAATTGGGCCTCCGGCGCGCTTTAATATTTCCTTTTTGTAGCGAAAAAGTGTCTAGGTTACTAGTTTTATTAGGTAATAGGTTGGGTTGTTACACTCAAGTCGAGCTCTGACGTTAGGAAATCAATTGGTATTTAATTAATCATAAAATAATCATTATTGTGTGTGAGTTGAGTTGTGAGGTCAATTGCAATTAAAAACAGTTCCAAGAAAAATTTATTTAAATATTAATAAAACACATTTTATTTACTTATTAATGCTACCAACAACTAGCTAGTTAGCTTTACCTGCCGGATTAGTGTTTTCCTGTAATTGCAGTAACTATTTACAAGGTTAAATTAAAAAGTTTCTGTGACCACATCCATCCTTCTTAAATGGAATCTATCAGAAGCAGCTTGACCGACATGATGGATCTTTTCCACAAGAGAATGGCGGATTTTGAGGCTCAGTTAAATAAAGCTCCCAGCGCACCATCTAGCACCACTTTAGCAACGGAGTTTGCAGCTTTCCGGAGTTTCATTGTTCAGGCACTTGGCGGTTTGCAGCAGCAGGTACACATGCTTGCTCAGAGTGTAGACGATATGGAGATGCGTGGCCGCAGGAAGATGTTGTTACTTCACGGTGTGGAGGAGAAGTCCAAAGAAGACACTGCACAGGTGGTGACTCAGGTTATTAGAGACAGCTTAAGGTTGAGCGAGTTTACTGTTGGTGATATCAAGCGTTGCCACAGGTTGGGGCGGACCACATCTCACAGACCCAGACCAATTGTGATCAAGCTACATAGTTTAGCACTGCGTGACACACTGTGGTTTGATAAAACCAAACTAAAAGGCACGGGTATCACCATCTCAGAGTTCCTCACAAGGACACGGCATGATCTGTTCATGGCGGCTCGCGACAAGTTTGGGGTGGCTAACTGTTGGACCAGAGAGGGCTGTGTGTATATCCTCGGGGCAGACGGCGTCAAACATCGAGTCGCTTGCAGAGAGGACTGGAATAACATCGGGCACCGTCAACAACAGCAGCAGCAGCCGGGCGCCTCAGGGTCTAGCACGCAGGTATCTGCGGACATCAAGAGCTCTAATACCACAAAGCTCAAGCGTGCGGCCGCGAAGAAGTAATCATCTCTGTGTATTATTTCTATACTTTGTGCTGCGGGTAGTCTATATAACTTCGGTCCTTCCTTTTTGTTACGTCTATGCACCCACTTTTTACTTCATAACTTTTATTTTTCTCTTGTTTTATTGACTGGCACTGGCATTAGTAAAGATTTGTTTTGTTAATTGTGATGAGCTGTCATTTAAGTCAAATTGACACTTTCAGTGCTGTCTACTTTTAGACGGAATGACAGCTGTTGTCATGTTATGTTTCGTTCCACGCATTCCTCACGAGTTTGCCATAATGTTGTTTTCATTCTTACCTTTATTAATATTATAAATTATTTTTTCTTATTACTTAAGTTATATCGACTACCTAAACAGTTCATATAGTTGGACTTTTTCTTTTTATATTTAGTAGTATTCTATTTTCATACACAACCGGCAGGTGGATAATAATTGTTTTTTTCTTTTCTTTTTTTTTTTAAAGGGTATAGTATAATATATTTATACTCTTATATTATATATATATTAATTTGTCATGTCCGAGTCAGATAATAGTGACAATGAATTTTATTCTATTGGTACTAGTGATGACGACAGTTTTTTGAGTATTCCTTCATTAGCTGATACTCTAACATCACAATTTTCTGATGTCCCTAGAAACCTTAATGTTGTTCACATAAATGCCCAGAGCATTCCGGCCCATTTCCCCGATATGCTGGCAAGTTTCGACTGTAATTATATCCACGCTATTTTAGTCTCCGAATCATGGTTAAAGCCATGTCTTTCCTCTTCGTCATATTCACTTCCTGGTTTCCAACTTATAAGGAATGATCGCACGGTGGGCCGTGGTGGCGGTGTGGCCATATACCTCCGCAGTCATATATCCTTCACTATTGTGAGTGTGTCCCCGCAGCCACCACCGTCGAATGCTGGTGAACATCTCTTTTTGGAACTAGATTTAAATCATTCTAAAGTCCTTCTTGGAGTGTACTACTGTCCGTCTCTACGCATTGATTTCTTTTCCTCATTTGAAAATATCTTGGAACGCTTAATACCTACTTACAGTCACTCAATAATTATGGGTGATTTTAATACCTGTCTTCTCAAAAAAGATAACCGTTCTTCGTTGCTTTACTCCACTATTGAATCTAATAACATGTCCATACTTAGTCTTGATGCTACTCATCACTTCCCAGATTCTGTCCCCTCACTTCTTGACCTTATACTTGTATCGTCAAAAAATCATGTTGCTAAATATGGACAGACCCCTGCTGATTTATTCTCTTATCATGATTTGATTTTTCTTTCTTACAAGATACGTCCACCCAAGGCTAGATCTAAGATTGTCATGCTCCGTAATTTTAGTGGCATAAACCTGGATAGTCTTCGTGATGATGCGAGCAGCATTGACTGGACTCCTCTTGTTGCTGCTAACTCAGTTGATGTACAGGTGGATTTGTTTATGACAAATGTCATTCAATTGTTTGATCAGCATGCTCCTGTTCGAGCTGTTAAAATTAAACATGCACCAGCACCGTGGTTGACTGATGACATAAAAAAGTTAATGACCAAAAAAGCAGTTGCTAAATTTAAATATAAAAGTCGGCCTAATGATACTAACAGAGAGAAATATGTAACAGTTCGAAATCGCTGCAATAAGGTTTGTAGGAATGCTCAACGCCAACATATCCATAAATCAGTTCAAAACAGTGATCCAGGTAAAGTTTGGAAATTTCTCAGATCACTCGGGCTCGGAAAATCACATCACAGTAACTTTCCTAAAGACTTCGATTTAAATTTACTCAATCAGCATTTCATTACTTCGTCTGACTTTGATAAGACCAATAAAATTAACACTTTAAATTATCTTTCTAATCGTCCGACGCCCGATTATTCCCCCTTTGTCATTACTCAATTCACTGATTGTGATGTTAAGAAGAGTATCCTCTCTATTACATCCAATGCTGTTGGGTGTGACTGTATTAGCCGTAATATGATAATCCCTATCCTTGATGAAATTCTCCCCGTCCTATGTCATATCCTTAATTTCTCTGTAACTAAGGGTGTCTTTCCTAGTGCATGGAAGAATGCGCAAATAATTCCTTTGCCTAAAATTCCGAATCCTTTATCTTTTTCCGATTTCCGTCCTATTTCTATTTTACCGTTCCTATCAAAAGTACTTGAAAACCTTGTCCACGGCCAACTTAGCTCTTTCCTTAACAAAAATAGTCTACTTAATCCTTTTCAATCCGGTTTCCGTCCTGGTCACAGCACTACTACAGCCCTAGTTCATATTACGGATAATATCAGGTCAAGTATGGAGGCTGGAAACTTAACAGTATTGGCACTCTTGGATTTTAGCAATGCTTTTAATACCGTAGATTTTGATATCTTGATTGGCATGCTCTGTTCTCTTAACATATCTCCAACGGTGATTGAGTGGTTTCGTAGTTACCTGTTTGGCCGCCGACAACGTATTAGCATTGAAGATTCCACATCTTATTGGTGCAATACTTCTGCCGGCGTACCACAGGGTGGCGTTCTTTCTCCATTGCTTTTCTCAATTTTTATTAATTCAATCTCCGATCGACTCACGTCTTCCTACCATCTTTATGCAGACGATCTTCAAATTTATTGTCAAGCTCCTCCGGAAATCCTCTCTGTAGCCTTTGACACTATGAATAAGGACTTGGCTCAAATAGTAGACTGGAGCATTAATTTTGGACTCAAGGTGAATCCCACTAAAACCCAGGTGACTGTCATTGGCAGTTCTAGGATGATCGCTAGGATTAACTGGTCGATACTTCCCCAAATTACTTTTGATGGGGCAGTCATACCTATATGTGATAAAGTCAAGAACTTGGGGGTTCACATTGACAGGACTTTGTCATGGACTGCACACTTGAAGGAGGTCAGTCGGAAAATGTTTGCTTCGGCATCTTCCTTAAGAAGACTTCGGAACTTCCTACCTACAGCCACTAAAATTACGCTTGCACAGTCTCTCCTCCTTCCAATATTAGACTATGCCGATGTCAGCTATCTTGACCTTACTGAAGAGCAGCTAGATAAACTTGAGCGACTTCAAAACTTTTGTATTAGATTTATATTTGGCTTGCGCAAATATGATCATATCTCCGAATTTCGTACTAAGCTCAACTGGTTGCCAATCCGACTTCGCCGGAATACTCATATCCTTTCCTTGCTATATAATGTGCTTTTCAATCCATCGACTCCTTTGTACCTTAAAGAACGTTTTGAGTTCCTTTGTGACTCACATTCTAGGGTTCTAAGGTCATTGGAAAATTTAGAACTTAAAATCCCAGCGCATTCCACAAGGTTCACTGATAAATCCTTTTGCGTACTAGCAGCTCGCCTGTGGAATGCGTTACCACTTACGGTAAGACGTGCACAAACTTTACCAATTTTCAAAAAGCTGTTGAAGAAGCACTACTTGGGACAATAAATTACTTAATTGTTTTTAATTTTATTATATATGTATTTTTTTATAGACTTGTTTTATTGAATAGTATAGAATTATATAAACTATAGTAAATAAGCAAGTATATTTATTTATAAGACATAGTATATATATAGCTAGTTTTAAAGTTTTGCAGAAGTGACCTATTTTTGTACATTTGATTATCTGTCAACTATTTAAACGCCCGATATCTTGTCCAGTGTTAATTTCACTATGGTTGCCTGGAAGAAATCGCTTTAAGCGATAAGGCCGCCCATTGTACCTACATTTGTTTTGTGGATATACATATATATTTAGTTCTTTTTACTTTGTTAGTGGTGTACAATAAAGAATAAATAAATAAATAAATAAATAAATTATTATTAAATAGTGAAGTAAAACATCGTGGGAAAACCTGGCTCGATATCGATCTGTCTATTCGTAATAAAATTCTAAATGTTAGTGTGTTCGCAATCTGATAATCTAGACTATTATAAAATGATAAAAAACCTGATTTTGTGCATCGAATAAAATGTATCCATGAAAAATAAGCAAGTTGGTTAGAATATATAAACGGCGTCGAACCCAAAAAAGTAATTTTTGACAATTTTTCTGTTAGTTAGCAGTTGATACACAGTTATTTACTATATTGGTGATCCCAGTCCATAAAAGCTTGTAAACTTATCAAATTGTGATGAGACAAATGGAGCAAAATTGTGACACGACACAAATAAAGGACGAGATTAAGATTTAAATTTAAGTTTTTCATGTATTATTGTTTTGTAACACTGATCTGAATAAAAGGCTAATTAATAATACTTATCAAATTAACAAATACATGTCCTTCATTACATAACATCCGACAACGGTAAGATATCCTCATATCTAACTGGTTCCTATAATATTAACATTGCAAACTGATAGTTAAAAAAACCAGATTCAAATCAAAACAGAATGTTAAACTACAGGTTTTGAATAAATGCATGTTTAGCTTACACGTGCCGATTATTACTCGAACATTGACCCGATTCCAAGTTGCTAGTTTACGCAAGGATTTGCCCAATAGACGATGGTTCCAATTCATGGTCAAGGGTAATTCTTAAAATATCGAGGTCAATATATAATAATTTGTGTATCAAGGTCGCTTTTACACATGTACTTATTTATAGACTATGGTAATTCTGACCTTGTTTAGATAGAGACAAAATGTTTTTTTTTGCTAGTGTTGGCAAATCATTAATATGTCCCACGTTTGTTATGTTGTCACTCCTAAAGTAATGAACCGATTTTGATTAAGAGAGATAGATTGTCGTAGTAATAGATTGTACGGGGAGAAGGACATGGCCACTTTGTTTCAAAACAGCTAGTATGCGCATAGTCTTCAAATGCAGTCTAACCAGTTGCATAACCACCTGAATATCAGTATGGCGCCATTCATTTATTACGGCGATATTTGTCTGTTTTCAACCCCCCCCCCCCCCCCCTATGTTAAAAAATAAGTATCGGTCGTCCCCTGAGCCTCCACTTAAATATAAATTTATATTTCAAAAAAATATTTCATTTAATAATAGACAAGACAATTACATAGTTAATTGAAATATTCTAATAATCTATATATGCATAATACCGAAAAAATATATATCTATATTGTCACGCCCAGAGGTCGAAGTACTTCTCGGCATCGCTGTGATCTGGTAACGTGCCCAGAAGACTGGTAGCATTGCCACGTTGAATGGCAATACTAATTCTTTGACCTAAGAATAGGCCAGCCCTCTGCTCACACGATGAGTCTACTATTTAAAAAAGATTCCCAGATTGTATAGATCGGGGAAGACCCATTCGGAAAGTTATTCCAAATTTTAGTAGTACGCATGATAAAAGTGGACTTAAAGCGTTTCGTTTGGGCTGTCGTTTGGGTTAAAGAAATTAAGAAAATTTTCAAGTATCATCTGAACTTTGCACATTTTTGTGACCTTAAGCCTCTTCAACGCGATCAGATCACCACGATCTTATTCTCCCTTGCCTATTTCAGTATCCGACGGCTAGAAGCACGAAAAAGCGATATCGTTTCATGGTGGATATCCCAAAAACCCAACGCCAACGACCAAACGAAACGCCAAGTCCACTTATTAGTTTAAGTCCACTTTTATCACTTACTGCTGAAATTTGGAATGAACTTCCCGAATGGGTCTTCCCCGATCGATACAATCTGGGTATCTTTAAATCAGGAGTGAATCGGTTTTATCTAGGCAAGCGCGGTCAATCGTAGATCGCAGTGTCGCTTAAAATTAGGCGAACTGGCGGTCAAGCGTAGGCTTAACATGAATAAAAAAACATGCGAGGTCAGCCTACACTGGAAAAGGTATAGCAAGATACGTAGCCGTGTTGTCAAATATTCTCTAAGCAATGTGCTAAATTAATCGTGTTCCATGTAATGTTGCTTTGTTGTCGCCGTCTCTGTCGCTCACGACGCGAACGCGTGCCCGAGAGGTGAAACAACAATACCTTTGCAACATTTCCATGCGTATTTCTTGTTCCAAAATTTCTAGATTACTCTTTTAACATAGTTATAACAGAGATTACTTTTTTTTAAAGAATAGACATTATATTATCTAGGTTTCCCATGAGTCAAAATGTTTCTGTATTGATACATTATCTTGAAATACTAGTATAAAGTTGGGTTGTTTTTATCGAAAATTACCAACTTTTGAGCTCGTGTAACTTATTAAGCGTACATTGAAATGAAGTTTTACGTACAAGGAACACGTATTTTAATGATAAGATTGTTCCTACTGCAAAATTTTAAAGACTTTCATTGGTTAAATTTCAAGATAGGACCAAACTACTTTTGTATGGAGCGCGGAGCGGATACTATCCTCTTAATAATTTAGGCCTACTGGTAATTAAAATGCGCGAGTGTTGCTAACGTGTAAAGTCGGTTTTGTCACTTTTGTACGGCAAAAAAAAAAAGTTAATTCTTACTGAAATACTTAGCAAACATAATTGTCATTCAAACGCGATGGAAATAATAAAGATAAAACTATCTATCCACGTGCGCATAAATTTAATTTTGAAGTTAACGAATGTGAATTGAACCGTTAATAAAACAGAACAGAACGTGTAAATAGTACAGATTGTTCGAAATAACTAAGCCTGTCCGAAATTATCCGCAAGAGGTTTAGCAGTAAATTTTAATAGAAAGAAAATTGCTGTCATATATATTTCACATTTCTGATTATTAATTACTTTACTCATTACGATACGATACTTATGTAGGTACTTAAAGTTATTTCGAACAAACTATATTATGTGCTTGCCTCCTTGAAGGCTAAAAATACTACTTTGTTGGTATAAGAACAGCTTTATTCTCATATGAATTGCATACATAATTCACTTACTGCGAAACAATGTTTAAAACTAATATTAATATTTAGAGCGCAAAGTACGTTAGTTAATAATTAAGAAATTACTTATTATCAAAAAAGTCAAAAAGCGCCTTCAAAAAATAACAAAATAATTTTTGTGTCTAAAACAGTTTGGAAAATCGGTGACTTCACTTTTTTTATTCTTTGATTTATATATTTATTTCAGACGTATGCTCATAGATAAGAGATAACTTTGAGTGGTTCTTTCGTTTTCGCCACCGACTTCCCAAACTGTTTTAGACGTAAAATTATTGTATTATTTTTGAAGGCGGTTTAACTTTTTTGTTAATAGTAATTTTATTTTTGATGGAAACTTGTAGTAGCAATGAGAAAACGATGTTTCGGAGTAAACAATATCGATGTAAATAATTTTTAGATTTTTGTTGATTTTTATAAAACCCCTCAACCGATTTCGATAAAATTTGAACGGGAAAAAAGAATCATCAAAATCGATCCATAATTAGCGGAGATATCGCGTAACAAACTTACATCAAAAAACATACAGACGAATTGAGAACCTCTTCCTTTTTGAAGTGAAAATAAATGTGGGTGAACAAATACCATAAACGGCAAGAAACTCAATCGTATTCGTATGTTAACCAAGCATGAAGTGATTTGTTATCTGTTAAAAACAAGAGACCTTTTGCCTGCATATTAATTTTATGTTAATTTGATGTCTAATGATATGGCTCCGTGCCGTCTCTCACACGCTCAGAAAACGGTTTTATTCATAGCGGATCCATCACGTCATCTATAAGGATTGAAACAAAACAAAAAAAAAATTTATTGGCGTTATTGCTGCATCTGCTTCAACGCTATCGATTTCCCATCCTCGCGATGGGAAATGTCACAGCGCTCCCGTATTCCCGGCACTTAAGTGGTGACACGAAACGCCGAGGTTGGTTTTAATCGGTGGATCGCTCTTTTCAGAGCGGAGTCCGACACACCCCATCGCTCTCCCCGGGGCGGTGGGTAGTGCATAAAACATTTCCAACTCCGACTTAAAAAAAGGCCACAGTTCAGGAAGCCCGGAGTTTTTTTAGTACTAGCCCCATAACTGCACTATGGACTAGGTATCCCAGGAGAGATCAAGTCTCCCGTCTCAAGTCTCCTCTCTCAAGTCCCCCCAGGGCTCCCGTCTTATATTGAGCTATGAGCCCTACTTTTCTTTTACTTTCTAAAAGTACCCAAAACTCTTATGCCCAAGGCACGGATGGATGCCGTAAGACAGCTCTGGATGTGGATGTTTTGTGTGCATTCATATTGCTACAAATAAAGCTATTAACATAGCCAGCCAGTAGAGGCTGGTCTCTAATTGTAAAGGCTTTTCGTACAATACGATGTCAGCTTATTCTGGATATATTATAAGAGTACTTAAGAATGAAACGACATCAACTTATAAGCCTGAAAAGTTTAGGTAAATTGTTAAATGGCAACTCGACGAATCACCAAGTTAAACCCCTGAAAATCTACAAACTGCAGTCAAATCAAATCAAATATATTTCTTTTTCTTAAAAGGGATGAGATTGCATATAATTGTAGATATGTTATCTTTTTGTATTTTTTAGGCATTTGAGAAGCTAATTTTCGACAGATGTCACTGACGTCGCCTCAAAGACTTAAACTAAAAATGTGAAGGCAAATTTCGACTATGCGGGTAGGACTCGCGGTGGCTTAGCGGTCATAGCATCTGGTGTACTTAACTAGAAGACGCAGGTTCGAATCCTGCCCGCGGTCGTATTTTTCCTTCACTAAAATAACTTAATGTACCTAGATGTGTTATTTATATAAACTAGTTCTTAATCGTGCTTATTATTAATAAAAGTTCGTTTAAGTTTTTGTAATCGAAATATGTAAACGTGTGTTTGTAAGGCACCTTATATTATTCTTATTCTTTATATGCATCTATATTATGTTAATTTAATGTCAAACAGCTATCTCTATGGAAACAACCGTGGGATTTTATCCGTATTTATTTATAACCATGAATAAAAAATCTAATGGCCGTGAGACCAATACTATTATTGCAAATTTTATATTTTTAAAATATGATACTAAATTCCCATATTTTTTTTTTTATATATATCTTCGTCAGGAGGTTCCGTACCTCGAAAGGAAAAAACGGAACCCTTATAGGATCACTTTGTTGTCCGTCCGTCTGCCTGTCTGTCCAGACCCTTTTTCCCAGAAACGCGTGGAGGTATCAAGATGAAATCATGAAATTTATATCAAATACCTACTCAGGTCTACTGTCCCTTGGAGCTGTGAAAAAATCAAACTTCTAAGCCAACGCAATCAAAAGATACAACCGCTTATGCCAGAAATCCGGAAATTTTCGACACTCACAAGTGAATCAAAACCTACAAGGTACTTCCCGTGAACTCAGAATCTTGAAATTTGATACGAAGCAACGTCTTAGGTATAGCACAGATAAGGAAAAATTGTAAAAGCCGTAAATTTTTAATTACATCATATAGGTTTGCACGGAACCCTCGGTACGCGAGTCCGACTCGCACTTAGTCGGTTTTTATGGATATTGGTACTGTTGACGACGCGTAGCACCGCCACAGAGAGGTGGCGACGCGCGGAACTTATCTGTGTTTTATAGTTTCTATGTAAATAAAGAAATTTTGTGTTTTATTAAAAATAAATACAGCATAAGGTAGTGAGAGCCTGGCACACAGCCACAATATGTCAGGATTATTCTAAGATTTATTTGAAAATTAAAGGCAAGGTCACTTGTTTCCGAACGAAACGTTTCCTTTCAGTGCTTCCTCCACCGACAACGGCCGGTCACGGCTCGCGCTCCCTCGTTGGTTTTGGCTCGCAACCTGTTTCTTATTCGATTCCCCTTATCCTACCTACAGGTACGGAACCCTACGTGCGCGAGTCCGACTCGCACTTGGCCGGTTTTTACGCTATTTTAGGGTTGTTAACAGAAAACAACAAAACAAGCTATGATAAACTTCAAATCTAGCCTGTTAAATCATAACAGGTTTACATGCCAAATAAAGTTTATAGGCATTTTCGTTTTTGAGATTACATATTTGATTAATAAATGCGTGAGTGCTATTTCTGTTTCAATATATTATACATAAATTTATTCTGTGTGATAAAGATTTGTTAAGGGAAGATAAATAGGTGAATGATGTATGATTTCTGCGAGTAGATAGTAGATTCTTACAAGTTAATATGAGATAAAAATATCGAAACCTGTTTAATTCGTGTACTTAATACGTTAATGGCACTAATGAGTCAAGAAAAAGGTTTTAACAGTATCTTAAATTTTTTTTTTGGCATTACCTAATCTACAACGACAAATGAGTATGCATATCCAAATATAATTAATTAAAAAGTAGAAGGTGTTGACCTCCTTGGTAGGAATGTGGTCACGACTCCCATAGGACAAGGAAAAGCAATTGCTGTTTTTGTCCTGTATAATCCTGACTATTCCCGGCATAGTATTCACTCAAGAAAAGTGATAGGCGGAGGGTAATCTCGGACGGCAGTAATGGTCTAGGGATATGAGCGTTGGATTGCAAAGTCAAAAAATACAACCCCGACAAATCCTGACGTCATGCATAAAGAGATTAATGAATATAGATGAAGCGAAAGTAGTGTGCCAGGATCGTAGCACTTGCTAATCCATAGTCTCTGACTACCCCCATGGGAGACAGGCGTGACAATATGTATGTATGTATAGCTAAAAACACTCCCGACTAATTCGCCTTTCAAATAAAAAAAAACATAATCCGTTCATCTGTTCGGGAGTTACGATAAGTTACAGATTGCATTCAAGTTTTTTTTTTAAGTTTTATAATACTTGATGATGATAGGAGGTTCTTCATCATCATCATCCACAGCCTGACTTCACCCACTACTGGGTATAGACCCCAAATTTGTGCCTGAACGTCTTACGGAAACAAAAATAGGAATATCATGCCGAAAATTGGTAAGACAGGGCAACTACTGCCGAGTAGTAGTATTGTCTTGCTGACATGTCTACTTGCTAGCATGAATATGAAATGACATGAATATGAATGAAATATATCGGAACAAACAGACTGTTAATAATTATCGGAGCAACTAGAGAAATTAAACCATATCTCAACGACACAAAGTATGTTTTAGAATGAACACTAAACACGGCAGCTGTCATTCTGACATGTATTTTATCCCATTGAGATAACGTTTAATTTCCCTAATTGCTCAAATGATTATGAACAGTGTTCGCTCCGATATATTTGATGGTGACTGTACTACCCTCCAGAATATCGACTATACTGTTGCGTTTCGTGAGATGAGTGTGGAGCACCGGTGTCCCAATAGGTACCTCCCTCAGTCCCCTACCTTATCTCCTTACGTTGTCCAACCTATTTAAGGAAAAGGGAGGGTTTTTGCCTTAAATAGGCTCCGCAACGAAGCGTCTGCGGCATCTGTAACTCCTTTGGTATTGCAGATTCCATGGGCAGCGATGACTACTTACCGAGTTACCCCATAAAAGAAGCTAGCTACTGAGGTTTTACTAAATATGCTAAATTACTATTAGACCAGTGCCGATACCTTAGAAAATGGTAAAAAGTAAAAAAAAAATATAGTAGGATGAAACCCATTGCAAAATATAACATAAAAATAATTAAAGGAAAAATGAATTACGGGTGATCTGGGCACCTAGACAATGTCACATCTTCATTATCGATGACGAAGTTAGATATCCGAAATGTATGGATTTGACATAATTTCATCACGTGACATATCGAAAGATTATGACAATTCCATACATTTCAGATTAATCTAACTTCGGTTTTCGATATAGAAATGTAACATTGTCTAGGCCCCCTGAGTTCGGGAAGTGAGAGGGAGGGGAGGGGTTTAGGGTAAAAAATGGTCTATGGTTTTCGGTTTCAAAAATTATCTGCACTGGTCTATACAGGGTGGAAGGGACATCGACGCACATCCGCTTACAACGAATTCAGTACATGATTCTGGACACCCCTGCGTTCATATTTTTCGTTGGTTATGAAAAAAAAATCACCTGATCCATACATTTTGACCGTGTAGGTATTGCACTTTTTTAAGAAAAAGTTTTTTATTTTTTTCATAACCGACGAAAAATATCAACGCAAGGGGGTCCAGAATCATGTACTGAATTCGTGGTAAGCAGATTTGCGTCGACGTCCCTTCCACCCTGTATAGTATTTATAATGAAAAGTTCCGCCATACATAATAAATTAAATGCGTATAAAGCAGCTCGGTAGTGCTTTTTCTTACGGATTGCTTAATAAATACCAATATTTTAAGCGCAAATCAATTTTGACTGAAATAAAATATAACTTACGTCGCTTCTAGATAAAGTAGCTTTCTAATTGTGAAAGAATATTTAAAATCGGTTAAGTGGTTCAAGAGTTTATCGATGCAAACAAACAAACAAATAAATAAATATTTCCTCTTTAAATATTCTTATAGATAAGATTTACACGTGTAACTATTTCTCATATCGTGCTTAACTGCCATTAATATACATCAACTCTAAATAGATGCAAACAAAAATCGATGAGTTAAAAGCATTATAAGTTAAAAAAAAACCCTGTAAATAAGACATTAATTAGTTTAAAATGTTAATGCGTTAACCTATTTGCTTCCGGCCGTAGGTTTTAGACGTCACTCAGTACGTTTACCCGTGCCACTCGGAATTCGAATTTCTATTGCTGTCAAATCTTTAGTAGACAATATAATGATTATATGATGATTAAATGATATATTATGAAATACCTACTAAGAAGTTTCTAATAATCAATCATATTTATAATTTGACGCACTCCTCCTCTCTTCTACTAAATTACTGAAGTTTTGCTGTGCCCGACAGGGTCCATAATTGTTACACTTATCTTAAACTATAATACCTGTTAATATTTACATTATGGAATGCAATAAAGTATTGAGTATATAATAAAGCTGAAGAGTTTGTTTGTTTGAACGCGCTAATCTTTAAAACTACCAGTCGTATTTAAAAAAAAACTTTTTGTATATGATAGCCACATTTATGTGAAAGTTATAGCATATTTAACATCGCGCTATGAGCATTAGGAGCAGGGCAAAGTTAGTGAAACCGCACAGCAAGTTATCTTATAAATGTGTTCTAAATCCTTTTTTGTTTAATTAAAATAAAAAAAATATTTTGCGGGCTAGGTTGCTGTAGAACGCCGGCCTTTATCTGCAAGGTTAAGCTACGCCGGCCGCGGTCATTTTGTTGATGGATGAACATTCATAACACATGGAGACCTCTCGATGCCTAGTGTTGCCCAGAAAATAGGTTGCGGAGGTCTGATGGCAGTCTTCGTGTAAAATTAGTACTTAATATTCACCCGAAAATGATGAAATGATGAAGTGATATTTATTTCTGTAAATAGATCTTTTTAAAGCCACTTTTACAAGTCGATATTTTAAAATTTTTTAAACTAGTTTGCGCCGACGTTTCCTATCTGACGACCTCTGAGAAGAAACGTCGAAATAAACTCAGAGAATCATGGTCTCTTTTAAAGTTAAATAGTTATGTTATTAGATATGCGAGTTTAACAATGTAGGGCAAAATCTGAACAGGCCTTTTGTAGAAAGAGCCATAGCAGCTTTGAGTTGACCTGTCCTAACTGACGGCACGCATACATCAGTCATCGTGTACCTCAACCATTGTTTAGGGAGCTCAACGACCCGTCGCACGACGATAACAGATCAGCAAGACACTCAAGACTGAACGAATTATTCCCAGTTGCCCCCACCATCGACGCCACCCTGATTTATCAATGCGCTTGGCATTCTTACACTTGCAGTTTAGAGCCGCGAGGCTCATAGACTGTAGAGTACGGCCCTAGCGATAATGAGTCCCTAATCAGCAATTTCTTCTTCCGCAGAGTGATATGTCAACACGCAGTTCGGCCACATCGTTCCGCGCTCGCCGCGGCCACAAGGAGCGCTCCAAGAACTTCACCGAGCTGGAGAAACGCACCGTCCTAGAGCTCATCGCCCGCCATCGAGACGTGTTGCGACAGGGGCGCTCCAACAACGCGACCAACAGGAGCAAACAGGTACAGAAAAGCTTTCATCTAAACTAGGGATGTGACTACGATAAAAAAATCGATTATTTAAAAATCGATTTTTATTTCCCTCAAAAAAATCGTTTATAAAAAAATCGATTTTTATTAAGATAATACTAAAAAAATGTTTTTTTTTTTATATTCTCTATAATAAAGAGAATAAGGTACGATTTCAATAATAAATAAATAGATAAAATTTTTCTTCGACTAACGAATAGGTACGATATCAATATTATGTTAGAGTAACGACAACTGAGAATAGGTAAGTTAACAATATTATCTTAGAGTAACGAATACGGAATCTCAAAATGGCTGACTAATACCCGGTAATAGGTATGGTATGCTAATAACGAGCTAGTGAATATATTCAATAATAGTGTTACCTAAATATCACTTTTGTGACATGTAACACCTCTTGTATATGAAAAATTTGCAAAATAATAGCGAAACACACTCCGTGTTTCGCTTTTATTTTCAATGGACCCCTCATCAAATGGACTGGGTAGCGTTGTTGCATTGTTATATTTTAATGGCCGCCAGTAGAAAAATATCGAAAAAGGGGACGCTTAAGATAAAAAAATCGATTAATAAATAATCGTTTTTTTTTACAAATAATAATCGCTCATAAAAAAACGATTTTTATGAAATAATAATCGATTATTTTTTAACATCCCTAATCTAAACTTATATCATAAAGAGGAAACATTTGTGTTTTTGTATGCATGTTTGTAAGGTTTTACACAAAATCTACTGGACCGATATCAAAAATTCTTTCACCATTAGAAAGCTGCATCTTCACTGAGTGACATAGGCTATATTACATTTTCAATAAATAGGTATCGTTAATAAAAATGGAATAATATAACCCAAGGTGTGAAAACGCGAGCTAAGCTTTGGGCGGAAAGCTAGTTCATTATAAGCTTTTATCATATTCATAGTTTTAATTCATTCATATTGAGAAACCGTTTCATTAGTCTAGTGGTCCCAAGCGCGACTCAGGTCGAGCAGTGTTATAGAGTTTTTCTATGAAATGCACACCACCAGCAGGAAGGAAGCAGGGGTCTTAAACCTTTTTTTCGGAAGTCTACAAGGATTTCCCTAATAGACTTCCGCCGTCCGGGGAAGGCGACGGGGCGTGTCGTGTCATCAGCAACTACTTTGGTGTTGCAGATGTTCATGGGCTCATTAGGTGGCTCGTCAGCTTTTTTTATGGGATAACTCGGCAAACGAGCAGAAGAGCTACCTGATGGTAAGTGGTCATCGCCGCTATTGGAGATCTGCAAAACCGAAGGAGCTACAGATGCGTTGCCAAGCTTATTTAGGGAAAAGGAGGGGTAGGAGAAAAGTAGAAGGAAGTTTGTTTACCAACTGAAACAATAAAAAAAACTATACTGCTATTGAAGGACCAAA
This sequence comes from Subacronicta megacephala, assembly GCA_958496365.1. Lineage (NCBI taxonomy): Eukaryota > Metazoa > Arthropoda > Insecta > Lepidoptera > Noctuidae > Subacronicta > Subacronicta megacephala. Next base: position 6,559,203 of record OY292540.1, on the reverse strand, counting down.
AATGTACAAAGAAATGTTATAGTCCTTTTGAAACATTTAGTATCGTGTAGAATTTGGTTTATTGATATCCTTCATTTATACTATCCTATTATAATTCAAAAGATAATTATAAATAGATTAAAAAATAATCTTTTATCGGTTTTCAGTAGTTACGTAATACATTATCGTTATCAAAACAGTTACCAGTTAAAGAAGTAGTTGATATTATATCGTTTTGGTGGCTAGACTTCCGTGGTAGTCGAAAACTGGTTAAATAATGACGAACTATCTTGTCATTTCAACTTTTTATTGCAGGAAGGTTGACATTTTAAACTTTTTTTTATAATATGCAAACAATAATTATAATAATTAGTGCTTATGTTGTTTGTTTGTTTTCTGTTCCCACAGACAAACCGTGAAAACGGTTTTGTGGGGCCTTGTTTAAAAATGTAATTTCTAAAAGTATAATAAAGATACATACATACAAGCATACGTGTCTCCTGATCCTAGCCTGTGGTACAGTTTGTTCGAAATAAGTAAGCCGATCGGAAGTTGTCTGCAAGTGGTAAATTTTAATAGAAAGAGACGGTGTAAAGATAATTAGAGTCGTTTATGTTTCACATTTCTAATTATTTTGTTTACTAATTTCGATATTTATGTATTAAAACACTTAACTAAACGATTTTACGAGTATCACCGCGGTAGTTCGGAACGGCTAACTTCCGATCGGCTTACTTATTTCGAACCAACTGTACAGTTGGTTCGAACACGTTGTTCGTTGACATTATTATTTGATGTAAAGTAAATTACAACGACACGATTAGTATATAATTATCGATCTAATTTGAATTTATCGATTAAATATTCAGTGACATTGTAATATTACATTACATTATATTAAGAAATTAGTTTATCATTATATCAGACATAGTAAATTTGAATTTATAATTTTATTTATCGATTTTGTAGTAGCATTAACTCATTAGCAATTGCTTTTAATTATTATTTATAAAAAAAAGACCATCACGCCTATATTCCCTGAAGGGTTAGGCGGAGGTATATTATCGCAAGTCCGACGCCCTAGCTATTACATAAATTATATTATCTTAAATTTATTCAATAATCGTTATGTATTCATATATTTTATGTTTATTTGTAGGCATTTAATTACTCATCAGATTTTCATACAAACACAAAAATATTACGAGCTCAATTTTACGAGCTCTACGCATAACAAAAAAAGCCGTAAGTTAGGTCTAGTACAAGAGCTGGGGTTGCGAGCGGGGTTGGTCGGCGGGGAAGTTTCGCAAGTTTTTAAGTATTTTACCAATAACACTGTTTATGCTATATTTTTTTTATGAGATAACTCGGCAAACATGCAGGCGAGATCACCTGATGATAGTCATCGCCACTCATAGACATCTGCAATACCAAAGGAGTTACAGATGCGTTGCCGAACCAAGGATAAAGAGGAAGGAGAAGGAAGGAGGGAGGAATTCGGCCTCTGGCACTTCACACTCACCGTGTGAAACGCAACAGTACATACTGCTACTTGACGCCGATATTCTGTGGGAGGGTAGTACTTCCCTGATCGTGCGAGCGAGCGAGATAGAAATATACATGCATGTATAGGTACATTGGTTAAATGTTTTGTTTATGAAACATATTATTATAAACATATTTTGTTTATGTAAGCCACGAGGCAATAGTACTGTCCACTAAGCATTACTTCAAAACTATGTGGTGTTAAGTTACTTAGATATATTTAGTATTACATTTCAATACACACTTACAAAAATACTAGTTAAATAACCTCGATTTGTCTGTTCTTTTATCTTTATTTACACTTCCAACGTAGGTATTGTAAGTAATTTACATTTTAAATTACATATTACATACTAAAAAAATGTTTTAAAGTTATAGTTATATATAAAATGGTTGAGCTACACGATGACTGATGTATGCGTGCCGTCAGTTAGGACAGGTCAACTCAAAGCTGTTATGGCTCTTTCTTCAAAAGGCCTGTTCAGATTTTGCCCTACATTGTTAAACTCGCATATCTAACAACAACTACTGTGTGGACTTTAAAAGAGACCATGATTCTCTGAGTTTGTCTCGACGTTTCTTCTCAGAGGTCGTCAGATAAGAAACGTCGGCGCCATCTAGTTAAAAAAAATGTAAAAAATCGACTTGTAAAAGTGTCTTGAAAAGATCTATTTACAGAAATACATATCATTTCAATATCATTTCATTTCATTATAATATCAGCTATTTGCCCATGTATGTCCTGTTAAAATGAATCCAGTTTCAGTGATTAGTGACGACGGACAGACATGACATTGACATTGACATATTTTTTTTTATTTGTATCTTGGGGCACGGTAGTGCTCCCGCTAAGTTGAGCTACTAATTTATGGGCTGTTGCTCGCGGTTCAACTCGGGGTCCCAAAAAGTCTTAAATCTCACCACTAAAACCAAGGACGTATATGGATTAATTGTTTGATTTAAGACTCCCGTGAAATAATTTTCTTATGCTTAAAGGATTATTTATTAATACACAACCTATCCGCCCGACTTCGCACGGATATTATCAACGGATTTCAGTATTTTTTTAAAGAAACCTTAACCTAGCATTGGTTACTCTGTCTATCGTTAAAAACCGCATGAAAATCCGTTCAGTAGCTTTTGCGTTTATCGCGAACAGACAGACAGACGAGGCCGGGGAGACTTTGCTTTATAATATGTAGTGATTTTTGTAGGTTCTCATTTTATATTTTCCAATTTATATGGTTTAAGATATTTATTTCCCAAAAGATTAACAAATCACTTACAGAGAAAATACAATGTTTATAACTTAGTAGGTACTAAACTTTATTTATTCAAAAATTTCAGTTACAATTCAATACCGGTAGCGTCATCTATTGAGATTTATATGAACTATTTTGTTTTCTTTCTTAGCGATTAAACTTGGCATTGATCTGGGTTTGTATGAGACTTGCTTTAAATAGGCAGATAGTGTTATCCCACTCTTACGCAGGTTTACAGCAATTTTAAGTTGAGTTTTGAGAGTATTTTACTTTTTCGAAAACTTTGAGTGGTTTTTAAAAAGGAACTAGATGTTATTAGCAAGTTATTTTGAATTTCATAGAACCATACAAGAGTAGACATAAAAATAAAATGCAAATTTGAATGCTATACTAATGACTTAAAAAAATTGAAGCATTCATGCCAAATTCCGGAAATTTTCAACACTAAGTTTAAAAAGTTGTTATAAAAAACCGGTGTGATAGAGAATGAGTTATTGGGCCTGAAGAGATAGCTAATAACATCTTCTATCAGTTAATTCCATTTGGCAAACGATGCACCAAACACCCTTTATATAAGGATGATAAATAAATAAATACCTACACCTCTGCTTAATCGTTCAGGGAATACAAGCGTGATGGTATTTTATGTAAAAAAAAAACTAGTCAGTTCGGTACAAAACCTTCTTGTTTATAGTTACTAGATGCCGGATTTCCTTAGGTAATACGATATTTAATTTAGCTATAATAAGCTATTTGTAATGTTTGCGGAGTATACATGCAAACAAATTAATTTAGCAATCTGGCTCAACAATTTTGTGCCTTTGCCTAACTTTTATCAACTGACACTTAGCTGTCACAGACACGTTTTTATAGTCGTTGTTTTTAAGCTTTTAAAAATAACCTTTAGATCTTATCAATTTCTAAAATCAAATGTATCGATTTAAACTCTATAAAAGTGTAGTTAAATTTGAAACGAAATAAAAATGGATTGCCATAATCAGTTATATAATTATGTGAGTTCTTTTTTATTATTTTTGCCGTAAAGAAATCAGGTTATTTTGCTATCTGTGTTTTTTTATTGATTTTTCTGTCAAATTATACGTGTTAAACTTTATCTACTTTTATCTCAATCAGATAACGCGTTTTAAAGACGCATAGATTTTTCAAATTTATCTTAATGCCTCGAATGGATTTGTTATTAAATATTCAAACGGTTATTTAACTGAGATACATGATGTTCTCAAATTCGTTGACAATCAAAGCTTTTTTACGATAAGATACAGTAGAAAAACGAAACAAAAAAGTAATTCGGTAAGCTTATTTCTTTATTTTGTATGTATCTTTCTGAGAAAAACATAAAAATTCATGTTTTATTCTAATCATAGGTGTATATTTTATTTATCCATACTAATGTTATAAAGCTGAAGAGTTTGTTAGTTTGTTTGTTTGTTTGCTTGAAAGCGCTAATCTCAGGAACTACTGGTCCGATTTGAAAAATTCTTTCAGTATTAGATAGCCCATTTATCGAGGAAGACTATAGGCTATATATATATATATATATATATATCATCACGCTAAGACCAACAGGAGCGGAGCATAAATGAAAAAAGGTGCAAAAAGGGGAAGAAAATTCATGCAGAAAAGCCGAGAAAACACGCAGGCGAAGCCGTGGGTGGAAAGCTAGTTTACATTATAACTTTATGTTCAACATCAACCCATTACATTGTCCCACTGCTGGGCACGGGTCTCTTCTCAGAACGAGAGGGATTAGGCTATAGTCTGCAGGTTGGATATCACTATTATATTCTCAATAAATAAAACAATAATTATGATAAATTTAAAAACAAAATTAGTAAGAAATGATATTGAAATAAAACGGATTTTATCGCGTTAGGTAAATTGATATTATTTAACTATCGACGATTCGAAGACAACCATCACCTCAGTCCACCCGCGACCATGGATGCTGCAAAGGACGGCGGGAATTAAATAATATTAGTTTATCGCGATAAAATCCGTAAAAGTAGTTTTTTTTAACGCCTTAAATTCGCATTTTGTTGCAATTAGTAAAAAAATACAGCTCAAACTAATATTACAGTAGAAATAAAAACACCCTAGTGCAACTTTTTTTTTTTCATAAGTATAAGATATAAAATTAACATTGAGTTTTGTATGTGTATTGATATTGAAATAATATGCATGGCAATAAATTATTATACTATATTTAGTCGTCTAGGAACTCATTTACTTTAATAATATGTTTCTCATGCAAAAGTTGAAGTAAAACCTTTTAGTAGTCATGTATAGGTATTGATTAAATTTTTCATGAATATTAGACATTATACTTTCCGGCTCTATGGAGTTTAATAGGACAGGTCTTTTTTTTTTTTAAATAGCTAACTAACAATATGGGTCGCATATAACTAGTTATGTAGTTAACCAGCATTTAGCTTAGTACGAGGTACTAAGCTAAATGCTTGTGTTACGAGTGGGTTCACGTCGGTAGTGCAATGGGTGAGTTTCGAACCGGCAACCACATGATTGCAAGTCCGATGCCAAAGGAGTTGCAGATGCGTTGCTGAGCCGAAATTAGATGGGCATCCGTCGCTCCACACTCACCGTACGAAACGCAGCAATATACATACTGCTACTTGACGTCGATATTCTGTGGGAGATTCTTCCCCGGCCGTGCCGACACATTCATGCCAGCAGGCACTACTATTTAAATATTGCGGTCGAATTTTCATCACTAGTTAGTATAATTAATCATCATTATTATTTGATCCCCAGCTGGTGTGGTCGACGATATGCGAGGAGGTGAACAAGAGGTGCGGGGGCGACCGTCCCCGCACTCCCGCGCAGGTCAAGATGTGGTACGAAAACTATAAGAAGAAATGCAAAATGCGCGCACACGACACACAGGTACTTTTTTTTTCTAAACACTCATCAATTAACGTAAAAGAATCTTTAACATGAATTGGAAGTGGGCCGGCCATGTCTACCTATTTAAGGAAAAGGGAGGGGACTGAGGGAGCAACTGTGCCTCCAGCGCTCCACACTCACCGTATGAAGCGCAACAGTATGCATACTGCTACTTGACGTCGATATTCTGTGGGAGGGTAGTACTTTCCCGAGCGGACCAATTCATTGGGACGCTACTTCTACTAAATTATTTCTACTGTGTATCAGAAATTATGAGTGTTAATAAAATATTTGAAATACATCTTACTAATATTATAAATGTGAAAATTTGTGAGGATAGATGGATGGATCTTTGTTACTCTTTCACGCAAAAATTACTGAACGGATCTTCTTTTATGAAACTTTACAGTACTATTGTTTATAAATAAGAATATCATATAGGCTTTAACTAATAACGATATTTTGGGAAATTCGTGGGAATTTCCGCGCTAAAAAAGCTAGTGATATAATAATAATCAGACGATGGTTTTGTTTCAGCAATCTCAATCGGAACCGCCCGGGCTGCTCGATGGCATGCTCTGGCAAAACATTCACCCCTTAGATGTTAAAGGTAATTAAAAAAAAACCTTACTAGCAATGTGGACCACACATTACTAGTATTCTTGTTAACCACTCGTGCTAAGCTAAATGCTTGTGTTACGAGTGGGTTCACGTCGGTAGTGCAATGGGTGGGGTTCGAACGACAACCATATGATCGCAAGTCCGACGCCCTAGCCATTAGGCTACCGCCGCTTTTAATTATTGTCAAATACTATGACCATCTCATTAGTCTAGTGGTCCCAAGCGTGACTGCTATGCTAGAGGTCCTGGGTTCGATTTTTCAAGTCGACCAAAGTGTTATTGAATTTTTCTATGAACTTCTCAGTAGCAGCTCGGAGTCTGGATTTGTGAATTTTTTGGACGCTAGATGTCGGGTTCGATTCCCAGGCCGAGCTGTGTTATTGGATTTTTTCTACGAAATTCTCAGTAGCAACTCGGATGTGGCCGGTGAAAGTTCCCTATTACATGGGACCTAAACATATCGGCGAACTGTAGATGTACATTATGTACTTACGCCTATTCCTATGCCTAACCCTTCGGGGAAAACAGGCGTGATGGTATGTTATAACATTTTGTAACGAAGCAATCGATTTTTTATAGTATCACTAAACTAATGAGGCAGCCAAATTAAATATTAACAATCTTAAATACAAGTTCAGTTACATAATGAATTGAGTTAATTTGAATAAATTATTTTGATTTATGTATCAATCGAACTAATTAATTAATATTACGCTGAATTAATTGATCTGATAATTATATTCGATACGAACAAAAAATCTGTAGTTATACCGAACAAAAACTTTAAACGATCATATTTTAGTACTATTATTAATAATATACCATTACGCCTGTATTCCCCGAAAGGTTAGGCAGACTACTGAATGTACACCTACAGTTCGCCGGTATGTTTAGGTCCCATGTAATAAGGGGCGAGCCTATTGACATTAACCTTTTGAACGCCACTGTCACATATCTGTGACAAACGAAATCTTACCCTGAACGCCAACGTCACAAATATATGACAAAATATACGTCGCACCATATTATGAAATAAACAATTTAATCATTACTTTAGTGTGTTTTCATTTATGAAGGTCATTTGACAGAAAAAGTGGCCTGGCGTCAGGGGTACGGCGATACGTTTATACTCTGACGTTCAAAAGGTTAACCGGGCACAAATCCAAACTCCGTGCTGCTACTTAGAAATTCAAAGAAATATTCAAACTAATCAATCAATTAACAATACATAGGTATTTAAAAAAAAAACAGATTAATAGCAATGTGGGTCACACATTATTAGTAATCTTGTTAACCCCTCGTGCTAAGCTAAATGCTTGTGTTACGAGTGGGTTCACGTCGGTAGTGCAATGGGTGGGTTTCAAACCGGCAACCACATGATCGCAAGTCCGACGCCCTAGCCATTAGGCTACCGCTGTTTTAAACAATTATTGTAAACAATTGCTATATGTGATGACCTATTATTGGCTAAGTAAGATGTTATTTGCCATTGGTCTTCAGAACATTTAATAAATAAATATTAAGTAGCGCTCCGCCTATCCCTCTGGACAATACAGGCCTGATGGTATGTTTTATTCAATTGCCAGATGAGGAAAGCGAGCCGACCACGAGCGCGGAAGGAGGCCACTGCGTGAAGGATGATGACTGCGTGCCGGTCAACGTAAGTACCATTATTTAGAAGGGATATTGACAAAATGACGAGACAAATGCGATAAATTGTAAGCAGTACGTTGGGGTTCACAATCTATCGACAGTTCACAATCTCGAGAGATAGATCTAACGGTTTTTCCAATTTTTCGGTGACATAGCTATACAGGGTGGACGTACAAACGCTTACCATGAAATGAAATGAAATGATATTTATTTCTGTAAATAGATCTTTTCAGGACACTTTTAAAAGTCGATTTTTTACATTTTTTTAACTAGATGGCGCCGACGTTTCCTGTCTGACGACCTCTGAGAAGAAACGTCGAAACAAACTCAGAGAATCATGGTCTCTTTTAAAGTCCAGACAATAGTTGTTGTTAGATATGCGAGTTTAACAATGTAGGGCAAAATCTGAACAGGCCTTTTGAAGAAAGAGCCATAGCAGCTTTGAGTTGACCTGTCCTAACTGACGGCACGCATACATCAGTCATCGTGTAGCTCAACCATTTTATATGAATTCAGTACGTAATTCTGGACCTCCTAGCATTGATACTTTTCATTCAATTTCATTCACTACAAAAGTGCAATACGTTTTCGGTCAAAAGACCTAGACGTCCCAGTGGCTAGCACTAACACAGGCAAATTCGCACCGGTTGTAGGTAAGAGCCATACTGTTAAGAGGATAGTATCCGCTTCGCGCCCCATACAAACGCAGTTTGGCCCTTGCTTGAATTTTAAACAATGAAAGTCATTGAAATTTTGCAGTAACAATCTTATCATTAATATACGTGTTCCTGTAATATAAAATTTCATTTCAATATACGGTTAAAAAGTTACACGAGCTCAAAGATTGGCAATTTTCGTTGAAAAACGGCCCAACTTTATGCTAGTATTTCTCGACAATGTATCAATACAGAAAAGTTCTGATTCGAAGGAAACCCAGATAATATAGTGAATATTTTTTTCCAAGATTTTTTTTTTACATATTAGCAATATTATAGGAGTAATCTCCAAAATTCGGAAAATACGAAATACGCGTGAAAATGTTGTTGTTTCTCCTCTCGGGCACGCGTTCGCATCGCGAGGGATAGAGACAGCGACAACTGTGCAACATTGTTGCGTTCGCGAGGGACACTCCTCTTAATAAACAGCGCCTCACAACGGGTAGACATTTTTAATTGTTCTGTGGCGGAATTCGTGAGGGTGACTCTCGAGTTATTAAGTAGTGAAGTTATAAATGATAATCACATTATCGCATTGGGTGTAAACCTGTCATGATAGTGTTAGATTGTAAATAAATAATAAAATGTATGGAACAGATGATTTCTTTTTTAAAATAACTGACGAACAATTTCATAGGGATGGGGGGGTGTCCAGAATCATGTACTGAATTCATGGAAAGCGTTTGTGCATCGATGTATCTTCCACCCTGTATACCTTTGTCACCGTAAAATTGTGTCGGTGTCAATAGATTGTGACAACGTACTGCTTACAATTTATCGCATTATTTTTCGGTAGTTTATAATCTATCCAAGTGAACCGTCAAATTGTGAAATGGCATGCGACGGAACGCACCTCGCTGATTGAACGTCATGTGCCCCGCGGCGCCTTTACTTGGTTGTCAATTCGTTGATTGTCGCATGATATTACGTTTTCTATTTAATTTTGATTTTATTCTTTTATAGTTTTTTTTAAGAGAAAAACGTTGTTATTTATTCAGATTTTTTAGCTTTATTTTGTTTTACACATTCTAGGTATATGGCAGTAGAAATTGCGACACCAACTTATTGACACTTGAGTTTTAAAACTTTTGCTTAAAAATCGTTATCCTAGAAGATTCTGATATAAATTGTTAATTTTGGCCGCGTCCTCTATTTAACACCAAAATATTTGTATGGCATATAGGCTTGTGACGTCACAAGCCTAAATGGATCTCGGAGTAGCATAAAATAAAAATGCTCATAACTACCTTATTTTTGAACCAATTTTAACTTTGACTCTATTACGACCGACGATTTATTTCCTTCACTAAAATAAATTAATAATCTTTACATGGAAAGGTATACCTACATTTTTATGGAACCAATCAACCATTAGCTTATTACTATTAACATTAACCCATTGTCATTGAATGGATTTATAATTATCTGAAATAAATTATTCTATTCTATTCTATTCTATTGCCCATTATAAAACATTAGCTGGTGTAAATTGGATTTTAAATCACGTTTCCAGATGTCGAACGGCCGACTATCAAGTACGAACGAAAGCGAAGATACGATGCCGAACGTCCTCGAGCCCCAGGTCCAAATAATCCCCCAATCCTCCCCCACGCCCCCTCCCCACAAACCCCTCCCCTTAACTCCTCTACCGATCCCGCCCCTCCCGCTCCTAACAAACCCCCTCCAGGCGATGGAACAAGCGAGAATACAACAAAATTTCCTACAAAAACTAAACGAACTATCAAATACTCCGTTAAATTTGAGCAATTTGGACGAAATTAAGCGTAAAAATGGGCATGAGAGACATGAAAAGACAGATGATCAGATCAAGCAAGACTGCGGAAGTGCGACGGAAGAGGAGCGGTTATATTTCACTGCTAAACGACAGCATGCAATATGGGAACACGAGGCGAAAATGAAGATATTAAATATGGAGTTAAGACAGAAAGAGGAGATATTTTCGCTCCAAAAACAACTTTTCCTAATAGAACTTAGGTTGAAAATGGATTTCTTGGAGAAAGCCAGCGCGAAATGATATGGTGAGTGGTTTTTTTTTCTGGAAAACTAAAAAGCTTGTCTTTGATTGGTATTTTTTTACGATACTGCCTCGGTAGTCTATACTTTGTCCATTATGTGAACCGTTTTTTGACAGATGCCTTTGACTGCCTTAGAGCGTAGGTGTTCCAGATTACGTAAAAGTTAACTTTGAAATGCGTAACAAAATAAATGTATTATCTACCCTATGTTATTCAATTATCTTAATTATGATTCCTTGCAGACATTATAATACCATAAATGTAACGAATTTTCCAAAGAAAATGATTATTGTTAAGCGTATTAAATTTAGTTACATTCTACCACATTCTACCGTGTCTAGTGATGCAATCGAATGTATTCGCTGCAATCATTTTGAACAATGACATTAAATCAGTATCGGAAATTGGCATCCACTCTAATATCAATAAAATATAAATTAAACAATATTTTTGACAAGAAATGGATGGAAAATGAATATTATATAAAAAATAATACAATCAGATGAATATTATACATATTTATTTATTATTAGTCGTCGTTGCACCATTTTCGATTCGACAACCAAACAATCGATAATCAATACTAGACAGAAATCAAAGTGTCAATAATCGGGTCGATAATCGCATTGTTACTTACGTTCCTGCAATCACTAGTTCCATCTGTCAAAAAACGGTTCACATAATGGACAAGGTGTAGTGATCCCAAGCGCGACTACTAAGCTAGAGGTCCTGGTTTCAATTCCCAGTTTCAGCAGTGTTATTGAGTTTTTCTATGAAATTAGCAGCTCGGAGTCTGGATTTGTGCCGGGTTAATGGCACTTCGCCTTCGGGGCGAGAAGCCCCGAAGGCGAAGTGTGGGTGATGGTTTGTATGCTTTTTATTATATTAACGAGTGCTATAAATCTTTTAAGATATGAATTTTCTTGTCAACGGTAAAAGCCGTCCTGAGGTAGCTTGTTGGCAAAACGTCCGGTATACTTAAACAGAGGAACGCAGGTTCAAACCCTGTCCGAAGCCGAATTTTGCTTTCGCTGAAAAGCTTGTCTGTAACTGGTATTTTTTTATTATACTGTCTTGTTACTTTAGTGATCCAAAGTGCTACTTCCACGCTAGACGTCCTGGGTTCAATTTCCAGGTCCAGCTAAGTCTATTGAATTTTTCTTTCGCTAAAAAGTTACGAACATTATATACTTACTATGGTTAGTCCCATATTTAGAGCTTTCGCCTCAACGCAAACTAATATTTCATGCTGTAGTTAAAGGCAGAGTCGTGCAAATTAATATGTCTAATAAACGTATTGTATCCCCCAGACAGCGCTGCATACGGAAATTACGTCACCCATCCGTTTGTTTTTAAAACAACGAGCAGAGGAGACCAGCCGCACATCCGAGTGTAATCTAGTTTAAAAAAGTGCCATCTATCGTGTAGTTACCGAATTAATTCCTTTAATGGTTTTATTATAAGTAGTCCAACTACTGAACAATACACTGAAAAAGATATTGTTGATATTTTAAAAACAATTTTTGCAATAATACTTAAAAAAGGGGTGGAAATACCAATTGTTGTCCGACCAAGGTTTTGAAGGACGACAATGGGTGTTTTTACCCTATTCATGATCCATTGCTGTGACTTACAGGCGATGTGGTCACTGAGGCTATGGAGTAGAGTTTCAGGCCTGAACGCGAACAACGATGGAATAAGCAATATTAAGTTAGAAGCCGCCTTATGAATAGTATTTAAATAATGTGTGGCCTTGGTAGGCCTTTTAAGTAAATTACATTATTAGGACTTAGTTAAGGCCGAAACATGGCCCGTAATACTCGTTATTAGAGGTGAGAAAGAGGAATATCTTTCACAGCTTGCTATATGACGGGCACTGTCCAGTTTCTTTAAAAAACCCCAAGGCCAAACTTAAGTCCTTGTTGCAGGCCATAAAATAGACTCTAATCCATGGCCTCGCCAGGCCATTTTAATGTGATTACGAAGTTATTTTTGTATTCGTTATACAATTTTGTCTATAGCTTATTTTTTATGTTATATTTTTTTCAGTAGAATAAGGAAAGTGCTTAATTTCGTAAGAAAGCTGCGATTTTTTATAATAGTATTATATGTGGCAGCTCATAAATAAAGTAGGTTGCGTCAAATGTTGAGATTTATACCAAAAAGGTTATTATTCGCCCCGATATTACACGCGGTAAGTGTTGCCAGATAAAAAAAAAACAATGTTATAGATGGTGCCCACAATTCAAGTAAATACTCTTTCGTGAATAACAGTAAAACTGTTACTTAAATGTGAGGGTAGGTAACCAGGCGAATCACCACCAAGCATCCTGGGTTGAGTTTTTCAAATACTTTCCTATTCATATCCGACATTAATTAAATAACACGAGGCTGGCGTTGCATCTATTGCATAAAATTCTGACAATAAAACATATTATGGCGCCAATAAAAACACCAAATTAAAGTTGGCGGGAAAATTAACATTTGTCGCATCCAACATTTAAAAATACTGCCAAAAAGTATCGCAAACTTTGATAGTATAATAGTACTTAGGGCCGCAAGTGAAATATACATTACTTGAGGGGCAATATAGCTATATTCACGAGTAAACATCGGGATTTCATAGTTTCTGCAATTCTAGTGATGTACTAAACATAGTATTTTTTATAATGAAAACCAGTTCTAATAGTACCGCTTGAAACTATTGTTTCCATATACATTTTAAAACGTTATCTTAAGTTCGTATTATTTAAAACTATCCTGTATTAGTAAAAGCGTGAATATAGCAGCAATTTGGGGACGGATCAAGTGTCGTATCAATAATAATGATGGCCGTTTTGCTTATAAACGTTTTTTTATATAACTAAACCTTCATTCACTCATTCGATGACGTGTGCTTTCGTTCTAAAAACAAAACTATATAGATTTTTTTAAATATGGTATACTGCAGGGAGCATAATATATCGATACTGTCAGATAAGTTCGTACACCGTAACCTTCATTGACAGTTCGAAATGTCACAATGAGTGTCAACAGACTAGTGCAATCACTGTCAAATATTATTTCGCTCAATTGTTTTAAATTGCGTCTATAAGCAAAACGAAGTTAATAACCTAGTCTTAAAAAATTGTATTCATTGTATGGAATAGTTATCGATATAGACGATTAATCATTCAAAGCGATTATAAATAATAATGCCAAGTCGGTCAAAATTCTTGCCACTACTGACATTTTAAAGTAGCTCAACTCTATAGGAATCGCATCATGATCGGTGGAAAAAAAATGTGATATTGTAAATTGGAATGAGTTAAGTCCCCGCAGACTACAGACTAACTTGTCGTACAATAGCTTGATTGGATTGAACTGTCAAATGTACGCAATTCCTTTTTTCTTTTGGATAGTCTTCGCCGCTCGTATATGCTAGCAGCATCAAAGGAGTTGCAGATGCTTTGCTGATAGAAGCGCAGAAACCGAAGGGTAATGCAATACAGTCTTTTCCAAATATGTAATTAAAATACCCAATCATTTTATTATCGGCTGATTAACTTTGTATTCTGCGAGGCTCAAGAAGAAGCGTTAGCCTTTATATCCTCAGATATAAATACCCTGAACGCTCAGACTGGTCCGATTACGATGGGGTCGTAACTATTCCATACAATCATTATTTCGAGTCAATGACGTGCCAATAATCGAAAACCATTGTTAATAATAAATAATAATAATAGTTATTACATATATAAGATATTGTTATAATAGATTTCTAGATACGTAAAAAAGTTAGACAAACAATTATTGGACAGTATGATGATATTATTAATATTAATAATTTAGACAGGAAATAATAATACAGTACAAAGACTTCAAATAGAAGTTGTTACCTCAGTGCAGTGTATTGTAAATAAATAAAATAACTAGGTTTAGATGTAAAAATAAAGATTTTAGAAATTTTTTATACGAGGGCGACTTACACCTTCAAATTTTCATAATTTCGCGTTATATTTCAGTTGCCAGATTATAAAAAATATTGATTACCCACTTTCTGGCAATACTTAATTTAAAAATGTGTAAATATAATTATTATTTTATTATTACTTCGAACGTATTTTGTCTAATAAGACAAAAATAGGTGTAAGCACCTCAAAACATGGCAATACTTTTAAAATGGCAATGTAACATTGTGATGTATTTTACGATCTCAATACAGATTTAAAAAAGATATTTTTTTTACCTCCGACGAAATTCTGGATGAAAAATTTAGAAAAGTAAACGTTCAATTTGTATGAATACATTTTTTTATTATTCGAAACGACTACGTTAATCTGATAAAATTGGATATTATTAAAATAAAGAATTTATTTTCTGTTCCGATGTTTTTTATTTCCAAAAACCATTCCTTTAAATTTTTTTACGGGGTTAAGTCTGTAAACGAGGGTCGAGCCACCTGATGGTATGTAGTCATCGCCGCTTATGGACATCTGCAACACTAAAGGAGTTGCATTGCCGAGTCTATTAACTGTGTGCAGCCCACCGGGCTGTGTTAAAGCGTTCGCGGGACCCCTTCAAATAAAATGTTAATACAAGCATTCGTAGCAAGCAAGTAGTTGTAGAATGTATTGAAATTTTTTCTATGACAAAGTATCTACGTTGAGCACTAAGTCCAATGACGTCAACTTGTCACTGATTTTGATTATCTCGTCTAAATAATTACCGTCTAACATTTCACACATAAATTGAACATTCAACACAAGTTGAAGACTGATTTTTTTTTAAATGCTGCGTAGCGATTTCTCGAAATCTATGTTGTAAATGAGTAAAACCACAAAAATATATAAACAGAATACAATAAAAAGATGAATAATAATAGTGTACTCACGGCTACACATCAAGCTATACGAAACGAATATAGGCTAACCTTTATTTTGTACAGGAAGTCAGTCTAAACTGGTTTACCATCACGCCTGCATCCCTCGAAGGATTAGGCAGAGGTATACTACAACGTTTCAGTCACCGGAATTCGATCATTTCTAATTACTATGTATATACCATACTTTCTATGATGTATAATTTTTATTCCGGTAGTGAACTAACAATTGTATAACATATCGATAAAGCGACACATCACTAGTCGTCATTGACTTTGAATTATTGATATTGTTGACATTTCGTCGTCGTTCATTGTTCATTCGCCATTCGCGTCATGCGTCAAAAATGTTTTAAATTGGTTGTATGTGTATGTAGTGAGGTTGTTGTGTTTTTATTTCCTTTGTGTATTTTAGCTACAAAAATATAACTGATCGTTTTGCCAGCAAAAGTATTATGGAAATAAGTGATCAAACATTCGATAAAATATGCCGAATCTGTTTATTAGGAAGTGGAGTCATGAAATCTCTTTTTTCGAAGATGGACGGAGATGAACGTAACTTGGCCGAAATCCTTGCATTTACTGTGGATATCGATGTTAAATTAGAGGACAGCCTACCAAAACAGGTTTGTTGTGAATGTGAGTCTGCCCTGTGCAAGGCTGATGCATTTAAACGACGTTGTTTAGACTCTGACACGATTTTAAACAATGCGTACCAAAATTCTATAGCCAAGGGAAGGACGTCTATTACTGCCCAAAAATGCACGATTAAAGACGAAAGTGATGATATAACGCAGGAAATAAACCATTACAATAGCTTTCGTACTGCTAACGTTACTATATTGGGTACTAGACCCAGTACTGATGTGGAAAATGATTTGTTAAAAAATACCAGAATTTATGGATCAACTAAAATTAGTTTTTCACTGGCCAGTTCAAAATTACCTATAATCTATGAACAACCGGTCAAAGAGGAGGCAGACATCGATTTCGTAGAAGAAATGACCTTTTCAGACCATTACAATGACATACACTCAGAAGAAACAATGGAGCTTAAGATAGAAAATCCTGTAAAAACAGAAAAACAGACATGTTCCTGTGCTTGCGGCTCAACATTTACTTCAAAAGATACTTACCAAACCCATTTAAAACAAAAACACTGTGATAAATACAAAAAAGTAATAAAGAAAAACAATAAAAACAAAATTATTTCTATAACAAAATTAGGATCTGAAGATAGTAATCTGAAAACGAAAAGTCCATGCAAAATAAATAAACAGGTCCATCACAAAGTTATTTTGAATGATAAGCCTTTAGTTCATGTTTGTAAATTCTGTTTACGAAGGTTCAAAACACAGAGTTCTTTAAGATCTCATTTACTTAAACATGAACCAGATAATAACAAAGCTGAATCATATCAATGCTCATTATGTTTACGAAAATTCAAGAAAAAAATCTCATTGTCAGCCCATTTAAAGCGACACGAAGTTACAGACAGTATTAAACACATCTGCAGAATCTGCAAAAGGGAATTTAAATATAAAGCTTACTTAGAAAACCATATAATGGCCATGCATTCGAAAAAGGAAATAAATGGAATAAGCTGTGAAATATGCTGTAAAAGTTTTTCAGATGAAGATAGTTTGGAATTGCATAGAGAGAGTCATAGAAATGAGAAGAAACACCAATGTACGGTGTGCAATAAAGCCTTTCTCATGTCTTGTACGTTGAAGGAGCATATGCGGACTCATACAGGGGAGAAACCGTTCCTATGCTCCCAGTGTGGACGAGGGTTCAGTCAGAAAACTAACCTGGCTCAGCATATGAGGCGACATCAAGGCCTCAAGCCTTTTAAGTGTGGAAATTGTGAGAAAAGGTAAATATTTATAACCCAATTGTTGGATTGGAAATAACTTATTCTTGATTAATTGTTTCTATAAGTTAGTTTCACCATCTTTTTCATCTTGCAAAAACATATAGAAAAGAAAAACGACTCATACATACAAACACAGCTACTCTGGTAGCTTCTAATAGAGAATCTGCTGTTTAGAATACTCTCAGGTGAAATGAGATCTTCGTTTGAGAAAACTGAGCACCTACCTTAATCAAAATAATATATTAAACCTACTTCTAACAATCAGTGGACTCCTAATACCTGATGACGTTCACGTTAATTTATTTTTCCAGATTCGTATCAAAAGGTGAACTTGACGCCCACAACCGTAAACACAGTGGTGCCCACCCATTTGTCTGTGATGATTGTGGGAATGGCTTCACCACCTCAAGCGCGCTCGTAAAACATCGTCGCATTCACACTGGGGAAAGACCATACCTGTGCGACCTGTGCCCCATGAGGTTTGCTGCCTCCGGTACCTTGAAGAACCACAGACGGACCCACACCGGTGAGAGACCGTTTCAATGCTCATACTGCGAGAAAGCCTTCGTTCAACGCAATGACCTAATCTCCCACATACGCTGTCACACGGGTGAGAAGCCATATGTTTGTACGCACTGCGGTCAGTCGTTTAGGAAGGCATCTGGATTGAAGTCCCATATAAAGATGCATGTTAAGGAGCCAGCAACTGCTTTGCAAGGAGTCAATGCTATAATTAACACGATGACAGAGCAGTGACGTATTAAGAACATCCATACTAATAATAGAAATGCTACCATAAGTTTGTACAGTGCTACCCTCCTTCACCACGAGCGCGATTCGGTTGAAATAATGCGCGTAAATCAACAGACAACCCATTTTGCATCGCCGTATCGTACACACGGCTACACACCAAGCTATACAAAACCTTTTTAGACTGACCTCCCATTGTAAAAGATTTCCGCAAAATTAAAGTCCAGCCTATACTGGTTTTGTATAGCTTGATGTGTAGCCGTGGGTACAAACTTTAGTATGAAAAAAAAATTTTTCTTTCTTTCTATGCTGAAATCCTGTTATGTAAAATTGTATACCTTGATCGGACGCTATTGAAGAAAAAAAACTTCGACTTATATTTTTATGGAAGTAAATTTTTTTTGGTAGCATCAGGCTTATCTTGATTATAGAAATATTTTAGGTCCTGAAAAGCATGGCCTTACGACCCTCTGTTTGAGAGTTATGAGGCTTCGATTTTTTATTTCATTTAGGAACGGAGCTCTGATCAAAAATTTTTCGGGAAATAATTTGTTGTTTTGGTTGAATACCATAATATGATGTCAAAATGAACCCCATAGGTTTTGGAACTTGTATCTTTGAATTCAGTTGTTCCGTAACTTGGACTACCACAAATTATATTGGTTAGAGACATTAGAGATTTGCAAAGTTCATATTGACTCTAAATAAGAGTCAAATATGAACTAAGAAGCACAGTATTATAAAATACAATTACATCTGGTTTTTTTTAGATTGTAGTATTTGTAGATTTTTTACACTTTTTTTTAGTTTGAAATTTTTTGTGTAGTTTGTTATTTTTTAATTTTTAGTTAAGATTTTGCTTTTTTTAAGTAAGTAACTTTTTGCGGATTTCTTATTTTTTAAATGGAAACTCTTAGTTTAATTTTGGCCAGAAATTTTAATTTCTGGAGCTATGCTGCGATAATAACCAATGAGCATAGTGTCCCACAAAACTGTCTGCCTGTCTGACAACAAAGCAACAATTTATTAAGCAAAAAGTATTCTGTCGAAGCTTTAATAGTCGGAGCAATTTATAAAAATCGAAGACCCATATATTGAACCCCGCTTCTCAGGACCTAAATTATTTCTGTGGCCAAGGTGAACCATACAATGCAAAAAACTACTCCGCAAAAAAATGTTTGGCCTTTGCACCTAACAATTAGCAAGGTTGAAAATCGACCCAACCCTTAAAAACCCGACAAGGTTTTTTTAATGGTGTTCTTTTTGGTATTATTAATACTTAAGTTATTTTAGTGAAGGAAAAATACAATTCACATTTTTAAATTTACGTCTTTGGCGACGTTTTAAAAATGTGAAGGTAATTTTCGACATGGCGGGTGGGGGTCGCGGTGACTTAGCGGTCATAGCGTCTGGTGTACTTAACCAGAAGACGTAGGTTCGAATCCTGCCCGCGGTCGTATTTTTCCTTCACTTAAATAACTTAATAATCTTTGCATGGAAAATGCCTAAAAAATACAAAAAGATAATTTTTAATACTTTATTCTATTATCTCATGGTTTTCAACCAAAGCAACAATATTTTCCATTTTCTGATTTTTGTCAGTTTCCATTTTGAAAATATAAATCTTTTAGTATTTGAAGTCCTATATCTCGCAAACAGTGGTTCGTACTACAATCAAGGTAAACACGATGGCACAAAAAAAAAGAATGTCCCAAAAAAATGGCAACGCATTTTTTTTTGTTTTCTATGCTGCTCATAATGCCCCAAAAGGTCTCTGACACTTATGTTCAATGAAATAAAGTCCATTGTGCAAGTATTTCCGAAATTTAATATCTTTGTATGTCGTAAGTATATGCAAGTTTACATATATTATTTTTAAGTTTACATGTATTATTTTACAAATCAATTTTTTTACAAATTGGGACCAATTTTGTTAGAATGCAGTCCACATCAGATTTATTTATTTATTAACTATTTTATTTTATTATACTGGTATTAATTATAATTATAATATGTACCTACCTATATAAATATAGACAAGTAAGGAAAATAATCACGAATGCGAAATATTTACGAACCCAATTATCTTGACAAGTTTTTATATTAAAATTAATTATTATAAACTATTAGCGAAAAACTTCAGAGGCGTACAAATATTTCAAAAGCCACGCCAACTCATTCAAAAATGAATTTTATCCAATAGATCAGTGACCTCATGAAAAAGTAGATCATAAATAGATCCGACATAGATGATCCCCTTCCTTCTCCTTTCCCTTAAATAAACTCGGCAACGCATCTGCAACTCGTTTGGTATTGCAGATGTCCATGGTCAGCGATGACTACTTACCATCAGGTAGCTGGCCTGCTCGTTTGCCAAGTTAACATAAATAAAACTACTTTTTACGGATTTTATCGCGTTATATTGATTATTTTAAATTCCCGACGTTTCGGATCCTTTACAGCATCCATGGTCACGGGTGGACTGAGGTGTTGGTCGTCCTAATGTCAAAATTATCAACAGCTACCCTACATTTTGTTGATTATTATTTATGCCGGTCACGCAGAATGAGCTCACCGTATCCTTAGGTCTCGCAGTCTTGTGCTTGGATTTAATGGAATCTATGATGGGGTTCCAAGCAGATGGTAAGACCCAGCCATCTTCTCTATTGAAATTTGGATGTTTTTTAATTTCAATAGGGCATAGGGACCCGCGTAAAAGAACACATCGCCGATGTCAAACACCGCCGTTCCGGGAAGTCAGCAGTTTGTGAACATACACTTGACAAGACCCGGCACTACATCAGATTTGATAAACCACAAGTCCTTGCAAAAGAAAACCGATTCCTACCTAGGATGATTCGCGAGGCTATTGAAATTAAAAAACATCCAAATTTCAATAGAGAAGATGGCTGGGTCTTACCATCTGCTTGGAACCCCATCATAGATTCCATTAAATCCAAGCACAAGACTGCGAGACCTAAGGATACGGTGAGCTAATTCTGCGTGACCGGCATAAATAATAATCAACAAAATGTAGGGTAGCTGTTGATAATTTTGACATTAGGACGACCAACACCTCAGTCCACCCGTGACCATGGATGCTGTAAAGGATCCGAAACGTCGGGAATTTAAAATAATCAATATAACGCGATAAAATCCGTAAAAAGTAGTTTTATTTCAAGTTAAAATAAATTAAAATCGATAAAAAAATGAATTTATAAGCACTTTAATATTCGTAATGTGCTAGAAAGAGAGGAACATGTGACATCAGTTCTGTGCGCGATACAAAATCTATTCTAATACTCGTTTTGCTAGAAAGAGACAGAACATCCCCTCTCAGCGCTCCCACCAAAAACTTAAACATTTACATTTTAGTACTTTATTGGTCGATGTGAAATATTTTTTCAGTATTTATATTTTTTAATAAGCCTGTTATTTTGAAAAAGTCGACACAACCCTATTTAAATAACTTTAATTTCTTTAGTATTTTAGTTAATTATGAAATCCGTACGTCTTAAATGTATTTAATGTTGACTGTACACGACTACAAATCAAGCTATAAATTGCCAATATATGCTGACCTCACATTGTACGGTAAGCCTCTATGATGGGAGATCAACTTACACTGGAAATTAGCTTGATATTAAATATGTAGCCGAGATTACAATGTATTTTATTCTAAAGTATTTTTGAACGAAACAGTATTGAATGTATTATATTTTACTTACCGTCCGCAACATATCTTCGTTTTTCGACAGCAGATCAGCTTATAGATAGCGTATAATATCTTTATATCATGATAATTGTCAATCACATACATTTTAACGTAAGTTCAAGACATTCTCATCTAGGGAGGTAGGAATTTTGTGAAATTTTGAATTTATAATAATCAGCAAAAAAAACGTATGATGTAAATACCTGAATATAATAATTTTGTGAACAATAAGACTTTTCTTTTACACCACATATCCCCCAATTCACTATACAACACAAATAACAATAGATTATCCATTAGCTGTATTTTTTATTCGACTTGGCATGCTAGGTACTTTTTTTCCCGATATTTTGACCAACCACGGGCCGCGACGCGAACAGACTGGCGTTTGCTAATGGAACATTCTGAGTGGAACAAATTTTTCGGTAATACCCTCACTTTTTTATTAATACCGAACTCTCCTACATACTATCAAGTATGCGAAATTAAAAAAGAAACTACCTACATAGGTATTTACTTTAGTTTTTATGAAATTGCTGTTAATGAAATATCAAAAGCGACATCGTTAAAGATGAATATTTGGAATGAAAACATCGCCTCATTATCCTCCTTCTTAGTGCAATGTAAAGAGCAATGCTTGGAGTTTCTTTGGTTGATAGAATTCGCAACGATTTTATCCGTCAAAGAACTGAAGTCATTGCGCGAAGAATAAGCACGCTGAAGTGGAAGTGGGCCGGCCATGTCTGCAGACGGACAGATGATCGTTGGAGCAGACAAGTGTTGGAGTGGAGACCGCGTTTGGGTAAACGTAGTGTGGGACGCCCTGCGACACGATGGACCGACGATTTGAAGAAGGTGGCAGCGGATGGATGCGAGCTGCACAAGACCAGGATGGTTGGCGCTCTTTGGGGAAGGACTAGGTTCAGCAGTGGACGGAAATAGGCTGATATATCCTCAGATCAAATAAAAAGTTAAGATGGAACTTTGCGAAACTAAAGCGGCGGTAGCCTAATGGCTAGGGCGTCGGACTTGCGATCACACGGTTGCCGGTTCGAACCCCACCCATTGCACTACCGACGTGAACCCACTCGTAACACAAGCATTTAGCTTAGCACGAGGGGTTAACAAGAATACTAGTAATGTGTGACCCACATTGCTAGTAAGCTTTTTTTTAAAAAAAAAAACAAACAAACAAACTACGCCTTATCTTGTCAGTCGAGCTATCAAACTATTAAAAGCTCGACTGACAAGATAAGGCGTAGTTTCGGTATTGTTATATAGTGTAAAATTGTGTTTGTAAATGGCTACGCATAGTTTTATCCGGCCTCACTTCTTTGTTCGCAAAGTTCCATCTTAACTTTTTATTTGAGAGATTTATTGAGGATATATTATACTCCTAGCCTTTTTCAAGCTATATTGGTGTTGGTAGATGTCACATGTCTTCGAATTTTTGGTTCTAGGACATGCCGATTTCCTCACGATGTTTTCCTTCACGGAGCAGTGATGATGAAATACCCAATTTAATCAAAGTAGAGTTTAGAAATAACTCTACTTGTCTGAAGTTAACCGTTCCGAACTACCGCGCAGGTAAAATCGTTATTTTCTTTTTTATACATAACATCGAAATTAGTAAATAAAACAATCAGAAATGTGAAACTTATAGACTCAAATTATCTTTACACCGACCCTTTCTATGTACCACTGCTAAACCATTTGCGGACAACTTCAGACAGGTGTAGTTATTTCAAACCGTAAAACTCCTGTCTGGGTTCGAACCTAGGACCTACAGCTCGTAAGTCGCGGCGATTTCCACTGGGCCACCACAGCTCCCACGGGTCGGGTTGCTAGTTAAAAATAAAACATTCACAGTGCGTACTGCTCTATTGTGGAACTCGCTGCCGGAATCTTTGTTCCCTGAGACCTACAATTCGGGTGTGTTCAAGACGAGAGTGAATAGGTATCTTCTAGGCAAGCGCGCTCCATCGTAGACCACTTCGATGCTTAACATCAGGCAAGTTGAGGTCAAGCGTAAGCCTATCTGTGATTAAAAAAAACGTGGTCTGATAAATAAATATATTTATTTGCTTATACTGAGCTCAGCGAGTCGTTTCTTCAGATCGAGCAGTTTGTTTACTTCCGGCTGCCACACCGACTTATCTTTGGTCGACGCCTTCAGCTTTCGAACTTTATCTGCCTGTAAATTAATTAAAATCATCATATCATCACGCTAGTATTCCCCGAAGGGTTAGGCAGAGGTGTTCTTACTGTACACCCACATTTCGCCGGTATGTTTAGTCCCATGTAAAAGGGGGCGAGCCTATTGCCATTAACCGGGTACAAATCCAGACTCCGAGCTGCTACTGAGAATTTCATAGAAAACCCAATAACATATTGCTCGACCTAGGGATGGAACCCAGGACCTCTAGTGTTGCAGTCGCGATTGGGACCACTACACGAGGCAGTCATTTAATTATTGGTACTAAAATTGTTTTTTTTTCTCGCACTTAAAAACAATAATTGGTCTGTTTATTACTAAGCGTGCGACAAATTCGCGTAAGTGTCGTAAACATTATCTTACCTATCTTTATTTTTTTAGGCATTAAATTATTTTAGTGAAGGTTTTCTTCACTAAATAACTTAATAATCTGCATGGAAAATACCAAAAAAGTACAAGAAAAAGATAGTTAAAAGGTAAGGTGGCATCGTACGACATCATACCTACTTGCTGTAAAGCATGTCATGTCGGTTGAAAACAACTGAAAAGAATATTTTCAACAGATGTCACTGACGTCAAATTTCGACATTGCGGGTGGAAGTCGCGGTGGCTTAGCGGTCATAGCGTCTGGTGTACCTAACCAGAAGACGCAGGTTTGAATCCTGCCCGCGGTCGTATTTTTCCTTCACTAAAATAACTTAATGATCTTACCTGTTCGGCGACTTCCTTCTCCAGCCCCTGGGCGGTGGCTGTGCTGGTGTTGTTGGGTGCTGGCGAGGCCTGGGCGGCCGCCAGCTGTTTCTTCAGCTCTAGTAGTTTGTTCACCTCGGGCTGCCACACAGCCTTGTCCTTCGTAGAAGCTTTCAGTTGACGGACTTTGTCGGCCTGAAAAACAAAATAATATTTATTTACTAGTATCTTTGGCCTTTGCCCAGCATTGGGACGAAATGGGCTAGAATTTTTTTTACTAGAGTCTATTTTTTTATGAGGGAACGTATGATATATTACGTGACAATACTGGGAGTGAGGCAGAATGATAGGTAAAAGAACGACTGAACCACAACAGTAGTCTGTGACTGAACGAAAGAGGACTGGAGGGGATTGCATATGGCGTCGGAGGGAGTAAAGAGTAGAAAAGACGTGTATTGTTGAGATAAAAGAAAAATAAAATTGTAAATGTTTATACAATACAAATAAATAAAATGGGAGTGTCTGCTTGTAATATTAAAATAACTACTTTTTTACTAAATGCATAAGGATGTATACACGGTACATATACCAAAATATCATTTTTTTTTAATCTGTCCGTCTGTCTGTTTGTTCTGGCTTTTCTCTGAAACGGCGGGACTGATTTTGACGGGACTTGCACTGGCTGATAGCTGATGTAATAAGGAGTAACTTAGGCTACTTTTATTTTAGAAATTTATATATAAAATAGAATAGGGAAAAGTCGAGAAACCACGCGGGCGGAAAGATAAAATATTATAAAAATAATTATCGTTATGGTAATTACAAGCTTTCACAAATAAATTAACACTAGTACATTAAATACCATCACACGGTAACACCCACACTTCGCCGGTATGTTTAGGTCCCATGTAATAGGGGGCGAGCCTAATGCCATTGACATGAAATGATGATTTCATGATTTCATCGTTAACTGGGCACAAATCCAGACTCCGAGCTGCTACTGAGAATTTCAGAGAAAACCCCAATGAAGGGTTTATGTTTTCACTTTTAGGGAGGATGTTTGCGGTGAAATAAATATGAAGCTCATTAGATACTTATTGCTTTACTGGCACCAGTTATAAATACAAATATATATTCTACATAACTATATACGACCTAACCGGGTGGATGCGGGGAGACGACTGTTGCGCCATGCTAATACAATTCTGTAGGTGTAACTTGTGACTGGCTGGAATGTTTATACAATAAACTAATCTGTCAGCACTTGTGTCCCTACACCCAATAACCGGGAATTGAAGCTAGGGCCTCTAGTGTACCACCTGAGCTGAAATACCTTAAGGCTAAACAATCAGTGTTATCGTCGAAGATTTGGGTGTAAAATAGTGGATTCGGCGAAAAATTACAATTTACACCTAACTCCTACGACAGCCATTTTTAAGCAAAAATTTTAATACTCAATGATAAATGATATTTATTTCTGTAAATAGATCCTTCAAAGACACTTTTACAAGTCGTTTTTTTTTAAAACTAGATGGCGCCGACATTTCCTATCTGACAACCTCTGAGAAGAAATGTCGAAACAAACTCAGAGAATCATGGTCTCTTGAAAGTCCTGACAATAGTTATATCATAGATATGTGAGTTTTACAATGTAGGGCAAAATCTGAACAGGCCTTTTGAAGAAAGAGCCATAGCAGCTTTGAGTTGACCTGTCCTAACTGACGGCACGCATACATCAGTCCTCGTGGAGCTCAACCACACGTGAATAAGTTATTGTTGATGTTGCAATTTCCACTGCCATGTACCTAGAATCTGTTATAGCCCAATAATTTGCCTAAACAAAAAAAAAAAAAACAATCGCGCCCAATCGCCTTGAACTGTCTCAAAACGTATTTTTTCTCCGAATCCACTATTTTGTGTTAGAGCCCAGTAATTTATCTAAACCAAAAAATAATAATGATGTGCAGTGATAGCCTAGTGATACGACCATTGGACTGCCAAGTCAAAGGTCTCGAGTTCGAATCCAAGGCACGCATCTCTGACTTTTCGAAGTCATGTGCGTATTATTAATTAATTATCACACGCTTAAACGGTGAAGGAAAACATCGTGAGGAAACCTGCATGCCTAAGAGATTTTCTAGACGTCGTGTGAAGTCTGCCAACCCGCAGTAGGCTAGCGTGGCGGACTATAGCCTAATCCCTCTCGTACTGAGAGGAGACCCAGTGCCCAACAGTGGGACAATGTAACGGGTTGATGGCGATGGCGAAAAAAAAATACATTTGCGCCCAAACGCCTTAAACTTCTTACCTGTTCAGCCACAGCTTTTTCTAAGCTGCTGACGTCACTGCCCGACGTCACAGCGGCGCTCGGCGGCTTCTGCGCAGACGCAAGCTTCTGAGCTGCTTCCAGCTGCTTCTTCAAATCTAACAGCTTGGCCACTTCTGGCTGCCACACTGTCTTGTCCTTCGTTGAAGCTTTCAGTTGACGAACTTTTTCACCCTGAAAAAATATTATTTGGAGTATTAATCATTATCATACCATCACGCCTGTATTCCCCGAAGAGTTAGGCAGAGGTGTAACGTACCTACGTACCTACCTACTACTACCTACCTACCGTACCTAATGTACCTACACCCACATTTCGCCGGTATGTTTAGGTCCCATGTAATAGGGGGCGAGCCTATTGCCATTAACCGGGCACAAATCCAGACTCCGAGCTGCCACTGGGAATTTCATAGAAAAATTCAATAACACTTAGCCCGACCTGGGGATCGAACCCAGGACCTCTAGCGTGGCAGTCGTGCTAAGGACCACTAGACTAATGAGGCAGTCATTATCATCAATCCATTACATTGTTGCTAGTGATGAGAGAAATACAACTTTACAAGTATTAAGCATTCCTTAAGGCTAAAACGTCAGAGTTGGGCGCTAAAATTCATTTTTTTCTTGGTTTTTGGTATTTTTTTCAGCTGCACATTCTAGAAATTGCGACATTAACAATAACTTATTCACGATTGAGTATTGTTACGAGCTGGGGTTCGGGATAAATGAACTAACACCAATTTACCAATAAACAAACAAACACTTTAATTAAATACTCTAAAACGTTGTGTTTTAGTGTATTGTAGAAATCACCAAAACGTCACTATAGTTGTACACTACACTCAACAATATCGCACAATTAATCACTTGTTAACTCACTTCGATCTTCACTTGTTCGCTTCCAACACAAGACTACTCTGCCTAGCCCTCACGACCGGTATTTATACGCGCAATGAAGATTCCAGAGTCGAATGGTCGCGATTAGTCGATAAAAATCGTTTAGGTACCTAACCGCCTATTGTTTCCGGGCGTTGACCCGTGACCTTGGCCTTGAACTGTTATTATTTGCGAGGGGCGCAGTCGGGATCACATTCTTTTGTGTTTCGACGTGCTTCTATGACGGCTCTAGAACCTTCGTGGCTTATCCACGTCCTTCTATTAGTTACTCGGCGTAATAGTATTAAAACTTTTGTAGATTCGGCGAAAAATGATAATTTACACCTAAATCTCCTACAATACCAAATTTTAAGCAAAAGTTTTAATACTCAGTCGCAATTTCTACTGCTATTTACCTAGAATGTAGTATAGCCGAAAAATTTGCCAAAAACCAAGAAAAAGAAATTCCGCCGCCGCATCCCTCGTCTCTCGTTTATCACTTAGGGGTATGAAAAATAGATAGTAGCCGATTCTCAGACCTACTGAATATGCATATAAATTTCATAAAAATCGGTCAAGCCGTTTCAGAGGACAATGGTAACTTACATTATGATGCGAGAATTGTATATATAAGATTATATAGATTTGAGCATATTATTTATAATCAGATACCTGTTGTTTGACGGCCTCTTCAAGATCCGCTACAGCGGACGGCGCCGTTCCATTTTGCTGTAAGCATAAATTGTTATTACTAATAACCCGATAAACAATGAATTATCAATCTTCGTGTTTACGCTGGCCTTACATCGTATGGAAAGACTATACAATGCAGGATCAACTTAAACTGGTTTTAATCGGAGGGATGGAGGTTTGAACCCTGCCTGAGGCCGAATTTTTCTAACACTAGAAAATTCATATCTTTGTAAACATTTCGCATTTATTTTTTTTATTTTTTATTTATTTATTTAAATGCACAAAACACTTTTAATGCTAAAATATAAAAAAATAAGCGTGATCAGAGGGCTGGCTTATTCCTAGGGGAGCGTTTAAGCATTGCCATTCAACGTGGCAATGCTGCCAGCCTTCTTGGAACGATGCCAGACGACAGCGATGCCGAGGAGCACTTTGACGCCTAGTCGCGCCCACTGTTTTTGTATATTTTTTTTTGTAAAATATGTATTTATTGTAATGTATTTTAATTATTAACCTTACTTATATAATTAATTAAATAAAGAAGAAAAATAAGTAGTCGTCAAGTATATACAAAAGGGGGGCGGTGAAAAGCCACGCTTCGCCACTCACGAAATTTAAAGACAGTTAAAAATATATTTGTCTTACCTTATTTGCCCTCTCGCTCTGTGTGCCGGCGTACTTGGCTCTCAATTTATCCAATAATTCTGGCTCTATCTTAGCGAACAGCGGCTCTGGTTTACCGATCTTATGCCCTGATGGTAAGTATTGGATAAAGGATGGTTTCCTGGTGAAGAAAATGAGATATTGAAAAATCTACATACACCGGCGCAAATACTCCGAGTATACAATAATCACTACATAGTATAAAACTAGTGGTCCCAATCGCGACTGCTACGCTAGTGGTCTTGGGTTCGATCCCCAGGTCGAGCAAAGTGTTATTGGGTTTTTCTATGAAATTCCCAGTAGCAGCTCGGAGTCTGGATTTGTGCCCGGTGAATGGCAATAGGCTCGCCCCCTATTACATGGGACCTCAATATACCGGCGAAATGTGGGTGTACATTAGTACACCTCTGCCTAACCCTTCGGGGAATACAGGCGTGATGGTATGTTATGTTAGTATAAAACAAAGTCGCTTCCCTCTGTCTGTCCCTATATATGCTTAGTTCTTTAAAACTACGCAACGGATTTTGATGTGTTTTTTTTAATAGATAGAGTGATTCAAGAGGATGGTTTATAGGTATAATACATACATATTATAGTGCAGAAAAGTTGAGAAAACACATATATTTCTAGAGATTGGAATTTTAAAAAATGTGATTGTGGGCTACTGGTTTCTTTACTTGCTACACAGTCATGGGATTATGTTATTAAGTCAAATACAGTTCATGAGGCTACTAGGTTCTTTTACCAGGCGCTTTATGACATCTTTGATGCTTGCATACCGAAAAATAGGCGACCTAAAAACAAACATAGACTGTACCCAGTGTGGTTCACTAGGAATATCATTCAGGACACCCAGCGCAAAACTAAACTACATTCTATCTGGAAACGCACAGGTTGTATCGAGACTTATAATTTATTTACTGTCTTGAGGGCTGATCTTAAAACCCGCGTTAAGAAATCTTATGACAACTACATGAATAAAATTGGTAGTGAAATTAAGACAAATCCGCGTGGTTTTTGGAAACATATATCAAATCTCCAAACTAAAGGTGGCTTTGAGCCAACTGTAACCTATGGAGATGAGACTTTCACAGGCATCCAAGCAGCGGAAACGTTTGCAAAATTTTTCTCCAGTGTATTTTTACATGATATACCGCAACTAGATACTGGCAGGGCATCTAGCTTCGGCAATCATAATAATAGTAACCACATTGATATATCCAATATTACACTAGATAACGTTCTATTTAGCATTAATAAGCTGAAGAGTACTGGCTCTATAGGTCCCGACGGATTCCCCTCCCTAGTATTGAAATATGGAAAGAATTTCTTGTGCCGCCCATTACATCATATTCTTAATCTGTCCTAAAGAACTGGTGTCTATCCCTCGCAATGGAAGCTCTCCAGAGTGGTGCCGATCCCAAAGGGTACACATGCGGCTTTAGTGGAAGATCACCGTCCTATA
Organism: Subacronicta megacephala; assembly: GCA_958496365.1. Classification (NCBI taxonomy): domain Eukaryota; kingdom Metazoa; phylum Arthropoda; class Insecta; order Lepidoptera; family Noctuidae; genus Subacronicta; species Subacronicta megacephala. The sequence goes on along the minus strand of OY292540.1, from coordinate 6,528,342 downwards.
GCCATTCTATCATCCTCGGCAAAAGTCTTTGAGACTATTCTACATAGCCACATATACAATCAAATTGATAAGTATCTGTGTGTTGAGCAACATGGCTTTAGGCCCAAGAGATCGGTTAATTCCAATTTGCTAACTCTTGTTGAATATATATCCGCAAGGCTGGACCGAGGCGGCCAGGTGGACGTAGTCTACTTTGACTTTAAAAAGGCTTTCGACAGGGTCAACAATGACATCTTATTAGCGAAGCTTAGCGCCATCGGAGTGGCTCCCAGACTTCTTAGCCTTCTTGCAGATTACCTTCGGGATCGGCAACAGTTTGTCAAGCTGGGTCTGTACGAATCGAAACCTTATCATACGCGTTCGGGGGTGAGTCAAGGCTCGATACTTGGTCCCCTGTTATTCTTGACAATGGTTAATGACTTACCAACCGTTCTGGCGCATGCCAAATGCCTTCTTTATGCAGACGATCTAAAGTTATACTGCGATATCAACTCACAAAGGGACTGCCTATCGCTTCAAGCAGACATCGATGCCTTGCACAAGTGGGACGTTGATAATAAAATGGAATTCAATTCCTCGAAATGCCTTGTGATGACTTTTGGGCGAATGCGACATCCAATCTGCTTCGACTACGATCTAAACGGCAATACAATTACTAAGACAGTACACATCAAAGATCTGGGTGTCACATTTGATCCTGGACTCACATTTCACGACCATAATATTATTGCAACAGCTAAGGAATCCTTGTGTCACCAGAGCTACACGAAAAGCTGACTCGGCTATTTGTGCCTAATAATTACAGTCGTGGTAGAAAGCACAAACTTTTTGCTGTACCTAATTGCCGCACTGTGGCGCGTGCAAATTCGCCTGTACCTCGTTCTCTTACTGCGCTCAACGCTCTCCTGAAGGTCAATACAGATTGTGATGTTTTTGCCGATGAATGGAAGAAGATCTTATTAGTATGCCTGAAGTACTGTGAGAAGTCAGTGTGAGAGTTGTTTTCCTTAATTAGTGTAAGTGGCCTGCGGCCGTTCTAATTAAGTAAATAAATAAATAAATATGTAAATTGAAAAAATAATAATAATCAGACATGAAGTATCAAACCAATTGATATCTTTTAACATCGACTTTAAAGTTTTAATTAAACTTAATGAAAAATAACTGCCTCATTAGTCTAGTGGTCCTAAGCGCGACTGCTACGCTAGAGGTCCTGGGTTCGATCCCCAGGTCGAGCAAAGTGTTATTGGGTTTTTCTATGAAATTCCCAGTAGCAGCTCGGAGTCTGGATTTGTGCCCGGTTAATGGCAATAGGCTCGCCCCCTATTACATGGGACCTCAATATACCGGCGAAATGTGGGTGTACATTAGTACACCTCTGCCTAACCCTTCGGGGAATACAGGCGTGATGGTATGAAAAATAACTAAATTTAAAACAAAGTGCACTTTTTCTATGTATTCTATTCTACGGATTGCCTCAATAGTCTATTGGTTCGCACGGCTACACATCAAACTATACAAAACCAGTATAGGCCAGTCTTGAATTATGCGAAAAGCTTTAACAATGAGAGGTCTGTCTAATCTGGTTTTGTATAACTTGATGTGTAGCCGTGTGTACCGAGCGCGACTGCTACGCTAGAGGTCCTGGGTTCGATTCCCAGGCATTGTTATTGGCAGTGCTTTCATAATCATAATTAACTCGGCAAACGAGGAGGCGAGCTACCTGATGGTAAGTAGTCATCGCTGCCCATGGACATCTACAATACCAAAGGAATTGCAGATGCGTTGCCGAGCCTATTTGAGCAAAAAGAGGCAGGAGAAGAAGGAGAAAGTAAGGGACTGATGGAGGAATTAGGCCTCCGGCGCTCCTGTGGTTTCGATACCCAGGTCGAGCTGTGTTATTTCCGTTTTTTTTATAATAAAGCTAACTAGTAATGTCGGTTACTACATTCCCACAATACTAGTATTCTTGTTAACCCCTCGTGCTAAGCTAAATGCTTGTGTTACGAGTGGGTTCACGTCGGTAGTGCAATGGGTGGGTTTCGAACCAGCAACCACATGATCGCAAGTTTGCCCTAGCCATTAGGCTAACGCCGCTTGATTCCCAGATCAAGCAATGTTAATTCATTTTTTCTATAAAATTCTCAGTAGCCGCTCGGACTCTATGGTCGAGTCCCACATGTTTTTGTTAACCTATACCGTCCCACTGCTGGGCAAAGGTCTCTCCCACAACATTCTACGTGCTTTTGTTTATTGCTTTTTTTTTATGGGATTACTCGGCAAACGAGCAGGCGAGCTACCTGATGGTAAGTAGTCATCGCCGCCCATGGACATCTGCAAAACCAAAGGAGTTGCAGATGCGTTGCCGAGCCTATTTAGGGAAAGGGAGGGGAAGGAGAAAAGGAGAAGGAAGGGGATTGGGGGAGGAATTGGGCCTCCAGCCCTCTCGCTCACCGAACGAAGCGCAGTAACGAAACGCTACTACTCGGACGTCGGTCTTCTGCGAGAGTGCTTTCTCCGGCCAGTCAACCATAGACGCATCCAGATCGTCTCGCCAGCGCTTTCTCGGCGTCCCACTTCATCATCATCATCATCAGCCCACACTCGTCCACTGCTGGATGTAGGCCTCTCCTAGTGAACGCCACAGAGCCCGATATTCGGCTTTCCTCATCCAGTCACTGCCAGCTGCCTTCCGCAAGTCGTCACTCCATCTGGCCGGCGGGCGCCCTACACTACGTTTGCCTAGACGAGTCTCACTTACCCTGGGTTGATCCTGAGCGCTTCAGGTTTGAGTTTGAGTTGGTCCCGCAGCCGGCGACACGTTACCGGTAGGTATGGGGATAGTAATGCACAGAGTAGACCGACCAGCTGACAGCACAGACCAATGGCTGTGGCACCACGTTTCCTGAACAAAAAGCAGACATTCACATTACAGCATAGCACCGTGCCTTTACTGCAAACTTAACCAGTATATTTATTTATTCATAAAGTACATCATCATCATCATCATCAACCCATTACATTGTCCCACTGCTGGGCACGGGTCTCCTCTCAGAATGAGAAGGATTAGGCTATAGTCCGCCACGCTAGCCTACTGCGGGTTGGCAGACTTCACACGCCGTCAGGAAAATCTCTCAGGCATGCAGGTTTCCTCGAGATGTTTTCCTTCACCGTTTAAGCGCGTGATAACATTATTTATTTTTCATATGAAGACAAACATTAGTCTAGTGGTCCTAAGCGCGACTGCTACGCTAGAGGTCCTGGATTCGATCCCCAGGTCGAGCAAAGTGCTATTGGGTTTTTCTATGAAATTCTCAGTAGCAGCTCGTAGTCTGGATTTGTGCCCGGTTAATGGCAATAGGCTCGCCCCCTATTACATGGGACCTAAACATACGGGCGAAATGTGGGTGTACATTAGTACACCTCTGCCTTCGGGAAATACAGGCGTGATGGTATGGTATGAATTTTCTAATGAAAGACGCTTTACCAACTAAGCTACCGAGACTACTGCCTGCTTACGCTGGTTCAAACCCTGTCTGGGGCCGAATTTTTCTTTCACTAGGAAATTTTCTTTCATTAGAAAATTCATAACTTCAATTTGTGAACATTTCACATTATTTATGCTAAAATATAATAAAAAATAAGCAGTAAAAAATATTCATCTTTTTGAATTTTTTAGGCATTTTCCATGCAAAGATCATAAAGTTATTTTAGTGAAGGAAAAATACGACTGCGGTCAGGATTCAAACCTGCGTCTTCTCTATAGATACACCAGTCGCTAGACCGCTAAGCCACCGCGACTCCCACCCGCCAGGTCGAAAATTTGCCTTCACATTTTTTGTATTTACGTCTTTGAGGTGACGTCAGTGACATCTGTTGAACCTGTTGCACTTTCGACTGGGTGAACCGATTTTGATGATCATTTTTTTATTTGAAAGCTAGTGCTTCCCGTTTGGTCCCATTTTAATTTGGTCCAATTCTGACAATGGCATCCATGGGAAAACCATAAGTCTTCAATTTACAATAAGTATATGCGCGATGAATGCACAAATAACTCAATATCACGCCAACGGATTTCAATGATTATTTATTTTTTCTTATTAGATTAGCCTGTTGTATTGAAATAAAACTACTTTTTACGGATTTTATCGCGTTATATTGATATTTTTAATTCCCGACGTTTCGGATCCTTTACAGCATCCATGGTCACGGGTGGACTGAGGTGTTGGTCGTCCTAATGTTAAAATTATCAACAGCTACCCTACATTTTGTTGATTATTATTTTATCCGGTCACGCAGAATGAGCTCATCGTATCCTTAGGTCTCGCAGTCTTGTGCTTGGATTTAGATTAAATGCAATCTATGATTGGGTTCAAAGTCTATTAAAAACCAGTATGTTAGCCAGTTATATTCAATAAATTTAAGATCAGTCAAATACCAATAGTAACATCGTGCGACGGATCGGTGTGCTCCCTATAAAATGGTTGAGCTACACGATGACTGATGTACTTATGCGTGCCGTCAGTTAGGAGAGGTCAACTCAAAGCTGCAATGGCTCTTTCTTCAAAAGGCCTGTTCAGATTTGCCGTACATTGTTAACCTGTCAAGCGGCAGATTGTAGACACAATGCAAAATCTATTGTTATGTGCTCAAAAGAGGAACTGTACCGCTTGCCAGGTTAAACTCGCATATCTAATAATATAACTATTTTCTGGACTTTAAAAGAGACCATCATTCTCTGAGTTTGTTTCGACATTTCTTCTCAGAGGTCGTCAGATAGGAAATGTCGGCGCCATCTAGTTTAAATAAAAATCGACTTGTAAAAGTGTTTTTAAAAGATCTATTTACAGAAATAAATATAATTTATCATTTACCCTATTATATGAAGAGAAAATTAACTTACTTATCGTCGTCGGACCCCTTGAGCAGCACCCAGGGTTCTTGGAACTGCATGTGTTGGTTGCCGATACGAGATATGGACAGGACGTGACGTAACGCCTCGCGGATACGACCCTTCTCCATATGCTGGACATAGGCTGCGGACGAACAGATAATATAATATACTATAACACCTGTATTCCCCGAACGGTTAGGCAGTGGTGTACTAATGTACCCCACATTTCGCCGGTATGTTTAGGTCCCATGTAATAGGGGGCGAGCCTATTGCCATTAAACGGGCACAAATCCAGACTCCGAGCTGCTACTGAGAATTTCATGGAAGAACCCAATAACACTTTTCTCGACCTGGGGATCGAACCCAAGACCTCTAGCTTAGCAGTCGCGATTGGAACCACTAGACCAACGAGGCAGTCGAATATCATGTTTTTTTTTTAAAAAAAAAAGCTTGCTAGCAATGTGGGTCACACATTACTAGTATTCTTGTTAACCCCTCGTGCTAAGCTAAATGCTTGTGTTACGAGTGGGTTCACGTCGGTAGTGCAATGGGTGGGGTTCGAACTAGCAGCAGCATGATCGCAAGTCCGACGCCCTAGCCATTAGGCTACCGCCGCTTTAAACATTTATCATTTAAATTCAAGCAGATATCCCGTTTTAATTGACCTTATGTATATGATGGAGTTTCGGTGTCCGTGTTGGCATTGAGGTGGATGAATAAAATAATCAAGTTGCAACGCGTACGAACACTTTATTTTTCTTAAAATGGAAAGAAGAAAATGACAGACGCTACAGTGTTGTCAATGCATAGAAAAAAATAACTAATGTTTGGGTTGCCAACAGTATTTAAAGACTACTTACCAACAACTTCTCTGTTGACCAACGCTATCAGCTCGTAGTCCGCCGCAGTGAGGGCTAGGTCCGGCACTCTGCACTTGAAGGTACTCGCGCAGAAGCTCAGAGAACGATGGCAGAAGTTGCCCAGGTTATTCAGCAGCTCCGAGTTGTTCCTGTTGTGGGGTTTTGTATCAGTACTTAAGTGTTAACTACTGGGACTTGGATTGGTGAGTAATTGAGTATGTGTCGAATTCATTGACGAGTGTCAAATTAATTGGTATGTGGAATTACATTGGTTTGTGTAAAATCCATTGGTGTGTCAAATTCATTGGTAAAGTCAAATTTATTGGTAAACTAGCTTTCCGCCCACGGCTTCGCCCACGTGGTTTATTGGCTTTTCTATACTAAAATATGTATGTATTATACATATACACCTTCCTCTTGAATCACTCTATCTATTAAAAAAACCGCATCAAAATCCGTTGCGTAGTTTCAAAGATTTAAGCATACAAAGGGACATAGAGACAGAGAAAGCGACTTTGTTTTATACTATGTAGTGAAGTCAAATTCATTGATGTGTAAAAATCTTTGGTGTGTGATAAATTCATTGGTGTGTGTCAAATTCGTTGGTATGTGTCAAATTCATTGGTTTGTGTTAAACTCATTGGTGTGTCAAATTCATTGGTTTGTGTTTAACTCATTGGTGTGTAAAATTCATTGGTTTGAGTTAAATTCATTGGTATGTGACAAATTCATAGGTACAGTGGGTTATAGCTATTACCTGACCCACCCTAGATGGGCCGGCGGCGTCTAAGTGGGTCAGGTAACAGCTATAACCCACTGTACATATCAAATTCATTCGTGTGACAAATTTATTGGTTGTATGTATCAAATTCATTGAGAACTAAACACTGGATCAGAGACAATGTAGCGAGGAATTAACTTAAGAGCACAGGTGAAGGTTAACCCACAAACCCTACTTACAACCATGCAAATTAATATGAAAACAAAAAATACGACGCTTATCAACCACATTCGAGATCATAATTGGACTATAAAAACAATATTTTCTAATTTACCTAGTCCCTAATTCCGTCCAACTGAAACTGGAGTCTGAAGTCTCAGGTCTGATGCTGGCCAGGTAGAACCTCCACACGTCTGATGGTATACCTGTTTCCTGTAGGCATACAAGAATATAAAGTAAAAAAGACCTCGAATGTTCCACAGAACACATTTCTGGGCCAATATCGTCGTTTTGGGCGAAAATAAATGTTTTTTCTTTCTTTCTTTCTTTTTTTCTTTCATATCGATAAACAAAGGATAGACTGGTTGTCAGGCTGTTCGGATTTTTTTTTTATTTAACATTTTTCATGCAAAGATTATAAAGTTATTTTATCGTCGTCGTCGTAGGCGGGTTCAAACCTGTTTCCCTCGGATTAAGGACCGAACGCTTTAACAACTAAGCTACAGAGACAACTGCCTGTGATGTCGAGTTTTTGTCCACATCCTAAGTCTACATATAAACTATATCCCTTTACGCAAAAAAATATATGTTTAAAGATATTTAGCATTGCTTTATGCTTTGTTACAAATATAATATAAAATTACAAATTCATTTTTTTATATAAAAAGCTTACTTACAATGTGGATCGCACATTACTGGTATTCTTGTTAACCCCTCGTACTAAGCTAAATGCTTGTGTTACGAGTGGTTTCACGTCGGTAGTGCAATGGGTGGGTTTTGAACCGGCAACCACATGATCGCAAGTCCGAAGCCCTAGCCATTAGGCTACCGCCACTTGATCAGACACGAAAAGCCGAAACACCCCAATTTGAAAAGCTTTGAAAATTATTTTTACCTGTGCGTCAGTGCCAAATACACCGACTCCTCGAGACTTAGAGAACTTGCCGTCTTCATAGTTCAAATATTCTGTAAAATAGCAAGACTCATTAGATGTATATTCAGCATAGGTTCCCGCCCGCGGCTTCGCCCGCTTGGACTATATGTTTCTTTTAATTTTACATACCATCACGCCTGTATTCCCCGAAGGGTTAGGCAGAGGTGTACTAATGTACACCCACATTACGCCGGTATGTTTAGGTCCCATGTAATAGGGGGCGAGCCTATTGCTATTAACCGGGCACAAATCCAGACTCCGAGCTGCTACTGGGATATTCATAGAAAAACCCAATAACACTGCTCGACCTGGGGATCGAACCCAGGACCTCTAGCGTAGCAGTCGCGCTTAGGACCACTAGACTAATGAGGCAGTCTAATTTTACGGGATAATATTATATCGACTGCCGCAACAAACACAATCGAAACTGCAAAAACTCAACTTTTTTTAAACACAATTAAAAAGTAGCATATAAAAACCGCTTTATATGCTACATTTTAATTGTGTTTAAAAAAAAGTCCGATTAAAAAATAATATCATTTTCTTCAAAAGGTCATTTTTGAAGAAGTTTTCAGATGAACAAAATTAGTATTGCACAAGTGCCACGAAGGAAATGGCTATGTTCGGGATGCAAACAACAGACAGCTGTAAGCCAATGTTTATTAAATACAAAGTTCTTACACTACCGTGCTTATATATTATGGAAGTAGCATTACTTGTAAGAAATAATCCTCACTTGTTTCCAAGGTTGTCGGACAAAGCCGTTCGAAATCGACGTAACAATGATCTCTGCATACATCCATCTAGGACGACAATGTTGCACAAAAGTATTATATGTATGGGTCCTAAAATATACAATAAAATTCCAAAGGACATAAAACAATTAAATACAACTCTGTTTAAGAAAAAGTTAAAAAATATGCTATCTGTGAAATGTTATTATAGTACAACTGACTTCTTCAATGATAGATTCTAAGTTTGTGTAGTTTTTCTCTGCAACTTCTCGGTTAAGTTTTTTTTTTTAACACATACATACCATCACGCCTGTATTCCCCGAAGGGTTAGGCAGAGATGTACTGAAGTACACCCACATTTCGCCGGTATGTTTAGGTCCCATGTAGTAGGGGGCGAGCCTATTGCCATTAACCGGGCACAAGTCCAGACTCCGAGCTGCTACTGGGAATTTCATAGAAAAACCCAATAACACTTTGCTCGACCTGGGGATCGAACCCAGGACCTCTAGCGTAGCGGTCGCGCTCAGGACCACTAGACTAATGAGGCAGTCAAAGTATTTATCAGTTACTTTTTTTTTATCATAAACAAAACATAATATTACCTGCACATCTAAATTATAAGCTGATATTTGTAATATTTGTACGCCTTTTATGGTATAACATGTAGCTCAAAAAAATGATTTAATAACAATACAGATATGCATGCAGTGGTGATGCATATCTTTATTGAAATCCACTCATATTACTGCAAATAAATTTATCTTTATCTTTATCATGAAATTAACTTTAAATTGTTCTCTTGTAAAGCACGTGATTCGTAGATTCGTTAGTATTTGTAGCAGCAGTCGATATACTTCTTTGTTTATATAAAAATGTATTTAGTGTGCGTCCTGTCTATGTGAATAAATTTATTCTCTTTCTTCTTTCTATATAGTCTATGTATGTCGCTTAGGAATAATATAGAGAATTTTCAAAATCGGTTCAGTAGTTTATAAGATAAACCTCACAAACTGACAAAGTTTACCTGTGGCGTATAGATGGCTGACGAGCACGTGGCCCTCGTTGACCCCGAGCAGCGTGGCCGGGAACATGATGCAGTGGAACGGAACGTTGTCCTTGGCCATGAACTGGTATAGCTTCACCTGGATTTAATTATTTATTAAAAGAAAAGTAAGAAGAAAGGTAATAATTTGGAACTTAAAATGCCAGCGCATTCCACAAGGTTTACTGACAAATCCTTTTTCGTTCAAGCAGCTCGCCTGTGGAATGCGTTACCACTTACCGTAAGACGTGCACAATCTTTGCCAATGTTTAAAAAGCTGGTTAAGAAACATTACTCAGGACATGGTAATACATAATCCATTTAATTTATTATATATGTATTTTTATAGAAGTATGTACCTACATATTTATATACCTATAGAGGATATATATATAAAAATATTTATTATATAGGATATAGAGTTATTTTTATATATTAGTTAGTGTTAAGTTGTTGCAAAACGACCTGTTTTAGTGTAGTTGTTTATTTTTATTTAATGCCCGTTATCTTGTCCAGTGCTCATTTCACTTTGGTTGCCTGGAAGAAATCGCTTTAAGTGATAAGGCCGCCCATTGTACCTACTTTTGTTTTAGTAAATGTATATTATTATAGCTTGTATTCGTGGTGTACAATAAAGTATAAATAAATAAATAAATAAGAAACAACATGTGGGTGAACTTAAAGCACACCTCTGCCTGACTTTGAGGCATACAGGCGTGATGGTATGTGAAATAGAATAATTATAATAATTGTTCAGTAATAAAAAACTTACTCAGCAATAAAAATAGTAGTAGTGAATGTGTCTGCTCGCCCGGGGAAGTACTACCCTCCCACAGAATATCGACGTCAAGTAGCAGCATGTATACTGTTGCGTTTCGTATGTTGAGCGTGGAGCGCCGGAGGCCCAATTTCTCCCTCAGTCCCCTTCCTTCTCCTTTTCTCCTTTCCCCTTCCTTTTCTTTAAAAAGGCTCGGCAACGTATCTGCAACTCCTTTGGTTTTGCAGATGTCCATGGGCGGCGATGACTACTTACCATCAGGTAGCTCGCCTGCTCGTTTGCCGAGTTATAACATGAAAAAAAACTTACATCATACTCTTTATCTGGTTTCCACCATTTCTCGAACTCTTTGGTCGCGTTCTGTGTGATGCTGAGATAACCAATCGGCGCGTCAAACCATACGTAGAATACCTAAGAAAAAATAATGTTTCAATAAAATTCCAATCGATCTTCTTTAGACATAACAGGTAACTTCGTTTAATATCAGTACTTTGATCAGTACCGGTACTTCGGTAAGTACCGATATTAATCAGTACCGGTACTTGGGTAAGTACCGATATTAATCAGTACCGGTTCTTCGGTGAGTACTGATATTAATCAGTACCGGTACTTCAGTAAATACCGATATTAATCAGTACCGGTACTTCGGTAAGTACCGATATTAATCAGTATCGGTGCTTCGGTGAGTACCGATATTAATCAGTACCGGTACTTCGGTAAGTACCGATATTAATCAGTACGGGTACTTCGTTAAGTACCGATATCAATCAGTACCGGTACTTCGTTAAGTACCGATATCAATCAGTACCGGTACTTCGGTAAGTACGGATATTGATCAGTACCGGTACTTCGGTGAGTACCGATATTAATTAGTACAGGTACTTCGATAAGTACCGATATTAATCAGTACCGGTACTTCAGTAAATACCGATATCAATCAGTACCGGTATTTCGGTCAGTAGTACAGTCAGCATTAAATATATCGGAGCGAACAGACTGTTAATTATTCTAGGTGTCTAATGACTGTTTTCCTAATCTTATTCTTTGGTCGAAATTGACGACTACATACCTCATAGTGCAATTATAACGTTGTGATATGACCATTGGACTGCCAAGTCAAAGGTCTCGAGTATGATTCCAAGACGTGCATATTAATATTCTTTCAACACACGCTTAAACGGTGAAGGAAAACATGCATGCTTGTGATTTTTTTGACAGCGTGTGAAGTCTGCCAACCCGCAGTAGGCTAGCGTAGTTGACTTTAGCCTATTCCCTCTCGTTCTGAGAGGAGACTCGTGCCCAGCAGTGGGAAAATATTATAATGATACATACCTTGTTGGTAAACCCTTCTATTGGTACCGGCACCCCCCACTTGAGGTCCCTAGTCACAGCTCTCGCTCTGAGCGGTTCTCTCATCCATGCGCGAGAAACTGCTCTAGCAGGCGGGGACCATTGCTTCTCTGTAGAGCTGATCCAGGTTCGAATCGATGGTTCTAACTGTACAAAAGGAAGTTGTTAGAATAAATAAATTAATGCTAGCGTGAATGGGTCGGCTCGACCGGGGAAGAACTATCCTCCCACAGAATATCGACGTCAAGTAGCAGTATGCATACTCTTGCGATTCGTACGGTGAGTGTGGAGCACCGGAGGCCCAATTCCTCCCTCAGTTCCCTTCCTGCTCCTTTTCTCCTTCCATTCCCTTTTCTTTTAATAGGCTCGGCAATGCACCTGCAACTCCTTTGTCATTGCAGATGTCCATGGGCGGCGATGACTACTTACCATCAGGTAGCTCGCCTGCTCGTTTGTATTATATAAAAATAGCGATTTCAGTTTATTACACCTTTGGTGTTGCAAGCGTCCATAGGTTAGGGTGACCACTTATCATCAGGCGAGCCGTACGCTTGTTTGCCACCTTGGCTTAAAAAATTAAGAAAAGGTGGGGGGGGGACGAGAAAAGCAGAAGGAAAGGGACTGCGGGAGGACTTCGGCCTCCGGCGCTCCACACTCACCGTACGAAACGCAACAGTATACATACTGCTACTCCACGTCGATATTCTGTGGGAATTCTGATGGGTCCGCACGACCGGGGAAGTACTACCCACTTCCCGGTCATGCAGACCCATTCATGCTGCCATGTAGACATGTCAGCGAAACACTACTACTAAAAAAGGGGTCTTTGTAAATTGAGAACATCGTCGTTTTTTTAAGTCGGTGAAGAAGAGAGAGTTATCTGACCTGTCCCAGTTCTATGAACAGCTGTTCGCTGGGCCTGACGACAGGCGTGTCCCCGCAGAGCTTGCACCGGGGCTGGGTGAGCTCGGTGGCGTTGATGAGCTTCCCGCACTTGTCGCACTGGTCCCCGCGGGCGCTGTCGTACCCACACCCGGGGTGGGGGCAAACCCCTTCCACGAACCTGTGACAGAACAAATATTTTACTTGAACAGGCCTGTCTCACTCTTAATGTATGTGTAGCGACATCTAGCGCGCTACATAAGAACTACGTCGAGCAAATCCTGAATCGCGCAAGTGGAGTTTACCGCGCGACTCACATATATACATCCGCCTGACATCAACCGTTGAGCCGTAGCCCGCCAGGCAAAAATACCTGCGTGGTTGGAGGATCCTCCCTTTGGTTGGAGGGGCAACACATCTCGCCTCTCTACATATGTATCGAAAACGTGAGTACGCGCGGCGGCCATGCCAGCTGTTCTAGTCCAATAGGGACTCACCAACGAGCAATGACGCACACGCGAGATTTGTTCGTCATCTACTTCAACGATGCAATGCAAACCAACAAACCAATCTTTCCTCTTCATAATATTAGTTTAGACATTCACTCATGCCTTTGCTCTCATAGGGGTAGCCAGAAACTACAGAACGCCATTTGCTACGTCATCAACCCATTACATTGTCCTACTACTAGGCACGTGTCTCCTCTCAGTCCGAGAGGGATTAGGCTATAGTCCGCCACGCTAGCCTACTGCGGGTTGGCAGACTTCACACGCCGTCAAGAAAATATCTCAGGCATGCAGATATCCTCACGATGTTTTCCTTCACCGTTCAAGCGCGTGATAATTAATTATTAATACGCACATGACTTCGAAAAGTCAGAGGTGCCTGCCTTGAATTCGAACTCGAAACCTTTGACTTGGCAGTCCTATAGGCATTTGCTGCGACTCTTGCATATTTATTTTGCTTCGTTGCATGCAACATCCATAAATATTTTCATACACACGCGCCGATTGTGAATACTACGCACTTGACCTTTTTAATGAGTTTTATAATTATTTATTATTATTATTTATCATTTTTTTCGACCAACTAAGGATCATATTCACAATTAGGTTAATCAATAACAGTGTAATACTATACAATAACTATACATTCAAATTAAATTTACATACAAATAATTCACAATAAATATCAATCAAATTAATAAATTAAAGATTAAAAATTGAATTCAATTAATTTAGAATTAAAAATACACAATAAATAACATCAAATAAATAATTTATAAGTACCTAAACCTACGAATAAATAATACTCAGGAAATGTAACTGCGTTAAGAAAATGACCCAACAAAAGTTGTGTCCAAGTAGGCGGGGCTTCAAAATTGTGTCCAGCGCGCCATCAGTCGGACATTTTCCTTGCAAGCGAGCATATGTCAAACGTTTTAGCTTAATATCATTGTGAATCATCATGCCATCATGTGTTGTGAAGAGGTGCAGGAGACATACAAGATTTAAATGTCCAGATATCACTTTTCACTTGTAAGTAGTAGCTTAATTATAATTATATTCAAAGTTGTTCAAATACGTTATCAAAACGAGATTGTCAATATTATGCAAAATGAAGTCAGTCAATTTTTTACCTAATTTAGAAAGTATTTTTTCTAGATGAAATATTGAAAAGTAAATCGATAAAATTTAGATATTTTTATAAGACTAATGTATTTTGTAGGGACACAAGTGCTGACAGATTAGTTTATTGTATAAACATTCCAGCCAGTCAAGTTACACCTACAGAATTGTATTAGCATGGCGCAACAGTCGTCTCTCCGCATCCACCCGGTTAGGTCGTAAATAGTTATGTAGAATATATATTTGTATTTATAACTGGTGCCAGTAAAGCAATAGTATCGAATGAGTTCCATGTTTATTTCTCCGCAAACCTATTCTAAAAGTGACTACAACACTAAACCCTAAATATTTTGTTTTTTTTTTAGTTTCCCTGCCAATCCCATTCGGCAAAATAAGTTGATAGCTGCAGTTCAATTAGAAAGACGAGAGTATGACTGGATGATTGTGAAAACTAGCAGAGTATGCTCCATTCATTTTGATGAAAAATATTTTTACAAATCATTAAAGGGATATACCATGTTACACAAAACTGCAGTACCAGTTTGTACAAATATCCACATACAACTGAAGTACCAGGTCAGCAGAAACCTTAAAGGACCCTGGTGACCTATTGCCAAGGTTATGATCAGAGCAAAGAAACGACCCAATTGAATACACTAACACTATTTCAACGCTCCAACAATTAGATGAATTTGCAATTCTTGTTGGCAAACCATCGGCTTTGTTCGTTTTAGCACCATACAACAAAACGAAAAAGTACCCAATCTAAGCCTTTTTAGTAACCGACGAAAAATATCTACGCGGGGGGGGGTCCAGAATCATGTACTGAATTCATGGTAAGCGGTTGTGCGTCGATGTCCCTTCCACCCTGTATTAAGTATACATTTAAAAAAATCACAATAGTATAGAATATATATAATTATAATATTGTTTTATTATTGACTTGGTCCGGTCTACTTATTGCATAATATTTTCCACGCCATTTTGACTCAGATGTCATAACAGACATTACAGCACGCGCGTGAACCAATCCCTGTTTTCTCTCTGAATTTAAACCAATTATCAAGCATGTCTATTTGAAAAATCGCAAGTGATTCGAATTTTGAATCGTCGTCATTTCGTTTGAAGTAGGTCCACTTTTTGAGCGGAATTTGTTCCGAGTTACGCTTCCTGAGTATTATTTATTCGTAGACCTAAACTAAAATAATATTCTGACAGAAGTCAGTAAATGAAATGAAATGAAATGAAATGAAATGAAATGAAATGAAATGATATTTATTTCTGTAAGTAGATCTTTTAAGACACTTTTACAAGTCGTTTTTTTACATATTTTTTTTAACTAGATGGCGTCGACGTTTCCTATCTGACGACCTCTGAGAAGAAACGTCGAAACAAACTCAGAGAATCATGGTCTCTTTTAAAGTCCAGACAATAGTTATATTATATGCGAGTTCAATGTAGGGCAAAATCTGAACAGGCCTTTTGAAGAAAGAACCATACCAGCTTTGAGTTGACCTGTCCTAACTGACGGAACGCATACATCAGTCATCGTGTAGCTCAACCATTTTTTAGGGAGCCCAACGACCCGACGCACAACGATACCAGATCAGCAAGACATTTGCGTAGGTCATGGGAAATACTCAAAACTTTCAGAAATCTTTAATGAAGATAAAGATTCTCTTTAAGAGAATGAAGTACATGGACCATGCTACAATGATTCAATTACTGACAGTCGAACCGTTCCGCGAATGCGTTCAAGACACTGTTACGGCTGCCCCGCACTGTGCGCAGCAGAGATGTGCACCGCTTACGCATGGTTGCATTAAAGCAATCCACTCTAGCCTCCGCGAACATCCCCGAAGCGCTGCAGAAGCGAGGCAGCCCCAAAAGCATCCTAAACGCATTGTTATATTATACGCGTAGCGCGCTGTACTGTCTTTACGCCCTACGCTCCCTCTCTATGTCTGCATAATGTAGGGCAATATCTGAACAGGCTTTATTGCAATAAAATGACAGGTATGTACAGGTAGAATAACAATGAAGTATAAGCAGTATACTCGTTTATATAAACAACTAGATTTTGCCCGTGACTTCGCTCCGAAGACGAATACAAAGAATGTCATCAGAAACCAACAGTGATCTCTTTTTTCTCTGGCTTCTATTACTCTAATAAAGACCCTATTTTCGAAAAAGATTTGTGTTTGTTCAATATCTATAATGTACAGACATCGCCCTGTTACAATTTTATCTTTACGTAGTAAAAAATGAAGTCGCTTCCGCTGTCTGTTCACTTAGATTTTTTAAACTACTCAACGGATTTTAATGCAGTTTTCAGCAATAGATAAAGCGATTCAAGAGGAAGGTTTATATGTATAAATACATACATATTATAGTACAGAAATGCCGAGAAACCACGCGGGCCGTGGGCGGAAAACTAGTTATATGCATAGATATAATTAATTACCTGTCAGCTAGGAACCTATCGCACTTCGTACAAAGCAGCTGGTCCACAGACTGTGAGCTGACGAACCCGTTGTCGCGAAGCTTCAGGAACATCCTCTGCGCTATCCTGGAGACAAGGTCACCTCATGAGTAACGTCTTTTATGTAGGAGGTCGAGTTCATCATCAGCCCATACTCGTCTCCTGCTGGATGTAGGCCTCTCCTAGTGAACGCCACAGAGCCCGATCTTCGGCTTTCCTCATCCAGTCACTGCCAGCTGCCTTCCGCAAGTCGTCACTCCATCTGGCCGGCGGGCGCCCTACACTACGTTTGCCTAGACGCGGTCTCCACTCGAGAACTCGCTTGCTCCAGCGTTTGTCAGTTTTCCGACAGATGTGACCGGCCCATTGCCACTTCAGCTTGCTAATCCTTTGAGCTATGTCGGTAACTTTAGTTCTCTGACGGATAACTTCGTTGTGGATTTTATCCATCAGAGAGACTCCGAGCATAGCTCTCTCCATAGCTCGCTGTGCGACTTTACGCTTGTGGTCATTGAAAAGTTGGCCTTAGTATATACAACGTGTAATCATATTACCTCAAAGCGAGAGGATCCCAGGAGGCCCAATTCCTCCCTCAGTCCCATTCCTTCTACTTCTCTCCTTCCCCTCCCGTTTCCTTAAAAAGGCTCGGCAACGCATCTGCAATTCCTTTGGTATTGCAGACGTCCATGGGCAGCGATGACTACTTACCATCAGGTAGCTCGCCTGCTCGTAGCTTAATGGCTTAGGCGTTAGACTTGCGATCATGTGGTTGCCGGTTCGCAACCCACCCATTGCACTACCGATGTGAACTCACTCGTAACACAAGTATTTAGCTTAGTACGAGGGGTTAACAAGAATACTAGTATTGTGCGGCCAACATTGCTAACCAAAAAAAAAAGTTTGCCAAGTTATTCCATAAAAAAAACTCACTCGGTCTGTTGTGGGGTGCTGGTCCTGCCAAAATAATCGAAGCCGATGTTGAACCAGCGATACACCGAGTTGTGGATGTCGAAGTATTTGTCACAGATCTCACGGGGAGTTATGCCTTCTTCTAACGCCTGTAAATATTCAGAATTAGCAAGGGCGATTTAACGACGAACTCCCTAAAGCGTCGAAATCTATTTGCTTTCGTTGATTAAGCTTGTCTTCCATGCAATGATACACTCTATATAGCATTACACCCACTCTTAATAACGACAACAATTGAGTAATAAAGTATCTTATAAGTTGCAATTTTTTATTTTTTTTTATTTATTTATTCTACACACTATCTTTACAGGATAACCCCAATACAATAGTGGTTTGCAAACCTACACTTTATAATAAACTGCGTGTACGTTTTTTCATCCTAGCCCGCAATAAACTCGACTGTCGGCATCATACATACGAACTTTCTAAGAAATTCGTTCTTTTGTTTACAAATTGGGATTGCTTGCACGTGTAGACAGTTGTTGACCATGACTAATAAGTAGGAGTCATGGATTATCTATACGTTATCATATTCTTAGTTGCTCACAAACTTTTTTTTTCTCTCCATTTAACGACAACTCTCTAGAACGCCATAAAATGCACAGTCCCTTCAGTGTCTTTATACATAGTTATACATATAGAGTTTACACTGTACATACATAGGGGGGTTAAAGTTTTAACGTACAGTCTTGAGTACAGTCGCCAGCACATCAGAGGGCTTAGACAAGTGGCATGAACGCTATTCCAATAGAATAGAATAGAATTCTCAATGTATGGGAGTGACACTAGCTTACGACATTAATTGACATGTCATGTCGTCAGCTAGTGTCACTCCCATACATTGAGAATTCTATTCTATTCTATTGGAATAGCGTTCATGCCACTTGTCTAGGGGCCCTGGTTATACAAATTTCTCCAATTGTAAAATTTCTCCAAATGGTTGTTTTAAGGTACAAAATACCTTAAAACAGTCATGATTAAGTTCAAAACCAAGAATAACGAAGAACGAAGCAGGAATCTTTGGTCAAGGAACCAAGCCAAGTTAGTGGACTGAGGACTGTGGTTCCTTTACATTTGGCTAGAATTTTATCCCATTTCTATAAGTCGCTGTTTTCAATGTAATCTATACTAATACATATTATAAAGAGGTAAAGTTTGTGAGTTTGTGAGCTTGTAGGGGGTAATCTCTGGATCTACTGAACCGATTTTGAAATTTTTTCAACGATAGATAGTTACATGATTTCGTAGTGACTGTCGTGATTTATAATATAAGTAGGGAAGTAGGGATAAAAAATCACTGCCTCATTAGTCTAGTGTTCTTAAGTGCGACTGCTACGCTAGAGGTCCTGGGTTCGATCCCCAGGTCGAGCAAAGTGTTATTGGGTTTTTCTATGAAATTCCCAGTAGCAGCTCGGAGTCTGGATTTGTGCCCGGTTAATGGCAATAGGCTCGCCCTCTATTATATGGGACCTAAACATACCGGCGAAATGTGGGTGTACATTAGTACACCTCTGCCTAACCCTTCGGGGAATACAGGCGTGATGGTATGTTATGCGTGAAGTAGGGATAAAATAAACTTATCTCACCTTAGTTTCCGTAGCGGTACCATATTCGTCTGTGCCAGATATGAACAGCGTATTATAATCACACAGCCGACAATACCTGTTAAATAAAGAAATACTTAATAATAATTATATTTTTTACAATATTTCCAACAAGAGGCATTATTAAGGTTACACATCTATTCTACTCCTCACGTATATTATCCTCCTTTATCATTCGTTATCCTACTCACTCCACTTGTCACTCTCCCCACTTCTCTACCATCTTCCTCACTCCTCGAAGGTATGCAAGAGACGAATCTTTATTTATCTAACAGTCATATAATGGTTTGATACAATACAGAGTTAAAATTGATTTTTTTCTCAAATTTTCCATTTCAATCCTCTGTTATCTCACTCGCCGTTCACTGATAAGACATACTTTTCCCTCCTTCACTATGATATCGCTCACTCATAATCTACCTGCCTGTATTTTAACAATTTATTAGTAGTCGTCGCAGCCTGTCCTTTTCTTCCATTCATCCCTGTTAGTCGTCATCTCATCATTCAATCCCTTTTCCATCATATCTGACTTCACACAATCCATCCATCTTTTCTCTCGTCTCCCTCTAACCAACACTCCACATTCATATTCATAACTCTTTTAATCCAATGTGTTTCATCCATACCAAGACAAACAATTCCCTTGTTTTCGCTCACTACACACTTTTGTATCCCATGCTTCACTGCCATGCAAGTATTCTCACTTGCTATCACATCTTCATTACTCTCTCCATTTTTCTAAGAGTCTTCTCACCTCTCTATGACTCTCCTCACTTCTCTATCACTTTCATCACTCTCCTATCACTCTCCTCACCTCTCTATAAATCTCCTCACTTCTCTATCACTCTCCTCACTTCTCTATAACTCTCCTCACTTCTCTATAACTCTCCTCACTCCTCTAAACCACTCCAATTCCTTTTCTTACCTCGCAAACATGTCGGCGGAGAGCACGCAACCGATTATATTGCCCAGATGAGGTACATTGTTCACGTACGGTAACGCTGATGTTATTAGAATGTTTTTACGATCTTTTACTGGTAACCTAAAAAAAATAAGTAAGTATAATAATTTAAATCGCCTCATTAGTCTAGTGCTACGAATAAATAATACTCAGGAAATGTAACTGCGTTAAGAAAATGACCCAACAATAGTTAGGTCCAAGTAGGCGGGGCTTAGAAATTGTGTCCAGCGCGCCATCAGTCGGACATTTTCCTTGCAAGCGAGCATATGTCAAACGTTTTAGCTTATTATCATTGTGAATCATCATGTGTTGTGAAGTGGTGCGAAGACATACAAGATTAAAATGTCCAGAGATCACTTTTCACTTGTAAGTAGTAGCTTAATTATAATTATATTCAAAGTTGTTCAAATACGTTATCAAAACGAGATGGTCAATATTATGCAAAATGAAGTCAGTCAATTTTTTTACCTAATTTAGATAGATCATCACGCCTGTATTCCCCGAAGGACAGAGGTGTATTTAATATACACCCACAGTTCGCCGGTATGTTTAGGGCCCATGTAGACTGCCTCGTTAGTCTAGTGGTCCCAATCAAGACTGCTACGCTAGAGGTCTTGGGTTCGATTCCCAGGTCGAGCAAAGTGTTATTGGGTTTTTCTATGAAATTCTCAGTAGCAACTCGTAGTCAGGATTTGTGGTCCCTATTACATGGGACCTAAACATACCGGCGAACTGTGGGTGTACATAAGTGCACCTCTGCCTAACCCTTCGGGGAATACAGGCGTGATGGTATGTATGTATGTATGTAAGTTCCGTAACCTGAAAATAATTGATATACAATTACTTACACAACTTTCTCATGCTTGAGTGGAGGTTGTAAGTTCTTGACGCCATTCAACCAGTTCTCTTTGGCCGCTTCTATTTCTTCGGGTGAGGGTCCTACTTCGGCCACAGCACCCTCGTCTGGAGACCTAAGGTATCATGCGAAAAAGCTTATTAGCATTGTGGATCGCACATTACTAGTAATCTTGTTAGCTCCTCGTGGTAAGCTAAATGCTTGTATTACGAGTGTGTTCACGTGTTTTCGGTAGTGCAATGGGTGGGTTTCGGAACGGCAACCATATGATCGCAAGTCCAACGCCCTAGCCATTAAGCTACCGCTTACACTAAAACTGATATTTCGGTATTGAATTTAACTGTATTTTTTTATGATGATTGTCATAAAAATATATATTATAAATAGAGACGATCACCATAATTACAATTTATTAAAAAAAAATAAGGAATTTATAAGCATTTTACATTTTTGCTAGTCAGAGAGCGTTCTATATTGACTTGTGACGTCACAAAACCAAAATACAAATTCTATTTTATTTATGAACGTGCCATAAAAAATATACTTTCAACTAACCTATACATCTGATATATTTTTTAAGTAGTAGTAGTGTCTCGCTGGCATGTCTACATGTCAGCATGAATGTAGCATGACCTGGGTTGTACAACCCTCCCACAGAATATCGACGTCAAGTAGCAGTATGCATACTGTTGCGTTTCGTACGGTGAGTGAGCGCCGGAGGCCCAATTGCTCCCTCAGTGGGGACCGAGGGAGCAATTCCTTCTCCTTTTCTTCTTCCCCACGTCCTTTTCTTTTTCCTTAACAGCTCGGCAACGGATGTGCAACTCCTATGGTATTGCAGATGTCCATGAGCGGCGACGACTACTTACCATCGAATAGCTCGCTTGCTCATTTGCCACGTTATAACATAAAAAAAGAAATAAGCTTTTTGAAATGGATAAAACTGTTGATTAATGTGACATACCCCACGGGCGTGGATAAGCTGACGACTTGTGGAGTGCCAAGAGCTGAAGACGCTCCGAAGGGTCCCGTTGCTGAACCACCCCATTTCTTTACGGCATCCTAAAATTAAGAATTAACACTTAGATTTCACTGATCATCTAAACTATTAAACTGAGACATGTGTATTTGTAATATATTTCAATAAAAAAAAAGAGTAGATGAAGTTAAATTATTGATTAATAATGTAAATGATAAAGTAAATAGTTATTTTAAACCGCGATGCAAAACGACGAGGTGTTATACGTTTGACGTATCTGTGTCTGTGTTTGTCTGTGGCATCGTAGCTCCTGTACGGATGAACCGATTTTGACTTTGTTTTTTGGTTTGAAAGGTGAATTAGTCGAGAGTGTTCTTAGCTATGTTTGGTGAAAATCGGTCGAGATATAATGCAGTTGTCGGGGTTTTTTCAATGTAATTAATTATTATATTTGGCATTAATGAATGCTAAATATCTTAAAAGACGAAAAAATAAGCAAAAGAAAACACAAAATTGTGAAAATAAACGATTAAAAATTATGAAATAAGGACCTAACCATACCGGTGAACTGTGGCGGTACATTAGTATACTTCTCCCTAGCTTTCTTTTTAAAACTTAATTATATAATAAAATTATACTTTGCCTATATTTTGATATTCACTTCACTAGCATCTGATCTTTCTTAAAAAATACACTAATTTTATTCATAATTATATTAGTTTGTTTTGGATTTAGCGCAAATGTATAGCATTGCCTGCCTCATTAGTCTAGTGGTGCTAAACGCGACTGCTACGCTAGAAGCTCTGGGTTCGATTCCCAGGTCGATCAAAGTGTTAGTGTTAGTGTGTGCCCGGTTTATGGCAATAGACTCGCCCCCTATTACATTGGACCTAAAACATACCGGTGAAATGTGAGTGTACATAAGTATACCTCTGCCTAACCCTGAGGGGAATACAGGCGTGAGGGTAAGTATGTGGTATTTAATGTAATGTGGAAACTTTATTTTATTTTTTAACACGTATCAGATGTATAATAAACTTCTCTGACAGTTTTGAGTATTTCACATGACCTACAAAAATGTCCTGCTGATCTGGTATCGTTGTGCGACGGGTCGTTGAGCTCCCTATAAACTGCACTGATGTATGCGTGCCGTCAGTTGGGACAGGTCAACTCAAAGCTGCTATGGCTCTTTCTTCAAAAGGCCTGTTCAGATTTTGCCCTACATTGTTAAACTCGCATATCTAACAACAACTATTGTCTGGACTTTAAAAGAGACCATGATTCTCTGAGTTTGTTTCGACGTTTCTTCTCAGAGGTCGTCAGATAGGAAACGTCGGCGCCATCTAGTTAAAAAAAAATGTAAAAAATCAACTTGTAAAAGTGTCCTGAAAAGATCTATTAACAGAAATAAATATAATTTCAAATATCATTTCAAATATCATTTCATTTCATATTATTTATTATTATGTATGGTTTACTTTGTATGTATTCTGTTCTTGTATCTGTTGTTTCCTAAATAAAAATAAATTATGAAGGCTGATAATGTTAGTCTGAATGTCAATTTTACCTGTACAGCTTTAGCGTTAGCCAGCTCGTCGATCCACCGGACGATATGGCTGCAAGAACTTATGTATGTCTGCTTCAGATCCTGGTTATAATACACGGGGTACAAAGTACTCCATATTGATATGTCGGCGGCTGATAATTTGTCCTGAGAAAAGAAACATTTGGTCAAGGTTCTGATAGCACATAATGATAAATTAGACACATTATTGTTAAAACTGGCTGCCTCATTAGTCTAGTGGTCCTAAGCGCGACTGCTACGCTAGAGGTTCTGGTTCCAGTTCGATCCCCAGATCGAGCAGTGTCATTAGGTTTTTCCATGATATTCTCAGTAGCTCGGAGTCTGGGTTTGTGCTCCTTTATATGGGACCTAAACATACCGGCGAAATGTGTGTGTACATGAGCACACCTCGGCCTAACCCTTCGGAGAATACAGGCGTGATGCTGTGTTATGTTCTTGTTAGAACCACAGCGAAGCCTGTCCATTTAGCATGTTTAAATGACGAATGTTCACGCATCTTGGAATAAAATATATATTTTCAATAGATAAAAAGCGACTCGATGCTGATAAATTTGATTCAGGCAAGCCTGAGTCGGAGAGGGGGAACGGTAGTGGCCAAGCGTTAATGGCCGCGACTCACAAGTTGTAGGTCGTAGGTTCGATACCAGACAGGCGCTTTATTCTGTGTAAATTATTTCATCACCACTGCTCCCGAGCAGTGTTGTCCCGAGCAGCAGTTTTGCTGCGGAAAACATCGTGAGGAAACCGGCTGTCTTAGAACCAAACATTCGAAGGCATGTGACATCTACCAACTCACACTGGGCCCGCGTGGTGGATTACGGTCCACTCCCTCTCATCGAGAAGAGGCCTGTGTCCCAACAGTGGGAATATATAGGCCGATTATGCTAACGGTGCTGTTACATTTGAGCATTTTTGCGACCGTTCGCTAGTTTAATCGACAAAATATGCATTCTGATTGGTTCTTCAAATTGAACATCCAATTTGTGTTGCATTCCGATTCGTCGATTTCGTCGATCATTCTAGTGAACGCTCGCGAAAATGCTCAAGTATATCAGCACCCTTAGAGTCAACTTACCCCCAATATGTACTTGTGTTTCTCCAGCATGCCGTTGACAGTAGAGAGCAGTGCTTGCAGCGCCTGCTTGAGATCCGAGGCCACAGTCTTGGAGGTCAGAACAGCTGACACAGCTGGATGCAACCTCGTCGCCTCCCATTCTTGCATCTGTTGGCTAATGGAGAGATTTTTTTATGGGATGACTCGGCAAACGAGCCGGTGAGCTACCTGATGGTAACTAGTCATCGCCGCCCATGGACATCTGCAAAACCAAAGAAGTTGCAAATGCGTTGCCGAGCCTATTTAGGGGAAAAGGGAGGGGAAGGAGAAAAGGAGAAGGAAGGGGATTGAGGGAGGAATTGGGCCTCCAGCCCTCTCGCTCACGGAACGAAGCGCAGATGCGAAATGCTACTACTCGGACGTCGGTCTTCTGCGAGAGTGTGGTACTTCCCCAGTCAAGTCACAGTGTGTTTGCAGCATGAATGGGCCATTTATGCTGCGAACAGCGTGGCCTTAACACAACAAAAAGAGATTGAGAGATGTTACATCCTTACTCATCATCAAGGGGATGATGACCTCAGAGGCAATTGACCAAAGACAATTTCACCGCTTGGGCCACCATTATTGCCCTTAAATAATATCGTATTTTATTTCTGCTGACTGCCGCAATAGTCTAGCGGTCCTAAGCCCGCCCCCTATTACATAGGATCCTACCGGCTAAATGTGTGTATATTAGTACAACTCTGCCAAACCCTTCGGGGAATACAGACGTGATGGTATGTTATGAATTTTATTTCGTATAAGCGTGCAGCTCGGCGGGCCGCATGTTGGCTACCGCCACTCGGTAGCTTCGTTGGATAAAGAAAGAAAGAAAGAAACTACATTTATTTGTAAAGGACACCCGATCACAAAAAAGATAATAAATAAAATTACATTAAGTAGGTACTTAACTACTATAAAAAATTCCGTGGTACCCAGGTGTATGTTTAAAGCATACTGAGATCCTAAGGTCCAATTTTACCTTCACTTAAAAAATACATAAATAGTTATAACACATACCACTGTCCGTTCTGAGACAAATCCAGTACTGGAAACAGATACTGTGCGGCGGCGTTGCTGGAGAAGAAGCTCAGGTTGTCGTCCACCTCCAGCAGAGGGAGCTGACGCGGCCCTGCGAATACATCGTCT
The DNA here is from genome assembly GCA_958496365.1 of Subacronicta megacephala. Lineage (NCBI taxonomy): Eukaryota > Metazoa > Arthropoda > Insecta > Lepidoptera > Noctuidae > Subacronicta > Subacronicta megacephala. The sequence goes on along the minus strand of OY292540.1, from coordinate 6,502,622 downwards.
GCAATCACAGACGTGACGCTCAGTGGCCGTTACCCCGTGGTTAGTAACATGCAGTATGATTATGATAGTCGAGTAGAGGAATGAGGAGAGCGAGATAGGATAAGGGGGATAGGGACAATAACAGTTACAGAGAGGAGAGGTTACTTATAATACATACATACATACACGTGAGTGTATCAAAAAGGCGTGAGCCTTTTTCCCATAGGGGTAGGCAGAAACTACGATTCTTGCATACTTCTTTTGCTTCGTCCACATTCATACATCTTGTCATACACATGCGCCGGTTGCGGAAGGAGGTTCTGAAGGATTTCACCAATAAGGATACTGATAATAAGTGATGGTAAAGAGAATTCGAGAAGAAGTCGAGAGATCTATGGAGTTGTGAGAGGCTCAGATTATTGTCTACCTCTAGAATGACCGCGACCCTTCGAATAAAGCGTCTGCAATCACAGACGTGACGATCATTGGCCGTTACGCCGTGGTTAGTAACTGCAGTAAAATAATGATAGTTCGATAAATATAATAGGTAGGAGAGAGTAGAGGAATGAGAAGAGAGATGAGGACAAAGAAAGATTTATTATTATAACTATAGGCCGACCGTTTAACTCGCGTATCGCCTGCGCGGTAAGAAGGGAGCGGGGGCGGGTAACGCTACACACGGAGTTAATAATCCAAAAATTTATCTCGAGATAGACATTGTTGGTAAAGAATAAAATAATAAGTATCTTTTTTAAGTATTTATTTACTTCCTACCGCTCCCTTCTTACCGCGCAGGCGATACGCGAGTTAAACGGTCGGCCTATAAGTCATTGAAGAAGAGGCGGGAGGAAGAGTAAAGAGCTCAGGAGGCAAGAGATAAGAATGAGGAGAGAGAAAGGGATGGTAAGAGTGATGGGAAAGAGATATGTAAGGAGAGGAGGGGAAATACTAATGTTAATAGAAGATACAGAGATGTCTGCAAATTCTATAAACCCTAAAGAGCGACCCATGCATATTATTAATACAAATATTCAGACTGCAAAACTATACTTTAGCAGACTTTAGACGTTTCATCCCCTTCCATGTGAGAATGAGAAGATTAAAGACTGGAAGAAGGGGGAAAAGAAAGAGTGGAAAATATTGCTTAAGTTGGGATTAAATTGCTAAGGATTGACTCTAGCTTAAACATAAAAATATAACATCTAAAAGGACTCTCACTTGTTAAAAAAAAAAGTATCTTAGTAGAAATATTTGTTAAATTTGATTTTTTTTTCTTAGGTTTTTTAAGATGAGATAGTAGTGCCATGGAGCCTTTACATTATAAATTAAAAGTGATTTTATAGTTATAATTAAGTGAGGTATTTTAAGTGAGGTAATGCTATATTTTGTAATGTTACCAACAACCCGCTTATCAATTTACTGATAAGTGTTGTAGGTTAATTTAATTGCATAAATAATACATTTATAGATATACTTAGAGCTCAAATGGCTGGGTAAAATTTACAAATGAGTGAATTAATTTTTATTTTTTTGTATTACGAGTGTTGCTGATTTAAACATTTATCTGTTGTTTTTTTATAAGGTAACTAAGCAAACAAGCAGGCGAGCCACCTGATGGTAGGTAGTCATCGCCGCCCATGGAGCTCTGCAATACTAAAAGAGTTACAGATGCGTTGCTGAGCCTATTTATATTTATATGATATAATGTATGTCCCTACTTCATTGGATCAACACATAATATATTTGGGACATTTACAAAATATTTATTTTATCTTATTCACCGACTGTACTGGTCACATACTATTCATGACAACTCTGAATCTTTAATAGGTCTATAAATATAGGCATGAGTTCATATACTGTGTCTAAACATTGTATATTGTATAAATTCCTAAGACTATACAAGACCAATGCAATGCAGTAACGTTGATAAATAAATTTTAAATGGAAGAAACTATTTTCTTAGTCATCATGTTAGAGGAAAATTATATTCAATATTTACCTACTTGTATTGGTAATTGACAAAAGATGTAGTTAAACCTTAATAGAAAGCCTAAATAAGGAAGAATTATAAAAATTGAAGTAATAGAGTGGAATTCTGATGCAATAAGTATAATTCTTGTAATAGCTGCCTTGTACAAATTATAATTTTTTGTAAGTCCGTAATTTTTTTACGCCTGATTTATTTTAATTGAAATGGAATACCTACTTATGGCAAGTTTGACTATCATGCAATAGATGAGAAATCATGAACAGGAGGCTATCAAAATATAAAATATAGATTCTTGTTAGAGAAAAAGTATGTAAAGCCAAACAAAATTTCTGGGCATGGTCAATAGGAAATGAAATTCAGGCATGTTCAGGCAGATATAGGTACTATTGAGTCAGACAGTGAAGAGAACATGGTTTTTGTTTTATTTTCTAATGTCTACAAGAAAAATCGACTTACCTTCAAATGAAGCACTAACAAGATCAACTTTCTTTGCCGCCAAATTAGCCGCAATAAGCAGTTTCAACGTGGAAGTGTTGTTTGGGTTTGTGTAAATCTTCATTTTAATACAATTTTCAGTCTTAAACGTAATTTTAAAATCAATAACAATTTCCCATACCCTCTACAACTACCCAGCTGGCAGAAAAACCAAGTAACTAATATCGGGAATTAGTATTTTCAGCATTATATATTTGCTCTTTTACTAACAGGGTTGTAAAGAATGAAACAGAAATATGTTTTATGTTGCATTCATTGTATACGAAACTCTGGAACGTCACAACACACGAAAAAAAGTGACAGCTCACGCATACTATAATCCGGATAAATTGGAAATAACTTAAATATTAAACTGATATTTATAGCGTGTTATGTGTCATATGAATCGGTAAGATAATATTAGATATTTGGTTCCGTTCGTATCAGATCAACGATAAATTAATTATTAGTACAATAATACAATTATTTAAAATAAAGTATGGTTAACCACAAAATAAGTTAAGAAAATAATAGGTTAACAAAGGTGTTTAGATATAATAACATACATACATACATCCACGCCTTTTTCTCACAAGGGTAGGCAGAAACTTGCTATGAGTGCTATGACTCTTGCGTACCTACCTCGTTTGCATCTTTCACATTTACATTAATTCATAGAAGTACATATAATATTTTAGTATAATTCTAACAGATCTATTCGCCGTGGAATTGTGGATTCTTATCCTGTGAGACTGATTTCAAAATTCAGAATAAGAACTAGGTACTGTTGTAGTACACCTTTATTACACCTAATGCCAAATTACATGTCATGTCATCGCAATTATAAGTTAATATCTTGAAAATTCTTCTATTTGTTTTCAATAAGCATGTAACCTTATACATTTAACATAGAATGGGACATCATAGTTGAACACTCGCAAGAAAGTTGTATACAGCCACAAAATGTACCCCACGGCAGTTGTAGCGGCGCGAATCACCAGCGGTGTCCCAAGAATGTCTAATCAGTACAGAAGACGCCGCCCGAGGAAGGAAGAGACCATAGTGGACAACGCACAGTGCTCCCTACCTCCTCGTAATTTTGGACGGTGCCCTGGGATACACGAACTCAATTTTCCCAACCACGACAGAATAAAATTACGTGAAATCAAGGAAATTACATATTAGAGTCACCTTCATATTGTTGTCTATGCTTGAATCATTTCATTACATATTCCAATGTTTTATTTAATAATCGAGTCCATAATAGATTTCGCGTGTCAAGGTAGACCCAACAGAGCACTATTATTTCTATGAGAGCACAGGGCTTATAAAAGAAACGTTGGGAAATTCGAAGCTAAATAATTTAATGAAATGATTGCTGTCGTCGGCTTCAGTGCATTAGTTACATGCTAAGCGCCTCAATGCTGCTACCGTCAGCGATTGGAAGGTCTCAACTGTTTTCTGCCCTTAATTCAAGCGAGATTCTTACAACATTTTTCAATAAGTATAAATCCGATGTATCATGGTCGTTCTATAATTTGTACAATTAAACTATACTGTTTGAAAAGCTGTCTCTCCTTGGAACTCTGTCGTCTAAAGAATCTGGAACTTCTCCCAGTTACAGTTTGTTCGAAATAAGTAAGCCGATCGGAAGTTAGCCGTTCCGAACTACCGCGGTGATAAAATCGTTTAATTTAGTGTTTTAATACATAAATATCGAAATTAGTAAACAAAATAATTAGAAATGTGAAACATATACGACTCTAATTATATTTACACCGACTCGTTTCTATTAAAATTTACCACTTCTAAACCACTTGCAGACATCTTCCGATCGGCTTACTTATTTCGAACAAACTGTACCTACTCCGCGTTTCCACTGACGACAAAACATGTTGGAAACATATATCTAGCTCTATCTATCTCTCAAAGAGTGAGTGAGATAGGTAGCTGTTTGCAACATGTTTTGTCGTCACTGGAAACGCGGGGTTATGCTACACACTGGATAACTGAAGAAGTGAATAAAAAGCAATTTCTATTTCATAACTGTTTATTTTAGTAAAAATTAAATATCTTCTTCACTAAATCTTCTCTCTACGCATTAATTACTCGCTACATTTAAATTACACAATATCGATTTTGGAATAAAACTTATTATAACAGAGTAAAATGCAAATGAGTAATAATATTTCTAACAATACCGCCAGGTACAATTTGTAGAGTTAGGCATAGTTTTTCAAAAATAGTTTTTTTTAAATTACTATATTACAAGCTATTTACACAAAAGAAAAACTGAATTCTGATCAATAGTGATCAATTTTGATCTAGTATTCAAGTATCTATAGTACAAAAATATCTATATTTTATGAATATTAATTTATCTTGGTATTTCCATTCAATGTGGCAGACACCTGATAGTTTTTTTGCGGCAAAAAGCTTTCAACCAAAGATAAGCAGGTCGCAAGCTGCTTGAAAAAGATCTCATAGATATTAAAATTACTAAAATGCATTGTAGACAGCTTCGTACTTTCGAGATGAAGAATTAATTGCTATTGATAACGATGTATAGCTAAACGTTACATAGGTTTGTTTACAATGTAAATTAAAAACTACGGTGCATATAATGTTACACAAATGAAGAATCAAAATGTACTTTGTAATCTAACATAGAAATAAAATGAGTTTTTTTAAAACACTATATTACATTAATATTTTTTTAAATCAGTTTTTGTTAATGCAATGTTCGTTGAATCATTAAATTATATTGAATATTTAAAAAAATAGAATGCTGCGCAGGTACATTCACATTCAACAATGTTAACTCATGACGATTGAAACCACAGTAAAAAATAATTGCATTAAGAAATAATAATTTTGATGGTATATACCCATATTTCATGGCACATTTTAGACACCACATAAAAGGGGGCAAGGATATTTTTATTAACCGAGTACAATCACAAATACCTAATTGAAAATTAATATTAATTTATATTCAGATAATATTTTTATCAGTTAATAATGATTTCATTTCTTCCCCTCTTTCTTAAATGATTATTTCAATCTTTCCTTTAAATTGCATTATTTCAACAATAACATTCTTACTGCATTTTGTTCGAAATGTACTTGAAAGAACTGCTGTATTTGATCGCTATATAGCTGCGCGGTAGTATAAAACAAGCGAAGCATAGAACAAAGTAGTTACTTATAACAAAAACTCATGTCAATCTATTGAAATATCATGAGAGGCATTCTATGAGAAGTGGAGAAAAACCATCTCGTTATTATATCACACGATAAAAATTTTTTTTGGGTGTCTCCCTTGTTGCAAAAAAAAGCTCAGTACTTCAATTTATATATGTATGCAAAAAATGACAAATGTGCAAAACAATATTTTTTGGCCATGTCTAAAAATGTTACCAGTGACAAATATTAAACTTTTAGTTCACAATGTTTCTTTTAGATCTAGATTAATATCTACTTCATCCCAGTTGTGTCTATATAGGTACATTCCCGTAACTTTACCACAAATCTTTTTGAGTCCACCTAATGTTACTTATATTCGAAAAATAAATCATTGGTTAGCCAATATTGCCGTGAATGCAGATGTGACGTTGTTTCTTACTCCACTCAAGCTCAGATCAAATAAAAAGTTAGGATGGAACTGTGCGAACAAAGAAGTGAGGCCGGCTAAAACTACGCCATGCCGCGTACAATATCTCTCTCTATATATATATATATCACTCTATAGCTCGACTTACAAGATAAGGCGTAGTTTCGGTATACGTGTGTGCGTGTAATTGTGTGTTGTAGACGGCATGGCGTAGTTTTAGCCGGCCTCACTTCTTTGTTCGCAAAGTTCCATCTTTACTTTTTATTTGATCTGAGCACTCAAGTAAATTAACAGCGTAGAGCGTTATAATAATACACTAGTTATAGTACTATGTCTTGAAATAATTTAGCATTACTATATATTTTTTTCGTATTTTAATGATACAAAATTGTACGAGATCTCAAACATAGCATACATTGATTCTAATGGAGATTGATTGTTTTATTTATAAATACCACTTGTTTGTATTAAAATTAAATAAACTATAATATGTATATACTATATATACTATATACTATAATATAATTATAAATCATGTTCATATCTATTCAAAAATTAATTACATACTCTTTAGTTAGTATTGATGATGCCAGTTTTAAACAATTGAAATTGAAATAAACGAACCCATTCTAAATTTTAAATAAAAACGGATTTTTTTTTCATAAAAAATGAGGTTTATTGAAGGAGTTCACAAGTGATTATATGAAATGTGAATAATTATTTATAAGTAAAAGTATCAAATCCCTCACAGTCACACTGTCTTAAATTAAACTAAATTCTATGATATCTTTACTAAGTCTAATACATTGATAGAGTAGATTAAACTTCTTTACCTGTTATTATATGACTTTGTCAAAAAAAACAATATCCATAGTTAATTTTAAAACTATTAAATTTTATTTGACTAAATACTCCATTTTGACCCCAGTTTGGATTTTTATGTGCTTTTCACAGATCAAATAAAAAGTTAAGATGGAACTTTGCGAACAAAGAAGTGAAAGAAATTACGCCTTATCTTGTCAGTCGAGCTATCGAAAGCTCGACTGACAAGATAAGGTGTAAGGTAAAGTGTAATTGTGTTTGTACACGGCTAGGTGTAGTTTTAGCCGGCATCACTTCTTTTTTCGCAAAGTTCCATCTAAACTTTTTATTTGATCTGAGGTGCTTTGGAACAAAATCATAAAATAACTGTCTAACTCATTTATACGCATATCAGTCCATTCGGCCCACAACAATGAAACGAAAAGCCGAGTATCACATTAAAAATATACCTACAAAATAAAATTGTACACCAAGTATTTTTTTAGAAATGGCAATTTTTTTAACAATTTCAAAACAAATATTTAGTGCTTTTTATTAAAATTTAAGGGGAAATTTTGAAGGGAAAGAGGTTGGATTAAAAAAAAAGAAAGAAATTACTTTAGTGTAAGTACATAATTCAAAACAAAACGACGATTCGACAAATATTGGGTAACTATTTTTTATTTCCCTGCATTTTTTTTAAATATGTTCTACTTTGTAGCACTTCATGCCTTCAAATTTATATTAATAAAAAGCACTGGATGTCCTAATTTCCTACATTATTTTATCGAGTTTATATACCGAATTATATTTTATTTACGCCAGCAATATGATGGCACGATGACTTGGTAGCAGCAACCTCTTTTTGAAATTACACAATAAACCTCTTTGAGTTTCGAATTCAGAACATTGCAAACCTTTTTTGTTTTACCTTTTCAAATTACAAATTCAGAACACCTCTGTGACACTGTCACTTTGACAAGTTTGACAACTTAATATTGCCAGCTTGTTTAACCTTTTCAAATTACAAATTCAGAACACCACTGTCACTTTGACAACTTAATATTGCCAGCGTAAAAAAATAAGGTTTTAAAACTGGAGTGATATACTCACTCCTTGGGTTCAGACTATAGACTATGTGACACGGGTGAGGAGAGAGGTGATACCTTCTCGCGGTTCTTGCATTGCGAGTTGCTGGCTGTGTTCAGTGAGCCAGACCAGTCGCCGAGCTGAGCGACCGGCCGGTAGAACTTGGTCGATGTCCGGTTGAACACCGGGAGAAGCTCGTTCGCTTCATTCGTTAAAGCCTGCGAGATAAATGAGGTAAATTAATTTAGTATTTTATTCACTGTTTTAAATTGTTGAAATATTGGAGAAGATGGATTGGATTGGATATTAATCTATCCAATAGATATATATTCTATGGCAATATTGCCAAATATAGCTTGTGGTCCATTGCAAGACAACATTTCTTATAAATGGTCTCTCATCACAAGGTTTAGAACCACTGATCTAAAGAATCTATCTGCTATGATAAAAAAAAATAAACAAATTTTTTAGTACTCTGTTGTGAACACATAGTTGATGCTACTGTATGTATGAACAAAAAAATAAATTAAAATTCGATTCGCCCATTACAGTCGGAACTGTAGCTATTTTCAACTTAATGTAGGTATAAGTTCATTCACCTAATGCTTAAACAAAGAATATTGTATTTACCAAAGGTTGAAAGTACTTACTTTCAAATAAATGACGGCATCAGTGCCGTACCCCTCACACGACATGAGCATCAGGTCGCCGTGGAAGTAGCGCGCGTACAGCCGCGAGATCGGCAACCCGTAGCCATAGCCTGTGGACCAAGTATATAGGAGATAGGTATATATATAACGTTAATTATTTTTTTTATTAAAACTCGCGTGGTTACGAGCTCAAAAGTTTGTCCTAATTTACCAATTTAACTGATTTGCACGGGTGTATACGAAATAGCTAGGTGATTGACCTCCCCGTTCCGTGTTTTTGGTGCGCCGATTTTCGTAATAAAAATGGGTGTCCAACTTAAATAATTTTTAACATGTTTTGGGACAAAAATATAACATAGGCTAAAAACCATTGCAATCGATTCTGTTACTGATTCTGAACAAACTACTTTCGGCTTTTGGGTAAACAAAAACTAACGTTGTATAATAAACAAGGATTATTACGAGAGAAATAAATATTTTTTTCTAGTTCGTACGACGCATGACTGACTCAATTGAGTCTAGTGGTCCTAAGTGCGACTGCTACGGTAGAGGTCCTGAGTTTGATTCCCAGGTCGAGCTATTGGTCGAGATTATTGGGTTTTTCTAAGAAATTAATAATAGCAGGAGTCTAAGTTTGGACTCGTGCCTGGTGAATGGCAATAGGCTCGCCATGGAACTTAAACATACCGGCGAAGCATGGGTGTTTAAGTACACCTCTGCCTAACCCTTCGGGGAATACAGGCGTGATAGTATACTATGCTATCTAATCTTATATTATAAAGAGAAAAGATTTGATTGTTACTCTGAAACTACTGGACCGATTTGAAATATTCTTTCACCAATAGAAAGCTACATTATTCCTGGCTGACATAAGCTATATATTATCCCGTTAAATGACGAGAAACGTATAGTCCACGCGAGAAGAAGAGCGCGCAAAGATAGTGTTGAAATGAAACGATATTTATTTCTGTAAATAGATCTTTTAAAGACACTTTTACAAGTCGATTTTTTACATTTTTTTTTCAACTAGATGGCGCTGATGTTTCCTGTCTGACGACCTCTGAGCTACCTCTGAGAGGAAATGTTGAAACAAACTCTGAGAATCATGGTCTCTTTTACAGTCCAGGCCATAGTTATGTTATTATAGGCCGACCGTTTAACTCGCGTATCGCCTGCGCGGTAAGGGAGCGGGGGCGGGTAACGCTACACACGGAGTCAATAATCCAAAGATTTATCTCGAGATAGACATTGATGGTAAAGAATAAAATAATAAGTATCTTTTTTTAAGTATTTATTTATCTCCCCCCGCTCCCTTCTTACCGCGCAGGCGATACGCGAGTTAAACGGTCGGCCTATAGATATCCGAGTTCAACAATGTAGGGCAAAATCTGAACAGGCCTTTTGAAGAAAGAGCCATAGCAGCTTTGAGTTGACCTGTCCTGACTGACGGCACGCATACATCAGTCATCGTGTAGCTCAACCATTGTTTAGGGAGCTCAACGGCCCGTCGCACAACGATACCAGATCAGCAAGACATTTGTGTAGGTCATGTGAAATACTCAAAACTGTCAGAGAAGTTAATTATACATTTGTTAGGAGTTAAAGTTATATAAAATCTCACCAGCCAGCGGCACAGTGTGGGCGTCGGACTTGGATGGTTGCGGCGCCGTACTGTACATGTACTTGAACAGGAGGTCGCTCACGCTGCGCGGGATGCCACCGCCCTTGTCTGACAGCTGGCGAAAACACAAAAATATGGGTAAATTAACATAATATAACATACCATCACGCCTGTATTCCCCGAAGGGTTAGGCAGAGGTGTACTAATGTACACCCACATTACGCCGGTATGTTTAAGTCCCATGTACTAGGGAGCCTATTGCCAGTAACCGGGCACAAATCCAGACTCCAAGCTGCTACTGGGAATTTCATAGAAAAACCCAATAGCACTTTGCTGGACCTGGGGATCGAACCCAGGACCTCTAGCTTAGCAGGCCCGCTTAGGACTACAAGACTAATGAGGCAGTCTACGTAAATGGTTATAGTCAATTTACTATAGCTATACACCTATAGCTATGGTAAATTGAGTATATAGCTCTCACGTTACCTTCTCTTATCCGTACACTAATTTAACATTATGGGAGGAGTGGACCTTTCTCTCATTTATCTTTAAGCTTATCTCCTCTCACGTTACCTCCCCTTAGCTTTACACTAATATGCCGTTTGTGGGCGGGGAGGAGCTCTCTCTAATTGTTTGTGGGCAGGGAGGAGCTCTCTCTAATTGTTTGTGGGCGGGCAGGAGCTCTCTCTAATTGTTTGTGGGCGGGGAGGAGCTCTCTCTAATTGTTTGTGGGCGGGGAGGAGCTCTCTCTAATTGTTTGTGGGCGGGGAGGAGCTCTCTCTAATTGTTTGTGGGCGGGGAGGAGCTCTCTCTAATTGTTTGTGGGCGGGGAGGAGCTCTCTCTAATTGTTTGTGGGCGGGGAGGAGCTCTCTCTAATTTATCCTTAAGTTTATCTTCTACTACGTTACCTCCATACCCCAAAACTAATTTGACGGTTATAGGCGGGGAGGAGGTCTCTTGCATATCCCTTTCGCTTCTTCCACAATCATACATCTTTTCATACAGTAGTATTTGTTATTCTTGTCGTAGCAAATGGCGGTCTATAGTTTCTGCCTTCCCCTGTGGGAAAAAGGCGTGAGTGTATGTATGTAGGAGCTCTCTCTAATTTATCGTTTATCTCCTCTCACGTTACCTCCTCTTGTCCCTACACTAATTTGACGGTTATGGGCGAGGAGGGGAAATTCAGTGAAAGCCTTGTGATATGACCGTAGGACTGCCATGTCAAGGGTCTCGAGTTCGAATCCAGAGCACGCACCTCTGATTTTTCGAAGTCATATTCGTATTAATTCTTAATTATAACGAGCTTAAACGGTGAAGGAAAACATCGTGAGGAAACCTGCATGCCTGAGAGATTTTCTCGATGGCTTGTGAAGTCTGCCAACCCGCAGTAGGCTAGCGTGGTGGACTACAGCCAAATCCCTCTCATTCTGAGAGGAGACCCGTGCCCAACAGTGGGACAATATATGGGTTGATGATGATGATGGGCGGGGAGGAGCTCTCTAGTCTACACCTAAGTCTCTCTTCTCACCTTAACAGACACGTCTTCCTGCCCCCGCACCAGGTTGACAGTAATAGGCGGCGGGGAGTTCTCGTGGCTCTCCATCACAGCTCGCATGGAGTTCTTGAAGAGTTCGAAGAGCATGTGGTACAAGTGGGACGGCACGTACACGATTGGCATTGGCCTGTCCGATTGCACTGGGAAAGAAAAAATATGTTATAGACACAACATATAACATACCATCACGCCTGTATTCCCCGAAGGGTTAGGCTGAATGTACCAATGTTACACCCACGCTTCGCTGGTATGTTTAGGTCCCATGTTATAGGGGGCGAGCCAATTGCCAGTAGCCGGGTATAAATCCAGACTCCGAACTGCTACTGAGAATTTGCCTAGAAAAAATCAATAACACTTGGCTCGACCTGGGAATCGAATTCAGGACCTCTAGCGTAGCAGTCGCGCTTGGGACCATTTCGAATTGAATATTAATTATAGCGAAGACAGGACGACGACTGTCGGGTCCGCTAAAATAAATGGTTATGTAAGTTCAGTTCGGTTTAAGAGTGCAGTGATAGCCTTGTGATATGACCATTGGACTGCCACGTCAAAGGTCTCGAGTTCTTATCCAAGGCACGCACCTCTGTCTTTTCGAAGTCATGTGCGTATTAATAATGAATTATCACGCGCTTAAGCGGCGAAGAAAAACAACGTGAGGAAACCTTCATGCCTGAGAGATTTTCTTGACGGCATGTGAAGTCTGCCAACCCTCAGAAGACTAGCGTGGTGGACTATAGTCTAATCCCTCTCTCTTTCTGAGAGGAGACCCGTGCCCAGCAGTGGGACAATGTAATGGGTTGATGATGATGTAAGTTCGAACTGTATACAGTTAAGTTTTACATCCACACGGCCCAACGAAAACTATTTCCACTATATCACTCACCTCCATCTTGGAACAGCTGCAGATCGGGCGAGGCCAGGTAGTACCTGTCGCAGAGGAACCTGGCGTTTTCGTAGGCATCCCTGACCACGGCCACCACGTCGCAAGCAGGGTCGATGGAACCGATGTGCCGCCCGCCGTTACCTATGCCAATGACGGACGCCTGTCGGGGGCCTAACTCATCCCCGAACAGGAGCGCTGGGGGACAGAAGAGGTGGTTAAACTTCACTATAGGTATGCAAGTATCTTTGTTTTGTCGGATGTTTTTATCGCAGATAGGCTTACGCTTGACCACAACTTGCCTGATGTTAAGCAACGAAGTGGTCTACGATGGAGCGCGCTTGCCTTTCCGTCTTGAAAACATCCAAATTATAGGTCTCAGGGAACAAAGATTCCGGTAGCGAGTTCCACAATAGAGCAGTACGCACTATAAATGTAGACGCAAAACGCTTAGTGCTAGATCGCCTTGCCATAGCTCTGCTCGTCCGATAGTGGAACGGGGATGGTGGAACTATTTCATGTAGTTCCGAAGCACACTCTCCGCAATGTAACCGGTAAAAGACAGAAAGACATGCAACTTTGCGCCGATGCTCAAGGCTTTTTGGGGTTAAAACAGAATGCACATTTATCAGAGCCGAAGAAAGCGAAGGAGCCGAAACAGGCGAATTTTAGAATTACTTGTATGAAATACTATGAAACATCGCACACTTCCTAGTGCCGAATCGGACGAATCCAACGCGGTCGATTCTTCCGGCGCGGACAAGTGGGTAAACGACCGGGGAAGTACTACCCACCCACAGAATATCGACGTCAAGTAGCAGTATGCATACTGTTGCGTTTTGTACGGTGAGTGTGGAGCGCCGGAGGCTCAATTCCTCCCTCAGTTACCTTCCTTCTCTTTTTCTGCTTCCCCTCACTTTTACTTTAATAGGCTCGGCAACGCATCTGCAACTCTTTTGGTTTCACAGATGTCCATGGGCGACGATGACTTACCATCAAGTAGCTCGCCTGTTCGTTTTGCTTCGAAATCTAACATTTATCTAAAAAAAAATTATTTTTTTTATCAGCCATTATCGTCCCACTGCAGGGCAAAGGCCTCCCTACTCTCCTTCCACTCCTCTCGGTGCAGAGCTTTTTGCGGCCATAAATTATTTTAGTGAAGGAAAAATACGACTGCGGGCAGAATTCCAACCTGCGTCATCTGGTTAGGCACACCAGACGCTATGACCGCTAAGCCACCGCGAGTCCCACCCGCCAGGTCGACAGCCTTCACATTTTTTAAACAATCTAAATATTAACTTACTATGCTGATTGATAAGCATCCTGATAGAAATCCGGCTCATGTAGAACCTATCCAAGAAGTACTGGATGGAGTTCTCGGTGCCGGGGTCCACCTCGTGAGACTCCTTCAGCTCCAGGACGCCCTGGGCCATCGTCTGCACGACGTCCGCGTGCCGGTTGCGGATGTGGACCAGACGTTCACAGAACCTGTAGAGGAAATTATTATAATTTTAAACTTTTAGGGCTTTAACCCGTCAAACGCCATATTGTAGACGCCACTATGCAAAATCTATTGTTTTGCCCTCATAAGGCAGCTACATGTATCAATGAATTAAAAGAGACCATGATTCTCTGAGTTTGTTTCGGCTTTTGTTCTCAGAGGTCGTCGTAGAGGAAATGCCGGCGCCATAAAGTTTAAAAAGAATGTAAAACCTTTACTTATAAAAGTATTAAGTTCAGAAATAAATATCATTTATTATATACTGGTTGTCACGTAGGAAATAGCGAAAGCCGGTCGTTTTGGGGACTATCTATAATGTAAAAATTACTTTCAAAAAGTACTAACTTCTATCACTTAGTCTATCTTGAAAAAATGATTTTATTAATCATTTTTGAGTTCTATACAACCTAAATACGCCACCACGCCTGTATACTCCGCATTAAGGTTGTGTACTAACCTAATGTATCGGGCATCCTCACGATGTTTTCCTTCACCGTTTAAGAGGAGTGTCCCTCGCGAACGCAACAATGTTGCACAGTTGTCGCTGTCTCTATCCCTCGCGATGCGAACGCGTGCCCGAGAGGAGAAACAACAACATTTTCACGCGTATTTCGTATGTTCCGAATTTTGGAGATTACTCCTATAATATTGCTAATATGTAAAAAAAAAATCTTGTAAAAAAATATTCACTATATTATCTGGGTTTCCTTCGAATCAGAATGTTTCTGTATTGATACATTGTCGAGAAATACTAGCATAAAGTTGGGCCGTTTTTCAACGAAAATTGCCAATCTTTGAGCTCGTGTAACTTTTTAACCGTATATTGAAATGAAATTTTATATTACAGAAACACGTATATTAATGATAAGATTGTTAGTGCAAAATTTCAATGACTTTCATTGTTTAAAATTCAAGCAAGGGCCAAACTGCGTTTGTATGGGGCGCGAAGCGGATACTATCCTCTTAAGCGCGTGATAATTAATTATAATTTAATACACACGTGACTTCAAATTTTTTTTGTTTTGTTTTAAGGTTTTCTTTTATGGAATAACTCGGCAAACGACCCACCTGATGGTAAGTTGTCGCCGCCTATGGACATCTGCATTACCAAAGGAGTTGCAGATGCGTTACCGAGCCAAGGAAAAGGGAAGGAGTAGGAAGGGGACTGAGGGAGGAATTGGACCAAAAGGTATTTTTCTTTCTGTTGTTCAACAGTGTAGTCCTTTGGCTAATGGATAAAATGAAGACTTACGAGCTCAATATAGGTGGTTCTGGCTCCATTTGCTCGAACTGAATGATTTCTTCGAAGGATCTCTCGTACCACTGGTTGACTAAGCCCACGGAAGGCATCCTCAGCAGATTCTCAGGTAGTAGCGCTATCTCTTTCATTATGTTCGCCAGCCTGTAACAGAGAAAGAGATGGTTAATTTATAAATTTTTTTCGTGGACGAGGTGACAACTTTGTCATTAAGAAGACATAAATGTTGGCATGATTGTTGAAGGCAAGGTGTGGACCCGATATTAGGGTCGACTTCCAATCTATGGTCTAATATGAAGTGGCGGCAGCCTAATGGCTAGGTCGTGGGACGTGCGACCATGTGGTTGCCAGAAACCGACCCATTGCACTACCGACGTGAACCCACTCGTAATACAAGCATTTAGCTTAATACGATGGGATTAACAAGAATACTAGTAATATGTGGCGCACATTGCTAGTAAGCTTGTAAAAAAAATCGAATCGGATTACACGAAGCGACTGCCAACAGACCTCCGCAACACAATTTCTGGGCAAAATCGATATCCTTAGGATCAACTTATCAGGGTTTGAGGTTTAAGACTATCACCAGCGATTTTCGATGTGACTATCGTTATCATTATTCATGATGACCGGAATTAATTAGCCCTCTCAGGCTGATTATGATTATTGTGGCTATACATATATTATATGTGTTTAGCTTGCCGTATTTAATTACAACATCCTCGAGATAACGAGGAAATTACAATCATCTACATGACCATATACATGCCATATACATCTACATGATAATAACAATGTTGTTTTGTTAACATCAGTAATTCAAATCCCCATGTGTTGTGTTTTATCTTTAATAGAATAGAAAAGGTTTGGTGTTAACAAACAACAATGGTACATCTGCCTAACATGATGTACACAAGTCATTATTACTCAGATAGTTCAATTTATTATCAATTACCCACTAACCTATATTAATCAGTAACTTCCGTGACGCCAAATAATTGTTAAATGATTATCTCGTGTAAAATAAAGCTCAACAAATCATTAGGCATTATTTTAAATGTTTTAAAGATGATTATGTATTTTAATTAATAAGTGAGGCATAATAGTATCCTTAATTTGTTTAATTGTCATAACCTAACTTCCGCTTTTGAATTGTATAAAAGACAGGGTACGTAGCTAAGATTATTCATTCGAGTGAAATATATCGTGTAAGGCGGAGCTCTGCCAAACTGTGTCTCCATAGTTAAAATAAAAGTTATACGATCACATCACACGACTTCATTTTTGTTCTCCGTTACATCTCAGAAGTGGGATTGTGGCAAAATGTCTGGCCCCTATGCTGCTGGATTGGGTGTGACGCGACGAAAATCGTTATCGCTGTCAACATCTGATGGTGAAGAAAATTTCAATTTTTCTTTAAATACGGACGCGGAGCCCCCTTCAAAACGGCGCAGAATTACTAACGTCGATGCGGAAGTTATTCCCAAGTTCCGGCCCGAGGATAATACCAGCAACGTAACCACATGGCTCCATAAAATCGACCAACTGGGCGATGTGTACGGATGGGATTCCACGGACCGCCAATTTATAATGCAGTTGCGACTGCGTGGTTCTGCAAGACGTTGGTACGACGATTTAGAAGACTATGACCTATCATGGGAGGCGTGGAAGCGCAATCTAACAACTGCTTTTCCCCGATCCATAGACTTCGTAGATCGCCTTGAAAACATGCTCGCAAGAACGAAGACAGGAAGTGAAACAATGACTAAGTACTTCCATGATAAGTTATCACTTCTCAAGAAATGTCAAATCGGAGGAGTACCAGCCATATCATGTATAATTCGTGGTCTTCCGAGAGAAATACAAGCAAATGCACAAGCATACCAGTGTAAGGAACCTGAACAATTATACCACGGTTTTCTGTCATCATTGGAGAATTATAAAATATACGAAGCACCCACTTCTATGCGGAAGTCAACCTGGAGAAGGGGTGCAGGTGAGGGAAAATCGTCAACAGCGGTAACGCATCGTTGTTACATTTGTAGAAGAGTTGGCCACGAAGCTCGTGATTGTAGAATGCAGCAGCGCTGTGACACCTGTCAACGTATGGGGCATACTACGGCATCATGCTGGTTTGCTGTTACACCGGGTACATCGCGGCCACGTTTCCAGACACACCAAGTAAGTAATGTATTTTACACAATAAGTAATCATGTTTGCAGCATTTATAAACGTCTCGTCTATATACAAAATGTCAAACTCATAGCTTATATTGACACTGGCAGTAAAGTTAATATTTTAACTTTGGGAAAGGCTAAACAGTTAGATCTTAGAATAAAGCCATCTTCTTTAGTGATGACAGGGTTTGGAGGTGCTCAAACAAGATCCATTGGCAAAGCTTTCGTAGAAGTGTATATAGATGATATTCATCTGAGAGGGTATGTCGAAATCACTGATAATATTTTATGCGATATAGATTTGCTTATTGGTCAAAGTATGATTAATCAACCCGGAATTAGCTTGGTAACAACGTTAAACTCTGCGAATTTTATAAAAACTGATGATTTTGGTCATGATTCTCATATTTCGTGTATTCAAGTCTTTGGATCTAAGGATCGATACAGTATTTGCTTAAAAAGTGATACTGTTGTACCTAAACAATGTTCTTGTTTCGTAAATGTGTTTGTGGATATAGATACAAACGACGATGATTTGGTTTTTCTTACAAAATCTGTATATGTACTGCTAGGTAAAATGTGTTATATTATCCCTGGAGCAATTGTCTGTATTGAAGGGCGTTTGAAGGTCATAAATATGAGTGATTTTGATATATCTTGGCCGGCACATAAATTGATTGCTCGGGCTGAATTAGTAGAACTTATTGCAGAACAAACTTCTGCCACGATAGATAATGACGTTTTGGCGGTAGGCACGTTGTTCGAGTGTTCTAATGCGAATAAGAGTCCGGAACAATTAGGATTAGCAGCAGTTGATATAGGAGAATTAAATAATGAAAATTCAGATAGACTAATTAAACTTTTAAATAGATTTAGCAATCTTTTCGCAAAAGATACAAAAGATTTGGGATGCACCGATTTGCTTAAAATGAGTATTAAGACTACAACAGATAGACCAGTTTATTGCAAGCCATACAGACTGCCATATAAGGAGCACCTTATAGTAAATGAAAAAGTAAAAGATCTTTTAGAAGCTGGGATAATCCGTGAGTCTATGTCTGAGTATGCCAGTCCCGTAATCCTTGTAAAAAAAAAGGGAGGCGATTACAGATAGTGCATCGATTATAGGGCCTTAAATTCGCAAACAATTAAGGATCGTTATCCGCTGCCACACATCGAGGATCAAGTTTCAAAATTGTCAGGAAAGGTCTATTTTACAACTCTTGACCTTGCCCAAGGTTACTATCAAGTCAAAATTTCAGAGGAGTCTATACCAAAAACAGCATTTGTTACCCCTTCAGGGCAGTTTGAATTTTTGAAAATGCCTTTTGGTTTAGCCAATGCACCAGCTGTATTTTCCAGGGTAATACGTGTAGCTCTAAACGAGGTCCTTACCGACGTAGCATCATATTTAGACGATGTCATGCTTCCCACAGTAACTGTAGAAGCAGGAATACAATTATTGGAAAAAGTATTGATACTTTTGCAAAAAGCTAATCTAAAATTGAATTTAAAAAAATGTAGCTTTCTTAAAACTAGCGTTACATATCTAGGGCATGAAATCTCTGCAGGAACCGTTCGACCAGGTTTAGCCAAAATTAAGTGTGTTTCGGAATATAAGCGGCCACGAAATGTTCACGAAATAAGACAGTTCATAGGACTCGCTTCTTACTTTAGAAAATTTATTCGAGGGTTTGCAGAGATAGCCTTACCGTTAACCAGACTTACAAAAAAGGATGTAGCTTGGCAGTGGGGAATAGACCAAGAAATTGCATTTCAGAGTTTGAAAGATAAATTAGTTGAGAGGCCGGTTTTAGGAATATACGATGTTAATGCAGCTACTGAACTACATACTGATGCAAGCAAATTAGGATTAGGTGGTATTCTTATGCAAAAGCAGTTGGATAATTCATTAAAACCTATCGCATATTTTAGTAGAATAACGTCTAAAGAAGAACAGTTTTATCACAGTTATGAACTGGAAACATTAGCTGTTGTAGAGTCCCTAAAGCGTTTTCGTATTTATTTAATAGGTATTCCGGTTAAAGTAGTAACAGACTGTGCTGCCTTACGCACAACTCTTAGTAAAAAGGATCTTGTTCCTCGTATAGCCCGTTGGTGGCTTACGATACAAGATTACGATTTGCAAATAGAGTATCGTCCGGGGGATAAGATGAAGCATGTCGATGCTCTAAGTAGAAATCCAGTCGGCACTTCCATTTATATGATTGAGGAGGCAGATTGGCTTGTTACACTACAGTTGCAGGATAATAATTTGCAAGGTATTATTTCACAGTTACACGGTCAAACAAATAACCCCGACATTACGAATAATTATATCATTAAAGATAATAAGCTTTTTAGAAAGACGTTACATGGTGAACGGTTCGTGATACCGAAATTGGCAAAATACGGTTTGATGCAAAAATACCATGACCAAATAGGACATCCGGGTTTCGAAAAATGTGAGGCTAGTATTAAGGCGCAGTTTTGGTTTCCCAAAATGACTCGTTTTATCAGGAAATATATAAATTCATGCCTTCAATGTGCTTATGGCAAAGGAACTTATGGAAAGACATATGGTGAACTACATCCAATAGAAAAAGCTCCTATACCTATGCATACCATTCATGTCGACCATTTAGGTCCATTTGTTAGAACCCGAAGAGGCAACACATATGTTCTCGTTGTTATAGATTCATTTACAAAATATGTATTCGCCAGGGCCGTTAAAAATTGTAGTTCGGTAGAAACGATTAAACATTTAAAAGAAATTATAGGGCAGTTTGGAAATCCAATTCGCGTAATTACTGATAGGGGTGTAGCATTTACAAGTCGATATTTTAAACAATTTGCAGTAGAATGCCAGTTTAAACATATCCTCAATGCAATAGCTAGCCCTAGATCTAACGGCCAGGTAGAACGAGTAAATCGCACTATTATTAATGGTCTGAACACTATGTCCGAAAGTGAAAATGTATGGGATGATAAATTAAATGATGTGGTATGGGGAATAAATAATACTCCTAATACCACTACTTCTTTTCCACCATTCAAACTTATGTTTAGTCACGACAACTCCCGCTTACCAGCTTTTTCGACAGGGGAAACTTTAGACTATAATTCACAACAGCAGGCCCTAATAGATAGGAGGGATATTGCAAAATTGCGCATAGACAGAAACATGACCTTAATGAAAAAGAGATTTGATGAAACTCATAAAAAATGTATCAAGTATTCAATTGGGGATCTTGTTCTATGGAAGGGAGGTGCCACTAAAATTGCCGATGCAAAAATTACTCAGAAGTTAAGAAGTCTCTATACAGGTCCCTATAAAATATGTAAAGCTGAAACCAATATAGACCGATATACTATTTGTACAGTTAAGGGTATGAAAGGTTATAAAAAATTTACAGCTGTGGTTCGTGGTGAAACATTAAGACCATATAAATCAATAGTTCCAAATACAGACAGTTCTTCCACTGATGGTGAGGTAGATAGGGATGATTTAATTGACCTATTAGAAAGTTAGTTATTCATTATTTAAGTTATGTATAATGTTAACATATAAAGATGAACATGTTCTTAGTAATTTGTAAAAGTAGCGTTTATATTTTGTAACGTTTATTTCTTAAAAAATCACAATAATACATAAATATTAAAGTTGTACATCGAAATTTCATATTTGGTATTATAATTATTCGCCAGTCCAAAATGTTATTGAAAGCCTGAAACAAAGCACAACAATTTAAATTAACAATATGTTCATTTAAGACGTGAATCCAGGGACCAGAAAACTGCGCTTCTCCATTCTCTCGTCTGACTAAAATAATCGATGTATGTAAATTATAGTCTGTGTGACAGAATTTTATGCTGAAGTCTATGTGACAAATTACGGTTCATCAACATGTACAGTCTGTGTGATAACTGAAAAATTTTATATGGTTCGTAAAGTTCCAGTCTGTGTGACAAAATTTGCTATTAATGCTGTTGAATTTAGTCTCTGTGACACAATATAATGAATAAAAATATCAGTCTGTGTGACAAAATAAAATCATGCGTGACAACTGACAAATGTCATACGGTTTATAAAGACCCAGTCTGTGTGACAAGACTTGCTATTATTATTATTGACGTGTATCGTCTGTGTGACACAATATAATGAATGAACCATCAGTCTGTGTGACAAATAAAACCAGTTCCAAGATTTTAATGACAATACTCAGTTTACTCATATTGACAGTTTGTTGCCGATAAAAATGACGTCTGTGTGACATTACTGACAATACCAGTTGTATAAAGTATAAACATATTATATCTACACTGCACTGAAATATTTCTATTATTGGAGAAATGTAACTGTAAAATTGCAAAATCTTACTTACCACTGAAACTTTTCATAACCTCTTGAATACTGCTCTCTTCTTTTGTTACAGTTTGCTGATCGGGGGAACAAACTGTTGGAGTCTGATCGCCGTGGGACACGACAAGCGCAGGATGGCCGAGTGTTAACAAACAACAATGGTACATCTGCCTAACATGATGTACACAAGTCATTATTACTCAGATAGTTCAATTTATTATCAATTACCCACTAACCTATATTAATCAGTAACTTCCGTGACGCCAAATAATTGTTAAATGATTATCTCGTGTAAAATAAAGCTCAACAAATCATTAGGCATTATTTTAAATGTTTTAAAGATGATTATGTATTTTAATTAATAAGTGAGGCATAATAGTATCCTTAATTTGTTTAATTGTCATAACCTAACTTCCGCTTTTGAATTGTATAAAAGACAGGGTACGTAGCTAAGATTATTCATTCGAGTGAAATATATCGTGTAAGGCGGAGCTCTGCCAAACTGTGTCTCCATAGTTAAAATAAAAGTTATACGATCACATCACACGACTTCATTTTTGTTCTCCGTTACAAACGATTAAAATTGATAGATTTCGAATTCAAACATTCATCCATGTCAGATTGAAAATCGTTGATTCAATATTTATGAAACAATTTATATTTCGGCATAGTGGGTAGATCACAAACTATCGATTTGTATAGGAGAGCTCGCGGCTACATTATTACTCTAATCGATATTGATATAACGATAGTTACAATGGGTTTTTTTGACACCCATGAAACCTATAACCTAACCTAACCTGTGAAAACAGCTCTTTGACAACCAGCTTATCCTTAGAATAGGTTTAGGTATTTCCCTGTAATTGGGTTGCGGTGATCTGATGGCAGTCGCTTCGAGTAATAAACTGAAATTCAGTCGCATCTGGTTATTCTGGAAGCCGATATACGATTACACGCTTTAGACTAATAACATAATTATTTCATCTCCCCGCTCCCATCTTTACAGCAGTAACATTAATTTGAAACTGCAATGGGTTCCATCTCATATTGGCATACGGGGAAACGAGGAGGCTGTCAGCCTCCTCGTTTCCCCGTATGCCAATATGTTTGGTTGGCCAAACTAGCTATTACAGAGGGTACTGAAGTAAATATTGTCCCATTCTATACAGAAGTACTTACACAATTTAAAATAGTATGTTATAATAAATTTAAAGAATATTTCGATAAGAGATCTAAAGAAAAAGGCATTTGGTACAAGAGTATACAATGTGAACCTCCTCGGATCCCCTGGTTTGCCAATATCAAACTAAACCGGTCACAGGTTGTAATGGCACATAGGTTACGTTCTGGTCACTATCCATCCAGGAAGTTTGGATACCTTATGAAAAAAGTTAACAGTCCCAACTGTGAGGTATGTGGTACACTGGAGGATGTCCAACACTTACTCATGGAATGCAAAAAGAACGAGAGACAGAGAGAGTCACTGATACGTGAATTTAAAATTAATAAACATGATATTGGGATTTTTATAAATATGTTGGCCGAGCCGAGTTCAAAATTAGCACTATCTGTGTACAGAATGGTTGTTGCGTCAGTGACTCCCTCTCCTTCACAATAGTAAATAATTTTTGTCATATTTAAGATTAAGGTACGATGAGGCTGTCATACCTTTGTAAGGTAAAAGCCTCTAAATAAAAGGAGAATAAAAAAAAATAAAAAAAATCTTTACAGCAGTTCTTATACATTTTAATATATTCGCAATCACGGTACTGAATTGTGAATACAATCAAATATATTTGAGCACAAAGAGGCGTCAATCG